>LN483391.1:97493-455655 GCA_900002565.1 Culicoides sonorensis | reverse complement strand
ATTTTTAACTTTGTGACATTTTTTATTACAATTATTATTACACACATTTTCATATTCATCGAATTTTATTTCAATATTTTTATCACATTAACTAACCCTTTTCATCTGACAATAACAAAAAAAAATAATTTTCAAATTAAAAATTCTGACACTAATTTAATTTATCATTTAATATTAATGTGTGTGGTTCAACTTCAAAAGTTTCAGTCTCACCTGTAATTAATTAAAAATTAAAATCATTAAAATTATAATTAGAAAAAAAAATTATGATGCTCTGCTGCAAGTTGAAAGGAAATAAAATTATGATAGAATATGAAAAGTCTGATTGTCATGTAAAAATGTGAAATAAAAACAGAAAAAATATTGTTATGAATTTCAACGGAAGACATTATGTAAGGTCGAACGTGACACAGCCTTTTTTATATTACCTTTGTATTTTTTTTATATTTCTTTTTCTTTATTATTTATTTATTTATTGCGTAAACGAGTTTCAGGAAAATAATACTAAAAAAAAACTCTTTGAATCATGTAATATTTTTGATCTAACTGTTGAGTTCAATTTTTTAGTCTGGTAATGATAAAAGGCGTTTATGAAATTATTAAACCTTTTTTTCGTTCCATCATTTTATTTAATTTATTTTAATTATATTTTTTTTTTGTCGTCGAACGTCAAAAAAAATTGTACTTTTTTTATTTTTATAATTCCTTTTATATTGTTATAATTAAAAAACTTTTAAGTATCCATTATGCTGCGTTTTTTTTTCAATGATAGTAATTTAAAACAATTTCAGTTTTTTTTTGTAATGTTTGTCCTTTTCAAAGTATATTTTTTTAAGTTTTTGAATGCATTTCGTAAGAAAAAATGCGCTACTAGGCACGGTTTGTCCGAGGTCACTCCATAAATCTGTAAGTTCGTTTTTCTGGATTTGATTCGGCTTTAGAGCCTTCAAAGCCTGAAATTGGTCGGGTTTTTCAGTTCGGGTTTTTTTTTGTTAGATAGAGGAACTCTGAGCTTATTGATTGGGCTGCAGAGCCTAAAAACCGTTAAAAACGGTTTAAAATTTAAAAAAATTGCTTAATTTTTTTTTGAAACGAGGGGATTACTTAAATGAGCTTTAATTCATTAGCTATAAGATTTGGCTCAGAGATTGAGCTCCAGAGCCTGAAAGCGCTCAAAAGCCCAAATTTTCCCAAAATGTCACAAATTTTTTGTTTTAGTTTTTTAAATCTTTCAAAATGACGGAAATAATCAGAAATTTTCATTATGCTCCATTTTGAATTTTTATTAAAAAATTCCGTAATTTTCAATTTTTTTGAATAATTTTAAAATTTTGAAAAGTTTAAAAAAAATTATTTATAAGCTTTATTTTGTTAATTTCCAGAGTTCCATCGAAATGCACTTTTCTAAACCGCTCAGTGGTTAGAATTTCTCATTTTTTTTACATTTTCAGGACCATTAAACAAAATTTCTCTAATATTTGAACTTAAAAAATAGCAAAATTTGAAATTGAGGACGATAAAATTAGTAAAATTCAGTGTCCTTCCTGAAAATAAAATAAAAAAAAAATAACCAATTTAACCCTAAAATTTAACAGCTTTTGACCTCAATTAATTTTATTTTTTTATCAAAATAAATGTGAGAAAAAGTATTTACAGCAAAACTCAACACTTAAAATTTGTTTATTTAATAATTTTATCAACAAATTATCATACAAATAACAAACTAACAACAAAAAAACATAAAAGTTACTCACAATTTCTTGATAGTTTAAATATAATTTACATTAACTTACAAATGAAAAACTTACTTCTTCAAATATTCACTGAGTCACTTTTCATGTGAAATGGTAAAAATGCAAAGCGTTCTTTTTATCGATCTAACTCTTTTTTTGTGTGTGTATTACAATAAAACATAATTTACCGGTTCATAACATAAATAAAATAGTTATGAGTTTTATAGAAAGAAAAAAATCCTTGAAATCGATCGAATAATTGTTCTGCAGAATTGTGAATACAAATTAGCATGAAACTCTCTGAATAAGACTTTTATATAATTATTTTAATTTTGATTTAATGAAATTATTAATTATTTACACTCACGCAATAATACATTTTGAATCCAAAATGAATGTTCTCTATTTCAGAAAAAAAGACAGTTAAAAAATTGATATCACGCTTTCGGGAAATAAAAAACTACGAGTTGTGCTTAAAAAATTACGTGCAGGAAAATATTGTTTTATGTTATTTTTTTCTGGTATTGTGTAACACATGAAAAGCATTTTTTTTATTTGATTGACTTTTTTCCGAAAATTTCATTCATTATTTAGCATATTTATGAAAGTAATGCAGATGTTTGTAGTAGGTGCTGTTTGGGTGTCAGTTACATAAAAATCGTACATGTAAAGAACAAGAAGATATTTTTTTATTGCTGTGCTTGAATTTTATTTTTTTTTTTTGGTTTATTATTCACAATGCAAAAATTTTTGCTGACGCATGTTTGTTGACAAGTGATACGATAGTTTGTATTTTATGGTTGTGGGTAAAAGTTGGAGAATTGTGTTAGCAGGAAATCGATAAGTTATTCTTATTTTTATTATTTATGTGCCAAAAATCATAAAAAAAAATGAAACACTAATTTTAAAATAAAATTATTGAGTGCATTTTCAAAGCAAATCTCTCGCTCTCTCTCCGTCTCTCAATTACAATTATTTTTGTTTCCTAGGTTTCTCTCTCATTTTACCGCACTGATTCAAATTTTGAATGAACTTCATAATTTTCTCTCTCTCTCCCTCATTTTTCTCATAACTGATTGTTTCCAAATAATCATAGAAATACCCTCAAAAACGTATTTCACTAGAATCAAATGGTGAATACAAAAAAATCACCATGATTAATGTTCTTTTTTGATTCCCCATCTAATTGGAGTAGAATTTCACATATTTTCCAATTTAATCCATTATAATTCAGTTTTTGCACGACTCTTCGCAATCACAATTATGAAAAAAACCTTGTTTTATATATGGTATGAACCTGAGGATACTATCAAAATTTGTTTCATACAAAATTTTCTAAGGGCAAGACAAAATATTCCAAAAACTGTATCATCATGTTTCTTCTCTTGCTATTCATGAAATTTAGTTTTAATATTTTAAAAGGTATCTTACCTCACATCGTTAAAATTTCTATTTCCATGGAAGAGTTATGATAGAAAATTAAATTTTAATATGTCACATAACCCTCAAGCACTTTCATTTTAACATGAGTTTAATTGACAAAGGACTTACTTTCCACTCTAATTTACACACTTTAATTTCTTGTACATAAAACTGATCTACATTTTTTATTATTATTTTTTAAGATCTTAAATCACTCAAAATTAAATATTTTATCATCATCATATCTCAATATGATAACTCATCTTTTAAAGTTATGCAAACAAACACGAAATGAAGTGCGAAAGAAAAATAGAAGAAAATTATCTTCTCAAAAATGTTAATGCAGTGCTTTGAAAGAACAAAAAAAAGAAATTATATTAAAAATAAAATTTACTTTAACCAAAATAAACAGAAAGAAATTAATTTTTTTTATCATGATGATACAGCGCACGAAAGAGGAAGAGATAATTATCTGGCGACAAATTTCATTTATTCATATTTTTTTTTTCAATGTAATGCTTTATTTTGTTTGTGTTGTGTAATGAAAACATTTAAGATAAAAAAAATATATAATTAAATTAAATCACAATGAAATTTCATCTCTTATGCTTAAAAGCTCAATGCTCATTTAAAGCTCATCATGAAATTGATCAAATTTCAATCAAGATATTGAAAAAACTCTTCTCCTTTAAGTTTAAATACAAATAATAATGAAACAGATCATACATCGTATAAAATTTTGTAATCATTCATAAGAACCTTCAGTTGACTTACAATACACATAGTTCGCTTTTTCTCCCTTGTTGAAAAATAGGCTTTATATCAATCAATGGCTTTATTATTTATTTTATGGTATTAAAAAAAAAACTTATAACAAATAACCATGATGTGCAAAAATGATATTGAATATAAGAGAATTCATAAGACGATGACACGCCCAATGAACATCACTTTTTACTTTTATATTGAATATCTTTTTAAAACAAAACTTAATTGATGGGACACTTGAGATCCAGATTCAATTTATCAAATTTCAAATAAAAGTTAAATAAAGATAAAAATTTTTGAGAGTCATTCACTTTAAAAGAAAAAAAGAAACCCGTTTCAATTTTTCATCAACGAATTTTCAAAAAAACAACAATGTATGTTTATTTTCTTTCATTTTAAATGCAGAAATGTCAGTCAGATGTCTAGTTGTACGATTTTTAAATGTATCAGTGAGTCACAAACAAAAATGAGTCATAAAATCAAAATTAACCAAATTTATTTTTTTTATGGGTGTTGAATGTGAATTTCTTTGAAATTTTAAATAATAAAAAGACTTCATCAGTTATTTTTCTTCAATTTTGTTATGTGTCTATGTCAAATTTAAAGCAAGAGACAGTTTGAGGTTAATTGTGTGTTTATATGAATATAATAAGGTGGTTTACCTCTTCCGTTGGTTGAATGTTCATTTAAATGTAATGAATTTAATTTCATTTAATTTGGATTTTTTCCATTTTTTGGATTCCTCGACGCGTCGAGTTGAAAAAAAATCCGAGTGTTGTGGGCGCTTAAACTATCTGCATGTGTCAGAAAATGTTCAACTTTTTCAAAATGAACAAAATCTGGGGGCAACCGTGAAAATTTCTTGAACCTTATGATTTAGTGGTATTTTCATAAAGCGCGGAAATTTTCAAAACCGCCGAAAATCGCGGTAATTTCTTAAACCGGAAAAATTTAATTTTGAAAAAACATGCAGAAAATTTTGCAATTTTCTACGATTTGTGGTTTGAGTCATTTGCGGGGCGTTTTCAGCTTACTAAAGTGAACTAGAATCGAACTGATTTCGACTTCCCTTTAAATGAGTCGAACCGCCTCTTTTCAAATGTCTTCTAGATTTTCAAATCTATTTCCTAGAAAATTGAACTTCATCTCATCTTATTCTAACTTGAATCAATCAAACATTTTATCACAAAATCAGTTCAAACAAAATCCCTTTCATTCAACTGCTTTGATTATGACCCAAACCCATTCAGTCAAAATTTTTCAACATTTCATCATTATCATCCTTTGAAAATATTTACCCTTCATTTCATTATTCAAATTCAAAAACTCATTACCATTCAAAGAAAAAAAAACTAAAAGAAAAAAGAGAATACGGTTCAATAAATTGATTAATGTTTTCTTTCCACGTGTTCACAACCATTCTTTTTTTCCATTGTTTATTTTATTCTATCTTTTTTTCCTATTCTAACCTTGTTCGAAAAACCATAGTCAACTTATTTTTACTTGGTAAATGACAGTAGATTTTTTTTTATTATCTATGAATGACTTCTCATTTTATTTCATATCATTATATATGTGTGTTATGTTTAATGGTAGCTCTGTGACTGTGAACGTAAATTCATGCAATAGACTTAGTTAACTGTATCATGACACTTTATCGAAGACTACTGACCTGAATCTAATGTTTTTTTTCTATCTCATTGTATTTTTTTTCTATTTTAAAGATGAACGATCATTTTTCGTCCCTTTTTGTGTAAATTTTACGATATCGAGTCTTGTTATCTGATGTATGTATAAGAGAAGAAAAACAATAACGTCATATTATCGTTATATCTTAATCGCTTTCTTCATAATGCTCATTAGAGCTTTCAATAAAATGTAACATGGATGGTTAAACTTTTATTCGATTATTTTATTGATCAAATTTCTCTTACAGAGTATAGAAAAAATTCTTCTATTATGTGCTTATTTATATTTCTATGAAAAAAGAATTGTCGTTTGAATCCTTGCCTTGTTGATCATTGAATAAGTTATGAGTGGTTTATGAACAATAGCAAACAATGAAGCTTTACCTTTTATCTCCTTTTTATGTCATTCATTTTTATTTTATATTTTTGAAATACTATGTAATTTATGATATCTTTGATCATGTTTTTTCTATTTTATTTTCCATTATTTCTACTTTGAGGATACGATTTCAGTCATTTTGTGCGCTGATGATATTTAAATGAAAAAAGAAAAAAAAAATGAAACAATAAAGAAGAAAAAATAAATATTACAAGTTTTGAGTAGTAAAACTTTATGTAAGGATATAGCTACTTAATACTATAATAAATATGGTCGTTTAATCAAATGACAGCAATCTAAATTCGTTGTGCGTGAATAAAATTCTCTGTTGTAATAAGAGGAAAAAGGAAAGCTCACTAAAATGAAAATAGAATGAAGTTAAGCTACAATTCGCACTAAAAAGTTTGAAATAAGAAATTATCATTTTTTAAGAACATTTTTAATCAAAGTCCCTTTCATGTGATGAATTTAATCAACCTGATCACATGAAAAAAAATATTGCCGGTCAGTTTTTTAAAATGGATTAATTTCAATTTTCGCTTGTTTCAGACTTTTTAGTGCAGTTAATTGATTAAATTCAATTAAATTCAGAACATTTACACAATCAAAAAGTTTTTTGGATATCTCATAACATCCTCGTTTCAGTGTGAACCAAAAAAAAATGATATCGTCCTGTTATCTAACATGAAAATATGTATGTTGTTACAGATACACAATAAAAAAAACGGTTATTTATTTATTTAACTGAGACAAGACAAACACAAATAACAATAGAAACAAATTGCTCACCATTAAAATAAAATGATAATAAATAATTTTTTAGGGTTCCATTCCATCATCATTATATCAAATACATACAGAAAAAAAAGAGAGCGACAGACATTTAATATAAAACAATAAAATAGAACAACAAAAGTTGATCTACCTAAATATTGACGTTACTTTTATGTTCGTGGTATGCACACAGAAAATATATTGTTTGTTAAATAATACGAAAAAAAAAAACAAAAAACGAACACAAAATAAGTAAATATTGTCTGAAAATTTGGTAAATTATAAAAGTTATTTAATAACAAATGAACAATCTACCTAAGCGAATATTAATTAATTAATTAGAGTCAAGTATTGAAAAGTTACGTAACTTGTTACAATAAATAAAAAAGTACACAAGCAATTAATAATAATTAACGATAAAAAGAACATTTTCTCATAAAATATTGTCAAGACGGTGCAAACGAATAGTACTGTCTTGGCGGGCGCCACCAAATTAGCCCGCAAGATGTCTTTAGTGTTGTGTAATGTTGCCTCTTCAAATGGAACTCCTGGCAATAACGACAATAATAATAATGCCGATAATACAAGTGATGATTCAAATACTGTTACAATTTACAGGTAACTTTAAAATTATTTTTAATCAAACAAGCCTCGAGTGTTCAATTCAGTCTTTCTTGAAATCCACAAAAGATATCAATCTTATTTTCATTTCAAGGAGTAGCATCACATGTTTGACTTGTTTTGACATCGATTCATTCAATAAATTAACTTTCCTTTTAACTCACATACATGCTCGTACACGTATATTCCCCACACGCCACACACACACACATTCGATATAATCGTGACATAAATCATTGTTTAGTCATTAATTTAAACTGTAACATACACAAACCATTATTACCATTACGATTATCAAGAGTAGAAAATGAAGGAAAATCATGATAAATTCTTGTCAACAAGATCTTTAATTGTTAATTTAAATTTAAATCTGTTTCGTATCAAATGATATTCTTGCCTTGATTCTTGCATCTACCACCAAGTGATGTTTTGTTGATATGAAAGATAATTCGTATTTGATTGTAACAAAAGTGACCTTACATTTTAATATAATTTTATTCATTTAAACATAACCTTAATTTGTTGTACTCAAACCAGGATCTGATATTTATGATTAAAGAATAATAAAATATTTGTGATTTATTTTCATTTCTACATTTTTACTTTTTTATAACTATAACAATACGTCAAAGAGAATAAAGATCAAGGAAACCCATAACGGATACTCAAGTCTATGATTTATTACGTTTGCCTTTTTTATGATTACAAAATAAAAAATTACTGGGTTTTCATTACATTTTTCTTTTTAAAATAACAAAAAAATAATGAATTTTCTGAAGGAAACATCAACAGAATTTAAATTAAATTTAATCTAAGGCTGATACAAATTTAAAGAATGTTTCAATTCATGGAGGCCATCTCAGCATGATATACTTAAAGACAAGTGTGTTTATTTGCGACAACTACAAGTACTTCAAAACTGTGCTCTAAAGCATGTTCATGGACTGCATCAATTAACTCCAATGTTTGAACTTTTCAGTCAAAAAATCAAAAATGTTCTTTCAGTCAGAGATATATCGGAGCTGCAGATACTTAAATTAGTTCGTCAGATACTCAATGATGAAATTTTTCATCACACTGTCTTTTATTCACATCAAAACTTCTGTAGGAGGGTGACAAATCTCATCCATCGGTCCTACTGTGTTCAACCAGCTGCCTATTGACTTAAAAAGAATTAACAACACTTCATAGTTCATCCATTCAGCCTAGACTTAGACTTATATTTAGCTTTTTTTTTAACAAATCACTTATCTTTAAAATTTTATTTTGTCCTCGTCTCCAAAATGTTGTGTACTGTGTAAATGCCAATCAAGAAAGAGGGCGAAGGAGACGTTGACTCATTTTAAAGGGATGCCAGATACATGACACATTTTCTCATGCAATTGCTGTTTTAATTTTTATATCAATAATGGAAGTGCTTTATAACTTTTTTTCAAACTAGCTTTCTGTTCGGAACTGCATTTTTTGTTAAAAGATCACTAATTAATTTAAAAAAAAAAAAAACTGTGGGGTTAAAAATATCAGATTAAAACGAAAATTGCACCAGAAAACCCATCAAAGCTTGTAACGGCCTTTTTAAAAATGAACATACAATTTTTATAATGTAAACGACTCTCATTTTTTTTTTGTAAAAATAAAATCTACCTTCATTCATTTGAAAGGCTTATTAAAAAGGTAGTTTTACATTAATTTTCTAGGATATCTCTCGCACAATATTGTCCTATTTTCTATTATTATTTTAAAGTTTGTCTGCTCACTTCAAAACAAAATGATTAAATGAGACTTCAAAGCAACTTTTTTCATCATTTTACTTCAACATATCATGAAACTATGATAGCATATTATCCTGATGGGGATTAAAAGTAACTGCTTCAAAGAATCTTCCTTCACATTATTTGAAGAACGTTTTAATTTATTATAATAAAGTAAAATTCATCTACAAAGGAAATTTAAACAGGAAACTCTTTTAATCCTCATTATTAATTTAAGAATAAAAAAAAACTTAGAAAAATTTTTAAAAAAATATCATTACTTTATATTAAAAACTAAAATCACCTGAGCACGTAAAATAAATGTCCTTCTTTCCAACTATAAATCCTTATTTTACGCAACAGATACATTTTTTTTTATATTTATGAATAAATTTTATTTTCCATTGAAAGTAATAAAATATAACTTTACAAAGTAGAAAAAAAAAACTAATAATAATATTTTTTTCATTTTTTGCATAAAAACAGTTTTTTTCGATTCAAATTACTATTAAAATGCATTATTAATGTAAAAAATATTGATTTTCAATGTAACGGTGTTACATTGCATCAATAACAACAATTGAATAGTCAACATCTGTTAAACGTGATATTTGTTACTAACATTGTATAAAAACAAGTTTTATTCAAAGAGTTTTATTTGTACAAATAAATAAAAAATTTAATATTAAAGTTTGAATTCAGGATTTTTTCAATCATTTTTTTTTATAATGATGTTTATTAAATTGAAATTTGATGCCAATTTTTTTTTATTTGAATTTTAATTGACATTTGAACTTTCTTTACAGATGTAGAGCACCAATAGCATCTCTCGACTGTATGGAGGAATTTAGTGGTACGGGAGGACAAATCGATTTCGGTATATTTTGACTAATTACTTATTGATTTGATTGAATTTTTATGTTGAGGTGTTTTAAACGCATGTCACGATTTTTGTTTCGATGTATTTTTACACTGTAAGTTGAAAATGAGTTGTAACTGAGGTCCTTTGCTAGGGATTACCAAAAAAATCGAGCATTGGGGCCTCTTTTACAGCCTACGGTGGTTTACGAGACATTTTAAGCTTACAGTGTAATTTTAAATTTTAAAGATCAAAAAATGACACTTTAAATAATTTTTCCGAATTTTCCAGGTAAAAAATTTAAAAAACTTCTTAGTTTCACTCTAATTTTAAATTTTATTCAGTTATTTTTTACTATTAAATTAAAGTCATATGCTAACCAACATATGTTAATATAAATGATTTTCATCAGTGTATTTTAATTTCAAACAATTTTCTGCCTCTTATTTGTTCATTCTTTGATAAAATATCGTTTGTTTGTTTGAATTTTTATTTCACTTTTGCATATTTTGCATGAATTGAAACGTTATTTGCAGTATTTTTTTCGCTATAAATAAATAATGAATATAAATAATTAAATTTTTTTTTTCATATGACAAAAACAACAAAAAAATTATCGTCTCACATGATATATAAATGTCATTTTATATTATTTTCTATTTCGTTGAAAAAGTTCCCACTTATTCTTTTTCAATTTTATTTTTATTATAAATATGCATTTTTTGTCAAGGGAACGCTTTTTCTGTTGTATGTGCGCTATATGTTTAATATAGAATAAAATGAAAAAGAATTGAAGAAGGAAAATGCACAAAAATTTAATAATAATGTGATTTCAGTGTTTTATAAAACGTAAATGATATAAAAATAAATGCATTTCTAATGTAGGTCGTTCGATTAGTCTTGGCTCGAATCCAGGACTACCAATACGCCATTGTACCAGTGCAACACCAGGTTTACGATATAAAAATCTAGGCAAAAGTGGTTTACGTGTTAGCAATGTTGGCCTTGGTACATGGTCCATTTTTGCACCATCAGTGTCTGAAGAACAAGCGGAAACAATTATTAAATTGGCTGTGGACAGTGGAATTAATTTATTTGATTTATCTGAAGCACATTCAGGTATGTGTGTGAATTGAAATCAATATTTCTCATTTTTTTAACATAATCGACATTGATCTGTAGGAATACGAGCCGAAATTGAACTCGGTAAAATACTGCAAAAATATCAATGGAAACGTGCAAGTTATGTGGTGACCACCAAAATATACTGGAGCACAAAGTAAGGGAACACATTTTTCAATTAATATTAAAATCATGACTATATAAAACAATTTTGTTTATTTCCTTATCTCTATTTTTTTTTTATTTTAATATTTGACCAAAAACTGACCAAATAACAGGTCAGATGAACGTGGCTTATCTCGAAAACACATAATTGAAAGCGTCCAAGCAAGTTTAGCTCGATTACAGTTAGCTTACATCGATATCGTTATCATTCATAAAGCTGATTCAATGTGTCCAATGGAGGGTACGTCAAATATAATTTATTTCCTTTAATATTTTATCAAAATTTCATTTCTTCCAGAAATTGTACGCGCTATGACTTATGTTATATCACAAGGATGGGCAATGTATTGGGGAACTGCAAGATGGTCTCCAACTGAAGTATGAAATAAAATTTCTTTTAAATGTAAATAATTTTCAAATATCAACTTTTATTTAACAACAGATAATGGAAGCATACACCAACTGTCGTCAATTCAATTGTGTCACACCGATAGTTGAACAGGCGGAATATCACATGTTTTATCGTGAAAAAGCAGAATTGTATTTACCAGAATTATACAATAAAATTGGTGTTGGTTTGATGGCATGGGGTCCACTTGGTATGTGTTTAGGTGAAACGCAAAATGGTGAACGTCTTTTATTTCCCAAAGGATCTTTCAAAGCAAAAAGTCATAGCTATTCATGGACTGAAGATGAATTGAATAAAGAGGTAAAATGTGAAAAAATTCATTGAATTAATGAGACGAATAATGATAAAATATTTAAATGTGTATTTATTTGATTCCTATAGGAAAGATTAGAAGAAGGACGAAGACACTGTGATAAAGTACGAGATTTAGCTAATTTGGCGGAAAAACTGGGATGTAGTGCTACACAATTATCGATTGCATGGTCATTGAAGCATGAACCAGTTCAAAGTTTGTTATTGGGTGCTACATCACCCGAACAACTGCACCAAAGCTTGCAAGCACTTCAGGTATGTGTGTGTCTGTGTGTGTGTTTGTGTATCAGAAAATAAAATAAATTGTTGTATCTGCACAAGTACTCATATGAGGGTAGATTAACAGGATTATACAAACAATTTATTTTATATGGTTCAGTGATTTATAAATTGTATGCATTTTATTTATTGTCATTTTTCTTAGCTTTTGCCACGTTTATCAACTGGTGTAATGTTGGAAATTGAACGTATTTTGGATAATAAGCCCATACGTCCACCCATGATTTCTACTTTGGCACTTCGGTGACAATCAGCTTGCCCACCAGGTGGTGGGCCCGGTAGTTCAATTGGAGGACCAGGTGGTGAAACACCAAAAGACGAGGACGTAAGTATTGGCGAGGAACAGAAAGATTCCGGAAAAATGGGTTTTTGTGAAATTCAGTGACAACAGGGGATCTTAGACAACAACAAATTTTTTATTAAATCTTCTAATAAACGCTTAGATAAATCAAGTATTAGTTCTAGCAAAGATAATATTAAATATATAAGAGTATCAACATCAAATAACGATTTAAAAAGTCCTTTATTATTATTATCAACATCAGTATCGCAGCAAATTCCAATTATTAATACTCGCTTAGATAGTAATTCGAATAATAATTATACAATAAGTAACTTAGATACGATAAATGAACAACAACAGCAGCAGCAGCAGCAAAAACAACAGCAACAACAACCAAATGCACGCCAATTAGATCGCAATAAGTCAATTGATTCAATAAAACCCCAAGTCCCTGGAACAGAAAATGGAAAGAATAGTGATAAGATACGCCGCAACTCAAGTCTCATGAATTTTAGGTCGTTAGACATTAGTCTTAAGTCGATTTATGCCTCCCTGAAGGGTAACAAAAGTGATAAGGAGAAAACAAGTAAGAATGATGTTACTACAATTACAACAAACAATGATTCAGTTAATACAAGCACTGCTAGCATACGCAAAGCACCATTCCTAAAAATTGACACAGTGGACCAGGATGAAACTCAGACATTACTCATTTATCCCCAAAGTCCAGGTGGGTCCACACAACATAGACGCAGCTTTGATACAAATAGCTCAGCCTTCCTTAGCACACACCAATATACAGAATTTTCACAATCACGTGTCAGTTCTCCATATTTGTGTGTTAGTGCTCAAAATATTCGGAGATCCTCGACTTCCGATATTATCGGTAATAAACGTGGCGGTAGTGGAAGTCATTCAGCTGCTGAAAGTCGAAGACCAAGCACAAGTGATCTGCTAAGACGAGCTCGCGAACGGAAAGGCAGTGAGGGACGCTTAGGTCGAAGCATCTCTCACGGCTGTGTTAATCGCGGGGGTGGAATGCGAAATCGTAGAACTAGTATGGCTTACTAAAAATTTAAACCTAAAAATCGAAACTCTTATATATTATTATTAAAACAAAATTCAATAAAAAAATTTATAAATAATTGCATTGTACATTTGTAGCAATTTAGCTAACTTTTATTATCATTATTTTGCCATATCATAATAAAATCATCATTTGATAGCAAATCAAAATTAAATCAATTCTATCAAATTTATATCTGGACTTCACATTCATGTGCCTAGTGTCCAGAGAGAAGACTGATTTCTGGAAACTAGATATGTGTTAAAAATTCAAACGAAAATCAATTAGAAACTTGTAAATAAAACAAAAATTTATTTAAACATACACATTTATTTTTACTTTTAATTCCATTTGATCGCGCTGCTTCTTCCAATTTATAGCTAAAATATATTTTTTTTCATTATTTTAATTCGAACAACACACCAACAGAAAAAATTATCACTCACAGCACACAAAAATAACACAAGAAAACGAATTTTCATATAAATTTAATTATTATTATTAAAGTAGAAATTTCATTTCAAGTCTAGCTTAAAAATTCCTTTTTAAATATAAATTTTAATTTTCTTTTGAATGAAAAAAAAATGCACAAATTTAATTTTTCTCATATTTTGTTCTACCTATTTTTCAGATGATCGCTTCCAGACAATGATAATACAAAATTTTAATTTTCTCTATCACTTCCAATCCCCTTCTTTTTGTTGTACAATTACAAAATAAATAAAAAGATAATAGTAAAGTTAAATTAAATTTAAAAAAAAAATTGACACAACATAAATACACAAGAATTTAATCAGAGCTGATAACATTTTAATGTGGGACGCTTTTAAAATCAACGAACAATTTTAATGCACAATTTATCACTAATTTTTTATCAGGTCTGATTCAATCTCAGTCTTAAAGTAATTAAAAATAAAAAATAAATGTATTTAAATTATTATTAAATTGAAAGCTTGATTAAAAATTTTAAAACTTACAAATTTAACTATTTATTAGCAATGCCAAAAGTGCATCTTTTAGAAGGAAAAAAATATTATGATTAATAATAAAATAATAAAAACATTGTAAAAATAAAAGAACGCTGTTAACAGAGTCGATCAAAGCACTTCTGTGACGAATAATGTAAAATAAAATTAAAAAAAATAAACATAGAAAAAAAAAATCTTTATATTAAAGACAAATACTTGTACTTAAAAATTATACAAAAATAATATACACTGAAAAAAAGTTAAATTATTGATAGAATAAAGAAAAAAAAATGATATGCTCTTAAAAATTATTTAAAGTTAAAATAAAAAATATATATCATATAATAAGCATGACTTGCATCAAGCTATTTTAATAAAATTATTCAATGCGAACAAATATGAATATTAATAAAGAAAGATAAAAATATAAGACTCATAAACATAGAAAAGCTTAATAAAATTTCATTTTAATATTAAAATATATGAAAATTAATAATTAAAAAAAAGTTAATAATAAATTAGAATGCAACACCAATATTAGCTAGCAATTGACTTATAAACATACTTTATTTGTAGTTAGCAAATTAAAATTATATTAAATTAAATAGTTGTTAAGTTTTGATTTATCATTTTTGGATTTGAGGATTCAATTTGACGTGCATTAAATTAAAATTTATTGAAAAAAAAATAACTTTTCAGGCTTCTGAATTTTTATATAAGAGGATCATCAAAATTATAATTTATAGTGAAAAATACCAGACGTCTCCATTCAATGTTAAAGATTTTGATGATGAAAAGTTAACGAATAGGACAAAAATATCAAAAAAAGAATCACATTTAGTATCACATCAAATTGTTAGTGATCAATTTTTTATGATTTATTTTTGATTTTTATCAAAATTATTTAAAATCAAATGATAGTACTTTAATCTGCCCTCTTTTAAATAAATCACTCTTATGTATTTGTGCGTCATTAGATCAGTGGCGAATTGTTCATACGGTAAATATGGCAAATGCCAAAAAGGCCTCAGTCAATCGTCTTGTAAAAGTTAAGATTAGCGTAAATTTTAAAGAAAATTATACAGAATGACAGGCTGTTAATAATTTCAATCCACCCCTTAATCATTGGATTCGATGTGTATGGAAAAAGTCTTGAAATCAGTTTCATTAACAATTTACTACTTTAATACTTTGATCCAAAAAAATAATGATCATATTTTCTTGTAATTGAAACTTTTTATGGGATTAAATTGCATAATTTTGGTATAATGTTTAACTTTATGACATATTTGACAGCTAAGGCCTCGACTAACAATCTGAAATTATAATTTTGAATTCAACTATTGCGCAAATAAGCTGCGAGAATTAAAAAAATAGCAATACAGTGTACGATTTAAGTTTAAATTTTTTTGACAAAACTGTTTGTTTTCTTATACAGTGTGTTCAAAACAAGTTGCACCGCCTTTTTATTACCATTTTATTGCCATTTTTTACCATTTTTAACCATTTTATTACCATTTTATTACCTTTTATTACTTTTTTATATTTTCATTACCATTTTGTTACCATTTTATTACCTTTTGTTACCATTTATAACCATTTATTACCATTTATTGCCATTTTTAAAAATTCATGTTTTACCATTTTTTACCATTTTATTACCTTTTTTAACCATTTTATTACCATTTATTACCTTTAATAACCTTTTATTACCATTTTATTACCATTTGTTAACATTTTTTACCTTTCAAAAAAATTATAAAAAACGAGTGAAAAATGATTATTACCATTTATTGCCATTTTTTACCATTTCATTACCATTTATTAACATTTAAAAATTAAATGAAAAAAAATCATTACCATTTATTGCAGTTTTTTACCATTTTGTTACCATTTTATTACCATTTTCAAAAAATTGAAAAAAAAATTGAAAAAGGCTGGTACCTTTTTATTACCCTTTTATACCACTTCATTACCATTTCATTACCATTTCTTAACATTTTAAGTAAAACAAAAATATTTTTATGTGAAAATCGTGAATGTTTGAAGAAATAATCTTTATCTTTCTTTTAAACAAGTTTTTTTAAGATTCCTCTTTCTCCCTCTCTCAATTTTTTCATATCAAAATATTTTTATTTTGATGACATTTATTTTTTTTTAATTCTCTCACTGACTCTCTTAGTTTTTAATACCTTTGATATTAAAATATTTGAAGCTTGATAAAATGTATTTTTTTATATCTTCGCAGCTCCACATCTCTCTCAATTAATTATTCTTTGATATTAAAATCTTAAAATTTTGTTTTAACGCTTTCATGTTCAAATTTTTCTTGTTATCTCTCTCAATTTTTGCATTATAACAAAAATTTTTTTTTTCAGCAAACACTTTTTAAAGAGTTGCTTAAAAACAGAAATAGAGCTTTTGGGTGCCAAAAAATCTAACAGGGTGCGAAGGTTTAAAACATTGAGAGCGCGTCAAACAAATTAATTTTATCAAACTTCAAATATTTTGATATCAAAGGTATTAAAAACTAAGAGAGTGAGAGAGAGAGACAACAAAATTAATTTCATCAAACTCCAAATATTTTGATATCAAATGCTTCGCAGCTCTGAGAGAGATAACAAGAAAAATTTGAAGGAGAAAGAGTTAAAATAAAAAATTTATTTCACAAAATTTTAGGATTTTATTATCAAAGAAGAATTAATTGAGAAAGATGAGGAGCTGCGAAAATATAAAAAAATTAGAGAGAGAAAGATAAAAAAAATCATTTTATCAAGCTTCAAATATTTTGATATCAAAGGTATTAAAAACTAAGAGAGTTAGAGAGAGAGATAAAAAAATAAATTTCATGAAACTCCAAATATTTTGATATCAAATGCTTCGCTGCTTCGCAGCTCCGCATTTTAACATGAAAAAATTAAGAGAGATAACAAGGAAAATTTGAAGGAGAAAGTGTTAAAACAAAATTTTTAGATTTTAATATCAAAGAATGATTAATTGAGAGAGATGTGAAGCTGCGAAGATATAAAAAATAAAAAAAAATATAAAAAAAAATGATATGTATGCTGTATCCTTAAGAAGTTCTTAACTTCTAAAATAAACTTTTATGAGAGGGGGATGGCTAACTAAAAAGTAAAAAACAAGAAGTTTAAGATAAATAAAATGTTTGAGATAACAGCTTCACAAATTTTTAAAAGTTGAATTTTGAGTATTAAGAGCAAAACATCGCTAGTCCCACAAAAAATTCAACTTTTAAAAATTTGTGAAGCTGTTATCTCAAACATTTTATTTATCTTAAACTTCTTGTTTTTTACTTTTTAGTTAGCCATCCCCCTCTCATAAAAGTTTATTTTAGAAGTTAAGAACTTCTTAAGGATACAGCATACATATCATTTTTTTTATATTTTTTTTTTTTCAAACTATTTTCATCCCAAATATGTAGTTAAAGTCAATGGTTTCTCAGTTGTGCCTGGTAGTCATTTTACACAGCTTCAATAAAATTCATATTTTGTCTTTAATATCCAAGTAAAAAGAAATGAAATTGGTCTTAAAATTTCAATTTTAATTCAACAATTCAATTTCAAATGAGTTTTAGTTATTTTAAATGATTTATAATTATTTATAGAGAAAATAAAATTACCCCCAACTCAGTAACGTACTTTACCAAAAAGATGAAAAAGATGATTGAACTTTAAAAAAAAAAATTGTAATGCGAAGATATAAAAAAAACTAGAGAGAGAAAGATAAAAAAATTTATTTTATCAAGCTTTAAATATTTTGATATCAAAGGTATTAAAAACTAAGAGAGTCAGTGAGAGAGATAAAAAAATGAATTTCATCAAAATAAAAATATTTTGATATCAAATGCAATTTTAACATGAAAAAATTGAGAGAGGGAGAAAGAGGAATCTTAAAAAAACTTGTTTAAAAGAAAGATAAAGATTATTTCTTCAAACATTCACGATTTTCACATAAAAATATTTTTGTTTTACTTAAAATGTTAAGAAATGGTAATGAAGTGGTATAAAAGGGTAATAAAAAGGTAACAGCCTTTTTCAATTTTTTTTAAATTTTTTGAAAATGGTAATAAAATGGTAACAAAATGGTAAAAAACTGCAATAAATGGTAATGATTTTTTTTCATTTAATTTTTAAAATGTTAATAAATGGTAATGAAATGGTAAAAAATGGCAATAAATGGTAATAATCATTTTTCACTCGTTTTTTATAATTTTTTTGAAAGGTAAAAAATGTTAACAAATGGTAATAAAATGGTAATAAAAGGTTATTAAAGGTAATAAATGGTAATAAAATGGTTAAAAAAGGTAATAAAATGGTAAAAAATGGTAAAACATGAATTTTTTAAAATGGTAATAAATGGTAAAAAATGGTAAAAAATGGTAATAAAATGGTAACAAAATGGTAAAAAACTGCAATAAATGGTAATGATTTTTTTTCATTTAATTTTTAAAATGTTAATAAATGGTAATGAAATGGTAAAAAATGGCAATAAATGGTAATAATCATTTTTCACTCGTTTTTTATAATTTTTTTGAAAGGTAAAAAATGTTAACAAATGGTAATAAAATGGTAATAAAAGGTTATTAAAGGTAATAAATGGTAATAAAATGGTTAAAAAAGGTAATAAAATGGTAAAAAATGGTAAAACATGAATTTTTAAAAATGGCAATAAATGGTAATAAATGGTTATAAATGGTAACAAAAGGTAATAAAATGGTAACAAAATGGTAATGAAAATATAAAAAAGTAATAAAAGGTAATAAAATGGTAATAAAATGGTTAAAAATGGTAAAAAATGGCAATAAAATGGTAATAAAAAGGCGGTGCAACTTGTTTTGAACACACTGTAGAACCCCATATTCCAGAAGGAGTTAAAGTTTATTTTTAATAATTCTTAACGATTCGAGGGTGAAATTATTTTTGTTTCCAAAACCTTATCAAAGGAGTAATTTTCAGTATTGATCAAAAATTATTTGAATTATTTAAATAAGAAATACACCAAAACTCGATCCAAAGACATTAAATGTAGGTATACCAGGTACGTTTGATGAAAATTCAGGACTAGTAAAATAAAAAATCGGGATTTGAAAGCAAGAAGTGGGACAGTTAGAAACTATTCATTTATTACTTGACTGAAGTTATCACTGACCTCATCAACCACCTTGTCAGCCTCGAGAAGAGATTTTTTGAACTCCCAGAAGTCTCCCCGTGATGCCTGCAATGTCATCAAAAACTATATATTTTTTTTGCTGTTTTTCAACTTTTTTCTTCGTGTAACTCACAAAATAAGCCCTCAGCGCCCTCTGGAGTGTCCAATTGTTAAATCCAGACACAAGACGCTGTATTTTTTGATGGTCTATCGATCTGCATACTCATCAATCAATGTTTTGTGAAACTAAGGTTAGTTTATGGTCAATCCTGATACAGGTGAAACCTCTCTAATTTCACACCTCTATTCTTGCAAAACCTCTATAATTAATACATGTTTGGATCAGATTTGCATGAAAACTTCTCTCTATACTTGCACACTCTCTTTATTTGCTACAATTTTTTGGTCCCTTGAGACGTGCAATTATAGAGGTTTAACCTGTAATAATATTTTTCAATGTTAAAAATCGGGACAAATGAAGGACAATATCAACCAGGAATTGTGCCATTGATTCAAAAATCGGGAAAAGAGCGCAAACGATATGCCTACGTTTAAATGGGATTGTTCATAAATTTGACTTGAGTGATTCGTTAAAAGAATTCCAGGAGCATCCAATAACATTAAAATCGAAATTTATGGCCATCAAACTCTTCAAGTGGCATATGAGTGTTTTATGATAAAAAGGGCAGATTTTACCTTAATAATAATAAAAAATAGCTGTGCAAGACATAATTTAGGGACAAAAATTTAATAATGTAAAATAAAATAAAACTAATGATAATAACTTAAAAATTAAAGAAAAAATCACTTAAAATAGAATGTTTGGGCAGTAAATTAAAAAGAAGAAAAAAAAACACTTTCAATACACTTGTTAATCATAAAAACTGTTTCACAATTTAAAATTATTTATCAAAAAAATAAAAGTATCCCGTCCTAATCAATATTATCAAAAAAAAAAAGGATATTTACAAAATTTTGCAATATTTTAACATTCATATGCTCAACTGATAAATCTATTCTAATTTTAATGATCGCTTCCTCTCCACGAGAAATCTTCTTGTATAACTTAAAATTTTATTTTTTTAAAATCATAATTTTAATAATGCTTAAAAGTAAATCAACAATAAAACTGCATAAAAAAACAAAATAAATTATAAAAGAATAATAATGATAATTGTGATAATAAAAAATTAAAAAAAAAACAAATAAGATTTCAAATATATATAAATATATAAAAAGAATTAAATTGTAGATATATTTCACTAATAATAATAATAACAATAACTATAACGAACAAAATTAAATTTAAATGAATATTAATAATAAACGAAGCAAAAGAAAAAATAGCGCTAATTACTACAATTCGCATCTCATTAAAAAAAAACAAAAATTATACAAATATAATGTAAAATTTTAACAAAACATTTAAGTAATTTTACTATCTTTATTATTATTATTATTAAAAAAAATTATTATAATTAAATATAATCACAAAAAATATATAAAACTAAATATATTTAAAAATCATACTAAAAAAACGTTATTTATTATTAAATTCAATATTTATAACAAAGTGAATGCTTGAAACGATTTTACTGCGTCTATTTAATGAATAAATAATAAAAAAAAATTAAATTAAATTAAACCTTAAATATATTTTAATATTAAAATTTAAAAAAAATAAGACATTGCATAAAATCAAGGGCAATAAAAAAAAATAAATTAAATTAATAATATTTTGTGTTGAGCGAGTTAACGTTTTTTTTGTATCATCCCCATCCATTCAATGCAATTTACTCACGATATTTGCAGTTATAAAGGATTAAATGATAAAAAAAAAACATATTAGGAGTGTTTAACATTAAAAGCAACATTTACCAGGAAAAAAAATTACTTGTTTTGTAGTTTTGACTCTTTGAAAGTTAAAAATTTATGATGCAAAGCCAAAAAATTGCAGAAAATCTAAAATGAAAATAGGAAAGTTTTAATTTATTTATTAACTATGTTTAAGATTGCAACTGTTTGAAAACAAAAATGAGAATTAAAATAATAATATTATAAATAAAAATGCAAAGCAAAATTTAATGAAATCTTTTAACAAAAGCTTTTTATTGTCATTTTAATTATTTTCAAACATTCATCTAGCTCAGGCTCTGTGATGATTAAAGGTGGAGCGAATCGTATAATGTCACCATGTGTTGGTTTTGCGAGTAATCCATTTTCTTTTAGTTTGACACAAATATCCCATGCATTGTATTCTGAAATTATTGGGAATTCAATATTAAAATTATTAAAAAATACCAGGCGTCTCCACTTACTTTCTTCAATGACAATTGCATTCAAAAGTCCTTTTCCTCGTACTAGTTTAACAACAGATTTTG
Organism: Culicoides sonorensis; assembly: GCA_900002565.1. Lineage (NCBI taxonomy): Eukaryota > Metazoa > Arthropoda > Insecta > Diptera > Ceratopogonidae > Culicoides > Culicoides sonorensis. Next base: position 433,506 of record LN483391.1, on the reverse strand, counting down.
GTAATTTTTCGAGACCATCACGTAACTTTTTGCCTAATTTTTCTGAATTTTCACACAAATTTTCATCAATTATGACTTGTAATGCAGCCATTGCAACAGCACACCCCAACGGATTTCCACCATAAGTACTGCCATGTTCTCCCGGTTTTATACACAACATAATATCATCATTTGCGAGTACAGCTGACACAGGATACACGCCTCCACTAAGGGCTTTTCCTAATGCGACAATGTCTGGCCTGACATTTTCATGTTCACATGCTAGGAGTTTTCCACATCGACCGAGTCCTGTTTGAACTTCATCCGCTATCCAAAGTACGTTATATTTTGTACACAATTCTCTTACACCACGCAAATACCCATCGCGAGGTACCACGACACCGGCTTCACCTTGAATCGGTTCAAACATGAATGCGCAAACGGTTTCATCTTGAAGTGCTTTTTCCAATGCCCCTAAATCGTCATATGGGATTAGGATGAAACCAGGCATAAATGGACCAAATCCTTTATATGATGTTGGATCGGTAGATGAACTTACAGCTGCTAGTGTTCTTCCCCAAAAGTTTCCTTGAGCAAATACAATTTTTGCCTGTTTGTCTGGTATCATTTTCACTTCATAACCCCATTTACGAGCAAGTTTACACGCCGTTTCACCAGCTTCAACCCCGGTATTCATCGGTAAAACTCGATAGTAGCCGAGAAGTTTTGACAGATATTCCTCGTATTCACCAAGTTTATCCGAATAAAAGGCACGTGATGTTAATGTAAGTTCCTGTGCTTGTTTGCAAAGAGCATCTACTATTTTTGGATGACAATGACCTTGATTTACCGCTGAATATGCACTCAGAAAATCAAAGTACTTTTTTCCTTCCATATCCCAAACGTATATACCTTGAAATTAAATTTACATTGAAATTGAAAGTCAGATTTTTTAAATGTGGTCATACCTTTTCCTTTACATAGAGCCACCGGTAAAGGATGATAATTGTGAGCTCCATAATGGTCTTCCCGTTCAAACACTTCTTTTGATGATAATTTTGACATTATTTTATGAAATGAAATGAAAAAATAAAATTATGATCGTTTTCTTGCAAAAGTTTTAGAGAACTGACGAAAAATACATTGAAAAGTCAATATCGGTGTTATTTTTAGCTATCAAATCTCTTATTGTAAGAGAAAATTATGTGAAATTCTCTCGCATCTCATTATGACAGGTTCTCATGTAAAATTCAATGAAATTTTATAACGAATTAAATTCGCAACTTTATTGATCTAGATCAGCAAACCTGCAAACACACATATTACATAGTTATTAGAATAAGAGGTGATACATATTATACAATTATAAGTAAATTAAATGAGATTAACTTAAAAAAAAATTATCAATTTAGTCTTCTGGTGGTGGTGGTGGTGGATTTTTGGCGGCTTCACGAGCAGCTGCAGCTCTAGCAGCCTTAACTGAATCCTCGTTAATTGCTGTCGCTGTTCTGAGTGATGGTTCAAGTAAATTCTTGTAGACACTGTGTTCAGTACCGTGGGTAATTTCAAGGATATCAGCAGCGTTTCTCAAACATCCGTATGATTCCAAGTGTCGCTCTTGATCGGCCAAGAGTTTGCCTACTTTCATTAAAATGATGGCAGTTTGTGGATGAACTTGACCATAATAATTTCTGGAATTCAAATGAAATTTATTAATATTTGTTATAAAAATTTCATTTTATTGAAATATTTACTCATATCCTGGAATTAGGGCTTTTCCATATTCAATTGCTTGATCAAATCGTTCCATTTCTGTTGCACTATCAAATGCAGCTTCAAGGGTTTTCAGGTACCAAATGTTATTTGAAGCGAACACACCTTTTTGCATTTTTAACATGACTTGTAAAATGTCAAGATCTGGAAATTTCGATTAAAATTATTGAAAATCCATATTAAATTTCATGTTTTCAACTCACATGCTGTATCCTTCGCATACATTTCATACAATTTCAATGGTGTGAATTCCATCAAGTAAGTGTACATTTCTTGATGTTCAACTGAAATTTCCTTTTCACAAATTGGACACATGAATTGAGGGGTTCTCAAGTCCAAAACGTTATCACACTTTGGATTTGGACACTCGGCTGCAATCATTTTCGTTGTTTCACCTTGGTCAGAGCATCGTGGACACTGGCATACAAAATAATATTTGTCAAATATTTCATTTTGTCTCAAATCAGTGGGGGTCATGACATCAACATATGAAATGAAGATCTAAATTTGGAAAAATTAAAATTTAAAGTTTCTCATTTTCAAGAAAAATTTTTCATTACTTGACTCCAATTCAATGGACCAGCTGATTCAATGTCTTGTGTCAATGTAATTGAGAGTTGACTTCCTTCGAATGTTGCAACTGCATTTGGGACGCAACTATGATCAACAATCGATGCAGCCAAGTAAATACCTTGGCCAGCATTTGCCATATCCTCATCAATGATGTTATATGCGTTTACACAAATCTATTAAAATTGATTTGAAGATAAATTTGATATGCATTGAAATTGGATGCAAAAAAAAATTACTTGTCCATAAATGTGTAAGACATCTGGATAACTTGGCATATATTTTTCGGTCAACAATAAGTGCAATGCCTCATAAATTTGGTTGAAGCGTTCCATTCTCAATTCATCAGCAGCAATGTTTGGTAAATCTGTTTAAGAAAAAAAAAATATTATATTATGTAATTCAATCGTCATTCATTATGTAAGTTCATTTTTTTCATCTTACGTGACATTAAATCACCAAATGTACGGTATTCGCCTTTGCTGTAGTAACCACGATCGGTGCTACCTCCACTGGTCAAACGCCAGACGATGCGTGCAATTAAACGAGCCTCATCTGGAAATTGATCAGGATGCTTGAGTTGTTTTAAGTGAGGACATTCAATTTTATGTTGGGCCCATCCAAAGGATTGACATGAATTGCTGCAATATCCAACGAAACGACATTCCAAGCAAAGTTTGATATCTCCTCTAATGAAAATATAGAAAATTTAAATTTAAAATTCCATGACAAATTTGCAAATACAAACTTTTTAAAACAATGATCACATCTGACTTTGCGATATCTTCCAAAAAGAATGCAAGCAAAAGGATCTTCCTTCAAGATTGTGGTTCCCTTTGGTATGCCTTCGAATTTATCAGCAGGCTTATTATCTCCTCTAGCCATTATTTAATTTAAATTTAACTTTCTTTGTTCAATTAAATTAAAATAATATTATCAATTTAAAATATTTTTTGTTCGATATTATCACCACGATAGTTGATTGGTAACTGATCAATCGTTTCTTTTGTACTCTAATTCTATACCTCTAAAAAACATTTCCGCCTTTCTTCGTTGTTTGCACACGAATTATCAGATCCCCTTATATTGAAATTAACAATAACAATAAATACTTATTTGGCACTAATTGTGTATGACTTGCATGAGTTTATATGTCAATTTCACACCTTTCGCGTGTCCTGATCTCAATTTAAAACCACATCCAGTCTAGATGCGCGTGCAACTTAATGCGTGAAATGAGTGCATAAATTATGTCTAATCACTTTTTTTTCACAGTACACCTTTAAATTAAAATCAGCATGTCATAATCATATTTATTTGTAATGATAATCAAATAATAATAAAATAAAAATTGAGACAGAAATAAATTCCTTTGGTAAATATTTACAACACACTAGTTCACGGTGATTCAATTTGATTAAATTTATCGACGCGACGCATCAACTTTTGTGTTCTTTTAAAATTTTCAATATTGAAACGTAATCAAATGCTATTTTTAATTATAGTTTTTTATTTACGATTAAGAGCAATGTCATGATCAAAAACAAAGTAATTGTAATTAAAATAGTAAAGTACCAGGCGTCATGTTGTTGATTGATGTGTAAATTTTGCAGTGCGCATGCGTGTAATGATTAAAGTGATGATATGAAGTTCAAATGAAATAAAATGCTGATTAATGTATAATTTTAAGATTTTTTGCAGTGTTTAATTGAAATAATTTTGACGATGAAAAATAGTTTTTCATAGATTTTCTGATATTGTAGTTGATTAATTTGTTGAAATGTATATTTTTCGTTGGAAGCTCTTTCTGATAATTGTCTTGATCTTCCTTATCAGTTCATCGATTGCTTTTGTAAGTAAAAACTTTAGAAATCACTCACTTTGTTAATGTTCATCAATTTTAGCCCGAAAGACCATCAAAAAAAGATCGACAAACCATGTTTGATGAATGTCTCTCAGAAATTCCGGTCAATCCAGACATCGCAATTGAATATCGTGCATTCAATTTATCTAATGAAGATCCGAATGGTCAATGTTTTATTAAATGCTTGTGTTTAAAGGAGGGTGTCTGTTATGAAGGTAATTTTTAATTAAAATGTCATTTTATTAACATCAATCCGAAATAAAAATTGAACAGATGGAAAAATTAACATTGAAATGATTCAAGGGAGTGTTCCAGACATGGCTCATAGGATGGTGAATTTCCATATTTTGTTCAATTAAAATTTAATTCTGATTCAATTTTAACTTCAGATTAAAGAAAATGGCATGATGTGCTCGGCAATGGAAGGTGATGATGAATGTAATACATTTTTTGTCCGATACAAGTGTTTTAACAACGCATTACCACGTTATTTGAGGAATATGTTGCGAGATATGGAACAATTTTTACTTTGATTGAATTTATCATTATTATTTTTTGGATAAAAAAGAAAAAAATTAATTTGTAATGCGAAATTTTTGGGCCTTGGAACTGATCGAAATTCGAATTATTAAATTTCCTCATAAAAAATTAACGGTTTTTTTTTAATTTTTGCCTTTTATTTCTCATGCACTTTACCTTTATAACACAAGAAAAAATAAATCTCGGATTGACCATCCCAAAGTTATAATAATAACAACCTTGGAATGTCACGTGACTACAATTTTTTAACGGTCAATTAATTTAAATTTAAATGAGAAACTTTAAGTTCATGTAATGTCCACCAGAGTTAATTTTATTTTTCAAAACAAAACAAAATTGTAAAGAAAATCGACTGTGTAAGGACTGGAAAAAAATATTTTAACAGAAAAATATAATTAAATATGTTAAAGAATTTATTGAACATCAAATTAATTCAACAAAATCAGATTCGTACTTTAGTGAATGACAAACACAACAAAAAATACATTTACAAAGACGGTGTGAAATATGGCAATATTTATTATTATCCAAGGTAAACTTTTCACTGAAATATGAGAAAAATCAGTACAAAGCATAATTTTTATATAACTTAGAACACCAGATCATGTTGATCCACCAATTGAGCCTAGCAAATTATTCAGAGTAGAACGAATCAGACCGATTAAAGGAAATCCGTTCTGGGAACGAAGAATCTTACGTGACTTAGGATTATTTGAGGTTACAAATTTTACATTTCATATTAAAGTCGTTTTCATTATTTAAAATATTTTTCTAATTTTATTTTAATAGAAAGGTGCAATTGCCATCGTAAAAAATATTCCTGAAAATAATGCACGTTTATGGAAAATCAAGCACTTGATTCACATAACACCAATCAAATTCCCTTACGGAGAACCAAAAGCCGAAGATGTCAATCACACATTTTTGAAAGAGAACGGGGAATGCATTGTAACAAAAAAACTCGAAGTTGCCGAAGACCGAATCAAAGCAAGTGAAGAATTCGAAAATGATCCTAAACGATTAGACAAGGAAACGATGAAACGTGATCTTAGGATGAAGTGGCTTAGTGGGTGGAAGACTCCAATTTAAGTTATGTTTTTAAAATTAAAGAAAAAATTATAACTAGAAATAAATTATAGTATCAGTACATTCATGTTTCGTTTTATTAAATTTTTCTTTCTTAGAAAAGAATCTTACAAATAAATTTCACAGTTGAAGTTTCGCAGATTAACTTATTTTACAAAAAAAGTTACACTTAAAATTACATTATAATCTTAAAAGGAACGAACGTTACATTTAAGTACACTTTTGACATATTTTTCATTTAGAAAGGTCAGTAATATATAAAATTAGTCAAAATAAATATAAACTTACAAATTTGCATGGTACTCGTAAAGTACAGAAAAGTAAAAAAAAAGTCGATTATTTTGTCATATAAAATAAATTGAATTAAAAAGCATTTGAATTTGCTGCTTTCAAAGGAACTGGTGCTCGATTAGTACTAATCTGAACGGAAGGTGTGTAAATTGGATATGCAGGACTCATAACGACTTGTGGAAAAAACGGACGAATAGCGGGAGTGTATGCACGAGGATAGAACCACTGAGGACGTTGAGGTTGTAATGGTACCTTAGGCTGAGATACAATTCCAAATGTTATGTGTCCGAAACATAATCCATTATTTCGTTTTGTCTGAACGAATCGTATTGGTAACAGAGCTGCTGAAATTACGTATTGATGATGATTTATGACACCATTATTGTAAAAATATTTCAGGGGGTAACGTGTTGGAAGGGCGTTAAAGAAATTTACATTATTATAATTGTATGCACAACACAAGACAAAAATCATTTCATCACTTGACATTTCCTTGAGATTTGGTAAATTATTGCGAGGTTTTTGCATGAAACATCCTAAGACGCGTCCATTTATATTCAAATCATTCATAAACTCAAAATTGTTTGAATGTGAAATCCGAGCTTTATAAGACTTGTATAACTCGGTGTAATTTGAAGTGCCAATAATGTTAGCCATCAAGGCTAAATCGACAATTTCTCCAGCGAAAATTGTGAACTCGGATGAGTATTTCAATGATGGAATGATTGTTGGTGATACGCTCATGTGTTTCATAACTCCAACTGAAATTTAATTTAAATGTGTTGAATCGAATAATTTAATAACAAAAAAAATTCAAATAACTCACTGACTGAAAAAACTTCCCCTTCAACTTTGATGATCAAATGTTCAGAAGGTAAATTTCCAAATTTTTCAATCAAATTAACAATCACCTCACAAATGCGTGAATGCATGTCAATAAGATCCAAATAAGAAATTTCCAAGAAATAGTAGTGTACCAACGTAACGGACTTTATTATGACACATGCACATTGAACTTGAATTTCCTCATAGACACGTCCATAAATGAAAATCGGAGATTGCCAATAATTTGCAATGCATCTGAGTCGTAATTTTAAATCAAAATCCGTTTGTTTCAAGTTGTGAATGGAATCACTGTAAGAAAAAATTGAATTTGAATTTTTTTATTCCGATAATTTTAGATCTGGAACTTACTCAGCAGGGGGTCTTGCCCATTCAATCTCAATTGGAGTTTTACAAATGACTTTTCCATTTAACATTTCCTTGACCTTTTCGGCTGATTTATGATCCGAAAAATCTACAAAGGCAAAATCACGAACTGATGAAATGTTTTTGATGACTTTTGCTGGAACTGCTTTAGTTAAAAAGACTTTGATATCTGCCGTGTTAACGGAAAGTCCAATGTTTCGTATAAAAAGGGTTCGTCTCTGTTAAAAATTAAAAATTACTAGGAAAACGGTCTCTTTATTTAAAAATTAGGTAACTTACTGTGTTGTCAATTGGAATTTGGATTTGACGTTCAGGAAACGCCCATACAATCTTAATTTCACGATCAAACAAGTACAGATAACCAGGAGATGCGCTCATTTTCGCTTCCAATGCAGTCGCGTGATCTGGAAAATCGATGAAAGCAAATGCTCGATTGCATTGCTCAGTCACATGAATAGTCATATTTGTCATTTTTGGGAAAATATCACCAAAAATTGCTTGAATATTTTCTTGTGGCACATCTTTCGGAAGGTTACTTGCATATAATCGACATTTACTATAAGATTTCTGTACTTGCAATGTAGATCCATTTGGAAGTAAAAAATACTTCATAACCTCAAGAGCTGCATTTGCTGCGTCCTCTTCGATAAAACGAACATATGCATATCCACGGTTATTATTGTCATAATCCATCATCAAACGAAAATCGTAAATTTCACCAAAACGTTCAAAATGTGGAATCAAGTGGCATTCCTTGAACTCGGTGGGAAAATCTTTGATGTACAATTCACATTCGGCACCAGGTTCCTGTCCGTCAAAATTCAATGGAGGTCCAAATTTCAAGCATCCATTACTTTGTATAATTGGATATCCATTACCAGTTGCTTTGGATACAAAGACTTCAGAATTTAAATCTGAAAATGCTGGTAAACTGGAAGTTACACTTAATTCACTTTCAATTGAATGCGTTGAAAATTCCGAAAATCCAGATGAACGACGTCTGTTTGGATTGAATTCCGTCTCCATTGTTATGTTTTTCCTTAAAACACTGCTTAAATTCAAATATTTACATTAAAAAAACGCGGAAAATACAATTTACAAAACTACTTTACAAGCGAGCGTCATTTTAACTGTAAATTCTCTTATCACTTTTTATCTGTCAAATTCAAAAAACAAATTTGACATCTACGGATAAGTTTACATTTGACATCCAATTAGTTCTGATACCATAATTTTCTAATTGGCTTGTGAATTTGTTTTACTCTCCAATTATTTCATTATTTGACGATAAATTAGCCTTAAATTGACTTAAAAATATGTGTAAAATTTAAAATAAACTGACATCTTAGCAAGGGAATACAAGAAAATTGATTAAATTTAAAATTTAAGTAAAACATTGAAAGATTGTGAAAAATATGTCGACAGAGCAAAGTGAATCACAGAATGTTGTTAACAAATCAAACAATAACAAATCTCCAGGAACAACAGCCAGTAATTATGGCTCACAATTATCAATGGAATCAATCAAGGTTATTGCTGAAAGTATTGGTATCGCAGCACTCCCGGATGATGCAGCCAAAGAACTGGCCGATGATGTTAGTTTTAAATTGAAACAAATCGTGCAAGATGCGGCAAAATTCATGCATCATTCAAAGAGAACCAAATTAGCTCTTAGTGATATCGATAGTTCCCTGAAAATCAGGAATATTGAACCACAGTACGGATTTGTCACACCAGACTTTATTCCATTTAGATTTGCATCAGGCGGTGGACGTGAACTCAATTTCATTGAAGAAAAGGAAATTGATTTGAGTGAAGTCATATCAGGTGGACCACCGAAAATTCCGATTGATGTATCTTTACGAGCACATTGGTTGTGTATTGATGGTGTCCAACCGACAGTGCCTGAAAATCCACCTCCATTATCAAAGGAGGTCCAAGCACAAGATTCAGTTAATCCAATTAAAAAATTAGAAAAAGATGGATTAAAGGACACAACAGGTAAACCCACAATTGGAAAAGCTCACAAATTGAAGACTGTTGAGACAGTGCACGTGAAACAACTTGCTACACATGAGTTGTCAGTTGAGCAACAGTTGTATTATAAAGAAATCACGGAAGCTTGTGTGGGATCTGATGAAGCTCGACGAGCGGAAGCTTTACAATCTCTTTCATGTGATCCGGGACTGCATGAAATGCTTCCACGTATGTGTACGTTTATAGCGGAAGGTGTTAAAGTGAATGTTGTACAAAATAATTTAGCACTTTTAATTTATTTAATGCGAATGGTGAGAGCTCTCCTGGACAATCCTGCCTTGTATCTAGAAAAATATGTAAGTTAAATCAAACATATTTTGAAAAAAATAATAATTTAAATTAAATTTACAGCTTCATGAATTAATTCCATCAGTTTCCACCTGTATAGTGTCAAGGCAGTTGTGTGTTCGTCCTGAGCTGGATAATCATTGGGCACTTCGTGATTTTGCAGCACGTCTTATGGCTCAAATTTGTAAAAATTTCAATACATCAACAAATAATTTACAAACACGTGTCACGCGTCTATTCAGTTCTGCCTTAATGAATGATAAAACACCGCTTTCATCCTTGTATGGATCGTTAGTTGGATTATCAGAACTCGGAAGTGAGGTGATAAAAGTTTTCATTATTCCGAGAATTAAATTTGTATCAGAGAGAATTGAACCGCATTTACATGGTATCATGGTCAGCAATACAGACAAAATAGCAGCTGGTCATATAAGGACAATAATTCAAAAATCATGTGCACCTGTCATTAAAACTATGAGAAATCCACCTGATGTCGTCGAGGATTACAAGTAAAAAATAATTTAATTAAAATCATCAAAATTTTCATTCAAATTTTAATTTCAGACGAGATTACGGTTCAATGGGAAATACTTTACATCAAGCTGTTATCAAGGCAAGACAGCAAATTACCGCTCCTCCAACTACGACGACACAAAGTACAACTCCAGGTGTAGCAATTGTCAGTCAAGTGACTGTTCCAGCTGCAATTCAACGACCACAAACAACACAAATCATCAATAAACCGTATGTTAAATTTTTTATAAATTTAATCAACCCAATATAAATTTCAGTTTATTTCAGACAACCATCGGCTACAATTCAACGTCCAACTATCGCCACAACGACACAAAAGTATGTCATTGTAACACAACGACCTCAAGCGCCACAGAGTAAGTTGAAATTTCAATTTTTACTTTTAATCCTGATAAAATTCATGAATCAAAATGTTTGCAGCTATTCAAAGACCCACCCAAACTGTAACAGTTCAACCAAAATTCCTTGGGTCATCGCATCAAGACGATTTATCTCATCTAGAGTAATTACGTGCATTTAAAATTACAATTAAAAAAAATAATAATAATAGGAAGTGTTTAGTTTTTGTTTTAAAACACAGTCAAAATGTAAATTTTTTTTCATTAACAGAAAAATCACACTTGTATAATAAAAATAAGATCAAAAAAATAAATGTAACAATAATTCATAATTAATTTTTTTTCATTAAATACAAATTAATCTGAATCTTGAAATAAAAATCGCGGAGAATCCTGAAGATCAAAAAATGAAATAGCTCCATTGACGATTGTGGTACACGTTGTGATCGCTACAACTAAATTATTGATGAAATTGGCACGCCAATGATATTTTGCCTTATTAATGTTGCATGAGAATCCAAGAATTAACAGTAAAGCAGCTTGAATTAACTGGAAAATTGACAAAAAAATAAGAAACTTAAATAAAATGTAAAACGTAATCATAAATGACATGCATAAGTGCATTTCTTTACTAGGTCAGCAGATAAGAGTTTGACAGTTCTTGATTACTATGAATATGAGCTGTCAAATTTAATCTGCTTACCCCGTTACATAGAATACTGAAAATTCGTTGGATATTTGGAATATAGTTTTAATTTTCCGCGGTATTGCAAATTTCCATGATTTTCAACGGTTTTTAGTAAGATCATTGTTTTGAATAATTCGGTGGTTATTTCGCGATTTTTGAAATTTTGACCTTTTTTCCGCGGTTTTAAAAAATTCCGAAGCCTCGAAAATTTTCCCGATTTTCAATAATTTTACTAATTTCCGAGAAGATTTTGGAAAACTCCGTGGATTTGGAAAAGTCAGCAATTTTATTGCCACAGACGGACGAACAGCATGATCCCCAGTCGCATTTATTTCAAATTCTATTAGAAATGCACTTAAAATTTTTATACCTGAAGTACAAGTGAAGCAATAATCAGTCCAAGCATCAATTTGTAAAATTTGTATTTAGGTCCTACCGTTAAAATGGCTTTCAGTTGAGAGGCATTGGCCGATAGCAAAGCTAAGTCAATTAATCCTGGAAATATGGGTCAAAATCATTAAATTTTTAGTCCCCACTCAAAATTTATAAGCAAAAAAATGTAAATCTAAAGTGGGCTGTAAGTGATTTGTGAAGTACTTTGATAAAAATAAATTTCACAGTAAATTGACAACATTTTAGCACTTTTTCACTTCAAACAAAAATGAAATTACCTTGAGTTAAACTTTTCCTTGTTGCATATCCATTTAAATTTAGACAGATCATGCATGTATCCTGTTTTACAAAATTTATTATAAAATAGGGCATTCTTGGATTTTTTTTTTCAATAAAACTCTTACTTTTTCACAATTCTCGCAATCCTCTGTCTCATCATTAGTATTTTGGCCTATTCTACTAATCCGAGACATTTTAAATAATACTGTAAAATTTAATCTTAAAATAACAAAATAAATTTATAATACAATTTTTTTTTATTACTCGATCGATTGCTTAACAATAACTGAATGAATAACAATAGTACACACTTAATGATAAACTTGAAATACAAAGCAAAGCACTGAAGTACGTTATGATGAGCTTCATAGTAAAGAATTGTTATGGTTGGATGAAAAATAGAGTAGTTTTATAATAATGTAATATAAGCTTAAGTGGTAAGATGCACTTTAACAGTAAAATTAAAAAAAAATCATCATCATCACACATCAAGGAAATCACCAAATCGACTATTCTCCTTCTCATCAACCGCCAATTTCTTGAACGCTTGCAAAATAGACGTTATATGATCATTTGAATATCGTTCCAAGCAAGTATGGGAATAGTTATTTGAGTAAATTCGATTTAAATATGTGAATGGTGGAAAAATTGTCCATACAATTGGACATGAAAGACTACTGTGAGCTGCTTTGCAGAGAAAACAATGACGATCATTAAAGAGCTCATACAATTTCACCACAATATTACCAGGTAAAGTTTTGATTTTGTGATGTGCTGATCTTTGATTTCGATTTTTACTGAAATCCGTTAAGATGTTGATGGGTAAATCTGGATTATTTTTTAGGATCACTAAATGGTTTTTGGTATCGTCATTCAAAAATTGACATTCCATTATCTTTTCATCGTCGATTGTTAGGAAGCGTATTGAGTAAATTGCGTCTTCGAGTTCAATGAGTGAATCTGGATTGATTTTGAGATATTTATCTAATGCATTCATTAATTTTACATCTTTATCAATGTTTAATGGATCCAGTGAGAAAATTAGCTTTACAACTTCAGTTGATGCTGTAAGAAAAACTTCTGATTTGAGAATTTCGCATGGTTTTTCTTGAATTAATTTCAAACAAGCCTCTTTCAATTCAAGATTTTCGTACAAACACGCATAATTCAGAAAAGGGATGATCACTTCCGTGGAATATTTACAGACTTTTATCATGTAATTTGTTAATAATTTGATGACATCATGGACTTGATACAAGTGAGCTAACGAATATAATTCCAATGTTTCTTCCAATTTTTCGACTTCCAAGTGACCAGTATAAATTGCTCTTAAAATAAAATAAACTAAATTTCAGGGTCAAATTAAATATTAATAAAAAATATACTTGATAAGTTTCTCAAAAACCTCAAACGTGACATCACTCATTTCAATCGATTCATCTTTTGACCATTTTTCTGATAACATCGTTTTAAATACTGGTGATGTGGCGGATAAGATCAGTCTGTGTGCGTAAATTAATTTAATTTCAGATTTTTCGGAAGAAATATCCTTAAATGAAAAAGTGCAATCAGTTTCATCGCGATTTTGTTGCATTTTGAATAAGGTTTTCATTAAATTTGAACTCATTTTCACAGATTTTAAATTTTTTTGTTGATAATTTTGATTGTAAACAGTAAAAACATCATATGTTTATGAGGCAAATCTATTTTTAATTCAAGTACAAATTTAAAAATATTTTAAGCGGTTTAATTTTGAGACAGTTGAAATTGAAAATCTAGATTCTAAAAAAATAACGGAAAATTGAGCGTGGCAATTTGTGTAAGGCGTCACCTTAAAAATATTCAAATTGCAGGAAATTTTAACGCGGTCCTCGAAAACTAATGGTAATTTTACGAATAGAATATTTTTTCTCTAAAAAGAAAATTATAAAAAAAAATCAGTCGAAAACAAATCCAGAATTTGTCCTAGGGTTTCGTGTTTACAGTGTCATAAAAAAATACCGTTGCAAATTTCACTCTTAATTAATTAATAATATAATTAAAAATAGATGCAGTAAAGAAAAATGTTATTATATTTATTTCATGGATTATTTTGTTATCAACTTAATTTTAGTATGACTAATATTCACTTGGATTGAATGCATTGATTTGTGATTATGGCTACGCATAAATTTCTGCCTTTTTTGATATTCGTTTGCATCCATTTTTGGCAAAGAGTCCCTCAAATGTAACATAATCCAATAAATCACTGAAATTAAGAAAAACAAATTCATCAAATTAAAATCAAAAAGTATTTCAATTCTTACTTTTTCCTTTGTTCCGTCATTTCAATTCCAAGTCTTTTGAATTCAACTTCTATACACCCAATCACATGCTGTTTTTCCAATGGCAAGAACGGAATAAAATGATCAATTAAACCCGATTCAATTGGTCTACTTTTTCTCAAACCTCCCTCATTGTACGCACTCAATTCTAGAATTGTTTCAAAGTGATGCAATTTCAACTCCTCCCTGCTATGTTGATGGTTTTTGTAATGTTTGTACACAGTGTCAGCAATTCCAACACCTCCCGTATTTCCCAAAAATATGAAAACAGCTTTGCGAAAATCTAAGCCGTTAACTTTTTCATGGTGATCTAAAAGGGATGTGATTGTATCAAATACCCCAATTGGCATTGCATCTACTTCATCGAAAATGAACATTGACATGGGACACATTTTAATTGCGCTGAATATCACTTTTTTAAGCTCATTACTGTAAATGTCTGTTAGTGCTTCACTCGCGAAATCAAGTTTCCCTGAGAACCGGTGAACATATTTACTGTCGAGACCGTTTTTGTAAATGGCTTTTACAATAAAATCTGCAACGAAATTTTTTCCTGTTCCTGGTGTTCCATGAAAACTCATCACAAGCGGTTTTTTTGAGGTTTCAATGTAATGGTAATGATTTTCGAGAGCTTTTAAAACTTGTTCCTGGACAATATGTTGTCCAAAAAGATGTTTGTTGAAATCCTCCTTTAACTCTGCATAAAAAATAATGAAAGTCAATCGTTATCTGTACTCAAAAAAAAATGACTCATATTCTTACGTGTAAAATTCTTTGGTATACTTCGATCATTACAACATTCAGCTATTCGACAAATCGTGTTTTCGTAAATTGTTTCATGGTTATATCCTTTAAATGTAAATAAAATTATTTAGAAATTTGCATTAAATTTTGGAAAATTACCCATTAAAGTTCCAACACCTATTACGATCCCTGTTGATATTGGTTCGATACTCAAAGAAATTTTGAAATAGCATAAAATTAATATAAGAACAAATGTCGCTCGTCTATGAGTATTCATTTTTATAGATATATATTTGTTTTGATTGAGAGCCTACAAAATTTTTGATAACATTCTTTAAAAATCACACAAATAAGAATTTTACTTGAATTTTGAATGAGACCAATTTCAAGTGTTTTGTTTATAAACAAGAACAGGGCTGTATTTAAGGCCATTACAATTTCCATTGATGTTTGAAATTCGTTAAATATCATTATTTTTCTTTTTTAATGCACAAAAATATGTCCATGTTTAATAATTTTTGATTTTTCATAATACTATTAATAGCAGAATTCTTCTGAAGAAAATTATTATATTATATTATATTAACGTGCTTGATTGAATTTCAAATTTAGTGAGCTACATATCCGTCACAACGAGCTACATGCATTTCAGGGCTGTCATTGTAAAAACGTAAACACAAATTTTGTGAAAATTGTTTCTCTCATAATATTTTTAATGTTTTAACTTAATTAGATAACTAATATCATAAAATTAACTTACAATGTCTCATTCTGGGGTTACACAAGGCAAAATACCTAAAGATGCTCAAGTTATCATCTCCATATTAAAGGAAATCGGGATTCAAGATTATGAACCACGAGTCGTAAATCAATTATTGGAGTTCACATACCGTAATATTTTATTTTAGATAAATTGTTTCAATTTTAATTAAATTCTGCTATCATTTATGTTTCAGGGTATGTTACCTGTATTTTAGATGATGCAAAAGTGTATGCAAATCATGCAAAGAAAAAAGTGATTGATTCAAAGGATGTTAAATTGGCGTCTCAAATGATGCTGGATAAAGCTTTTACTTCGCCACCCGCTCGTGATGTGTTATTTGAAGTTGCAAAAGCGAAAAATTCAACGCCATTACCTCTAGTTAAAATCAATTGTGGACTTCGACTCCCTCCCGATCGTTATTGTTTATCAGCTTGCAATTATAAGTTACGAGCTGCCTCACAGCCAAAGAAAATGGTTAAATCTGCACTTGAATCACGATCTACAATCAAGACAACATTTAAACCCTCGTCAGTCTCAATTCAGAATACAATCAAAAAACCGTTGACCACTACACCGAAAACCCAAACAGTAACAATTCCTAAACCGGTTTTCAAATTCACTACACAAGCGAAAACGATATCATTTAAACCACAGAAAAATGAGGGAGTCAGTTCGAATGTCACAAAAATGGAGACAGATGATTTTGATTCGATCAAGAGGAAGCGCGAAGAGGAGGATGATTTTGAAATTGTTCAATAATATTTTATTAACTTAGACGAAAATATTTTTATTTCAAATTAATAATTATTATTAGAGTTAAGAAAAAACAAATAAAAAATGCAATTTTAACGTTGCTGTAGAGCTACGATGACCGAACATCCGAAATCCATAATTTGAATATACTCAGATCCGCCATTATGTAATCGGAAGCAGCATTCTCCCATTTTATCCAAAATCAGGGCTTTCTGTTTGTCTGTTAGACCTTCATGGAATATTACGAATTCATTGAATTGTTCAAAAAATTGCCCGATACTGAAAGCTTCATACAAAAAATCTTGCACAAAGTCCTCTAATCGTTTGTAGTCCCCAGATTTTGCAACTGATAAGAAATCTTCCATGTATTTCCTTGGAACAACTCCCGAGATCTCTAAAATATCCGTTTCTGTAATAGATTCTGAATTTCCCTTCAAACGATAACAGGATTGGAGTGTGGTGATAGCTCGTCTCATATCACCACCACTCACATTCACAATTGCCTTCAAAGCATCGTCGTCCACTTTGATCACTTCCGACGTTGAAATCAGCTTTAACCGATCAATTACCATTTCTTCTTTTAATGGCTTGAATCTGAATTTGGTGCAACGTGATGTAATTGGCTCAATAATCTTTGAAACGTAATTACAAATGAGACAAAATCTCGTTGTTTTTGTGTGCATTTCCATTGTACGACGAAGGGCTGCTTGAGCAGCATTTGTCATGGCATCTGCTTCATCCAAAATTATTATTTTAAAAGGAGGACATGGTTTGCCATCTGGACGTGTACTGGATGCAGTGAGCTGTGCAAAAGTTTTTACTTTGGTACGAATTACATTGATTCCACGATCATCTGAGGCATTGAGTTCCAAAATACGGTCTTTGAAGATGTCTCCGAAAAGTTGATGGGCAGCTGCGAGAATTGTACTTGTTTTACCGGTACCGGGAGGGCCATATAACAAGAGATTTGGAAGATCAGCTCCAGATAAACATTCACGCAAAACTGAAACGACTTCAGCTTGTTCGACAACATCTTCCACTGTTTTTGGGCGACTGAAATGATAAAAATGAAAGAAATAAGAATAAAATTCAATTAAAATTGAAAGTAATTTCATACTATTTTTCAACCCATGGCACTGGACGTTTCTTGTTTTCTTTTGACGATCCTTCACCGGCTGATTTTGAACTTTCTCCGGTTTGTGGCTTTGCCCCTTTCAAAAATGCATGCATTTTACATCAATTTGAACTAATTTTTTATTGAAATTTAACTTTAAATTGAAATATTTTTAAAAACGAGATCCAGGAAAATGTTGATTGAAAGAAGCGCAAATCTTTGACGTTTCAATTTGACAGGTAAATATTTACATTCGTCTTATATTTTTTATGATCGTAGTTTTTTTTCGTTTTTTTTATTGCAGTAATAAAATTAAAATTTTAATAATATTTCATTGGGATTTTAACTAAAAATCGCCGTAAGGAAATGGACCTTCCACCTTTTATTGGAGATTGGTAAGAAATTTATTTAAATTTATTCCTAGCTTAATTTTCGTAATTATGTTTTCACTTCCGGAAAATTGCTTTTTGCCCATATAAGGAATTATGGGAAATTTTGAAACGTGCCACAATTTCATGAACAGTAATTTATTTTTTCTCTTAATTTTAGGTACAAGGAGCGCTCTTTAGGCAAAGGCTCTTACGGAAATGTGTATCTATGGAAAAATAAAAAAACGGGAGTGAATGTTGCAATCAAAACTTTCATTTTATCGGAGGAGGATGAACAGGCAGCTCGTCAAAAAGAGAGATGGGGATATGAAATTGATCTTCTAACAAATATCATTAAGAATGAAAATATTGTTAGCACGATAAAAGTGGAACCGGCTTCGTTCTTGACTGAGCTAAGTCGTGTTACGAGAAATAAATTGCCTGTTTTGTGTTTAGAATATTGTGAAGGCGGTGATTTGCGTAGAGCTCTGGATAGCAGTGAAAATACATGTTGTGGTCTCAGAGAAATTGAAGTGAGATCAATTTTAAAAGCACTGAGAAATGCCATCAGTTATCTGCATACACTGAAAATCACACATCGTGACTTGAAACCAGAAAATATTGTATTGAAACATGAAGGTGATCGGATTGTGTACAAATTGACGGATTTGGGAGTTGCAAAGGAGTTGGATCGAAATAGCTTGAATGCAAGTTTTGTGGGTACCATGGAGGTAAATATCATTGGAGGTCAGAAAAATAATAATTTTTACATATGGATTTTTTTTCATAGTATTTAGCACCTGAACTTTTGCATGGGGGAAAATATTCAAATTCCGTTGATTACTGGAGTTTTGGTATAATCGCTTTTGAAATAATTTGTGGCATCAGACCGTTTCTCCCACATTGTCCAATTGCCCGATGGATGGTATATGCTCAAAAGAAAAACAGTGAACACATTTGTATCACAGAGGACAATCAAGGCAACTACACATATCACAAAAACGTAATGGAAGAAAATCGTACGAATAAAACTTTGCTCAAATATCTTGAGAAATGGCTTTCAATTGCATTGGATTGGAATCCAAAACAGAGAGGATACACATTTGAAGCACCGATTAAGAATGATTCTAATGTCAAAACGGTACAATTCGCTGAGAAACCAGCTCAAGCGCTGAAAATATTTTCACTCTTAGATGAAGCCTTGGAAAAACCACTGTTAACTGTATTCAGTTTATACAACTATCAATTTTACACATTTGAGATCACTGAATCAACTTCAATGAATAACTTTTTAACGAATGTTAGCAAAGAAACTGAAATCCCGGTTCAAGATTTGGAATTGGTTCTTCCACTTGAACAACAAATCGATCGAATTGACGAACAAACACGTCCAATTGATTTGCACAACAAAACCTTGATCGACAAACCAATGTTATACATTCTCAAAAGTGGGACAATTTATAATCAAGTTGTTCCACCTCAAATACCAAAAACAATTCAGGATGTATTCCGTGATGCCAAACTCAAATTGAAACCTCACATTTTACGACAATTTGCACGTAACTGTGTTTTCTTTGTACAAAACGAACAGAAATTGTACACCAATTTAATGAAAGCCATCAAAACGTATGCCTTGTATTTGAATGATCGAATAATCAAAAATAAGCAGCTCATCATTCAAATGCTCCGGAATAGTTTTACACTCAAAGGGGCAATGTCCCAATTCAATGAGTGTCTTGAACATACAAAAGAAAAATTAGTGAAAATTTCTCCAAATGCATTGTCACAATTATACATGGATCAATGTACAAAAGTCGAGTCAAATATAAATGCCTTGTGTGAAGCTTCCGAACGAATTTCACGGCGTTACGATTCAGCTCTAAGACGCAGTCAAGAAGTGCTCAGTTCAGAAATTTTGAAATCTGACATTGAAGATGTTTATAACTGTAAAGTGTTGAATGTTCAATTTAATTTGATTCGGACCCAGATTGCTGAAAGGAAACCAATCGATGACAAGTCACACATTAACATGTTAAATAGTGTTTACGGGTGTCTCAAAAAACGTGACAAAATCCTTTTAGGTACCAATTTAACAGAACTCAGTCAAAAATTGGTTCATGTCAAGACAGAAATGAATGAAATTATGAAAGCAGCTGAAATGGCTGAATCAACAAAAAATTCACTGAAACGTGCTTTGTCAAAGCTATCCGATGAACATCAAAATACTATTTGGTCACTTGTGCGTGATCCAGGTGAGTATTTGCCGGACTTTGAAGGAATTTTACCGCCAGTTAACTTCAAAATTGGTGATGTAGTGAAGAATTTACGTGAAACTCATGGTAACAGTGTTTTATGTTTCGGAGAAGGAACTGACACAAAATCTTTGTTGTCAGATTGTCAAACCCTAATTTTAACGAATGAAGATCTTCTGAATGATGCAAAGAAGTTTATTAAAGAAATTAACACGATGTGATGATGTGCCTTACTTGAATTAATTTTATATAAGTATTAAAAGTGTTCCTTGGATTGTTATTTTCTGTAGTGTGAAATAAAAAAAACCCCATAAAATATTTAAAATTAAAAAGTTTTCATTTAAAAGTAAATTTTTACAAAAAAAATGCTTAACGATGTCTGGCTTTTTTGTTAGCATTTCCTTTTTTTGCTGAAGATGATGATCCAGTACTGCTATTAAGTTTATGTTTCATACCAACACTCGGCGATGACAAATCCCGTATTGGAGTGCTTGGCTTAGCTACAAAAAATAAAAAAAAATAAAAACCAGCTTCAAAATCACTCAAAAAATAAAACTTACTGTCATTTAATCCTATAATACTCGAATCATGATTAATTTCCTTTTCCTGCTTCATCGTTGTATTGATTGAGGTGTCATTGTAACTTCCAACTAACGTTTGATCATTTGAATCTTCATTTGTATTGTACTCTGCATCGCTCTTTTCACTTTTTTGATCATTGATATCCAAAAGTCCGCTCACAGCCTTAAATAAATTCAAAATTTAGATTCCCTTGAATCAAAAAAAGAAAAAATTCATCTTACAGCCATTGAGGTGATTGAACTTTTCGAGAACAGTCTTTCGGCATCTTTAAATTTTCGATTTCTTTTGTCTGTTTTTGAGGTGATTTTATTGGATGTTAAATAGCGGTCCCATCCTCTTATAATATTCCCGTATAATTGTGTATCTTCTAAGTAGGAACCTTCAAAAGCATAAATTTGTCGCTCGAGATTCGCCAGTGTTTCCTATTTGAGTTTATGGAAATAAAATTGAATAGTAAACAACGCAAAATAAAATTTTATTAAATTCAAATTACCGTTATTTCTGCCTTCCTTTTGATCAACTCAGCTAGTTCACTGCGAGCATCAAGACTCACATTAGGTTTTGAAGTCATTTTCATATGTATTTTATGTGATTAATTTGAATTTTTTTAAATTAATTTGAGTTATTCTTTTGTTGTTTACACTTAAAATTTGATGTTTGATGAAGCCCAAATAGCATTAAAAGTAATGGAAATTTCCTCAGAATTCTTTTAGACAAATGGAATATATTTCAGAGCATTTTCTGTTAAAATTAATGAAAACAGAAGGTTTCAATGAAAATTTAATTGAAAACCGAACAAATTAATTTCATATGTGTTTAATTTGGAAAATTTTCAATGACATATTTTCAAATTCATTGATGTGCTATCTGGGTTTTTAAAATTCCATTGACATCATGAGTGAATGACGCCAAAGAGCAGTTTGACAGTTGAAAATTTTCACACTCACAAAAAAAAAATCAAGAAAAATACTGATCTCAACAAAACAAAAAAAAAAAATTAACATTAAAAAAGAAATAATTTGATAAAAAGAAGCATGTCAGGAAAAATGTCGCCTGGTGTTTATGGCTACGAAGATGATCCGATTGTGCAAACATCCGCATATACGTACGATATAAGCGAAAAAATGCGTGTTCCAAAACGGATCAAAGCGACTGGAGAATATTTTGATGAAAATGAGTTGTTAGGAAATGGAAATGGAGTCTCAGCATGGAATTACAACAATAAAATTGATATGAATGTTCCTGATCGGATTGTTGTTTTAGGACAAGATCAACATTTGGGTAAATATTAAATGGAGAAAAAAAACTATGTGTTTGTGTTACGTCATAATAATTCATAAATATTTTCATTGTTTGACATCCTTGAATGAGATGCATTGATATTTCTCTGTATTCGTTCAGAACAATGCTTTTACCAGCATTTTACACCTTTTTTTCTATATTTAGAATTATTGTCGTAAATTTAATGCTATGCATGTAAAATGCTATTTTTATTGTTAATTTCAACATAAATTTCTCATTTTCAATACTAAATTTCATTAATTCACATTTACTAACAAATTCTTGTCCCGTTCTCGTGAATATTTTTCAATATTTCTTGTATGTAAAAAAATGAATGAAATCAACATCCAGTTCTTACATCAGGCACAAAATCAGCACCACGTGAAATTATGTTTGAGAATTCAGTGTTACCCAAAGATCCAGGATTCATTAGAGTGGCAACACCACCAAGGAATATAACATTGTCAGAACACAGATTTCCAGCTGCTGATGATCCCGTACAATTTGATCAATTTGAAAACGATATTGACGAGTACGAGCAGAGGTCTGTCGATTCCTTGGAAAGTGTTGGCAAACGAGGTGGATTTGCAACTCCAATCAGAAATAAAAAATACAGTTCAGAATTGAGGATTAATCATCGGTAAATTTAATTTTCATTTTAATCTTACAACTTTAATTTCCATTTTTTAATTTCATAGTGACGGCACACCACCCCTCAACTCATCAATTGAAAATCTAACTCCATCTGAGGAAATTCTACATTTACGACGACAAGTTGCAAAATTAAATCGACGAGTCTTGACCATAGAACTAGACAACATTAACAGACAACAGCGTGAAAAAGTTTTGTATGCCGTTGGCATGGCATATTTCTTATTGAAAGCCTTCATGTGGCTTAATAGAAAATAATTTTTTTTACCTCCTCAATTCAATTTAACAATTTAAAGGAAAAAAGTTAAAAAATGCCAGAATGCCCGTTTTCATCCAAATATTTCAAAGTCATTAGAGAATTTGTTACAATTTTTTTTAAGTTTTTCCATTAAATTACATTCAAATTCATTCAATTGGTGCTGTTAAGAGAAAAAAATTAAATTTAATCAAAGAAGGATTTAATTTAATTTTTTTTTTAAATATAAAATGAAAGAAACTTTGTTACAAAAGATTAGGAAAACGAATGAAGTAGAACTGATTAATTTATATGATGATTAAATTTATGACACATTAACCAATATAAAAAAATTAAAATAAAATTTAATTAAAAATTTAAAAGTACTTTTTACTTTTTTACATCATGAAAATTTATTTAATTAAAATTTAACTAATTTCTAATTTTTTTATAAATATTATTCCTTACATTCTAATTATTTACATATTTTGGTATAATTTGCAAGAAATTTCATCAATCAAAAATTTTAAACACGTCACACTACAAAAATTTCTCATTTTAACGGAGACCAGCTCTGAATTCTCCAATTTTAACTCGGATGCAATTGGTTGAGCAAGGCATCAATTGCATCATCAGCTGGTTTTGGTGTTTTATTATCATCATCACTTTTCTCTTTTGTCAATTGTCTCTGTTGATTTTGTTTCATGTCAATTTTAAGAGGCATTCGTGCAGTTTTTTGTTGGTGTTGCTGTTTATTGTCCGGAGTTGTCGGTAAAATTTCTTCCCCATTTTTACTATGAATATGAATGATTGGCTTATGGGCGGGTTTTTTCTCGGCTGACGCGACTGGAGTTGATGAGGACATGGGTGAGCCATGAGCTGGAGATGAAACATATTCAAAGCCAGATTGATCCATTTTTACTCGGACTTGTTTTTGAGCTGAGCCACTACTGGTACGCTTGCGACGCTCATCTTCTGGACGGGCTTCATACAATTTAAATACATCTGATGTGGTCAATTTGATTATGCGATCTTTAACTTGAAAACCACATGGTTTGGCACGGAGTTTGGGCGCATCTGAGGATTGACGAGTTTTTTGGAATGAGGGATCTTCTTGAAGTGTCAGGAATCGAGATGTGTCGGCACATGTTATGAGTTCGTGATTAAGCTCAACTGTTTCTTCTGTATCGGACTCGGAATCGCTGCTACTGCTACTATCAGATGAGGAACTTGATGAACTTGAACTAGATGATAAATTGAGAGATTTTTCCTTTGTCACTTCAATACTCTTCTCCTTTTGTTTGCCCAATGTAATTCGCGGTGATTTTCTCAATGGTGTTTTAGGATTTTCCACCATTTTCTTTATGTTTTCGATTGTTTCCTCGTCATTTTTATTATCAGTTTTCTTTGGATCTGGTCGTTTCCTGGCACTCAAGGCTCTTGTCAGAGGGATTGTCATCTTCCTCGGTGAAAATGATTTCTTTTTCGCACTCATTCCAGTTGTTGCCGCTATTTTTGCTAATCTCTTTTTGCGTAAATCATTCAATGTTGTATGTGGCGGCCTCTTTTGTTGTGATTGTACAGATTTTTGTCTATTCTGACTCTGTGCTTGTAATATTCGGATGGTCCTCGCTTTCTTTTCCTCCAATTCCGCCACCTGCTTTGCCCGTTTTTCCGGAGTATTTAAATTATCATTGGAAGCTGATCCAAATGACCTGTCTAATATATTTTCATGATTCAAGCTATCGGAATCCTTTTTACTTGAACTTGGGACAGGATTTTTAATGTGTTGTCGTCTCAATTTTTCTTGTGTTGCTTTCATTTGTTCTGCGTTTATCAGTTGTTCTACCATTTTATTTTCCATATCGTCCGGTTTGTAATACGAACTTCCGGAAGAATAATCAGTTGCACGACTACTGTAACCGCTTGCTAATTTACTTTCAGTACTGCGAGGTGAAACGCGTTGATCTGTTCCAGGTGTTTTCGCGAATGCAGGTGTAGGAATATCAGCATTTTTTATAATTGAATGTAGATTTAAATCATTCAAGTATTTGGTGAATGGCGTTGTTATGTTTGGATTAGCTGAAATTTGGGGAGTTATAGGTATGTCTGCGATACATTCTTTGAACGGTGTATCAGGAATAAATGATGCTAATTTACTCAGAGATATCTGAAGGGGTTCCGTCGAAGAGGTGCGATGCATAGCGATCACGGAAATTGATGTTTCACTCACACTCGAGGGAGAGATGATTTCTTGACTAGTCGAGGGTTGAGGAGATGTAATTTGTTCTATCGTCACGGGTTTTGGCTCTTCGTTTACTGTTGATTGTGGTGCCGGTAATTGGGGAGTTGGACGGACTTTTTGTATCTTCTTGGAAGGTGTTGGGACTTTGAAATACAATTTCTCGTTTTGTTTTGGTGATTTTTCTTTTTCCTCTTCAACTTTCACGATCACCTTTTTCCGTTTCTTCTTCGCAGTGTCTTTAAGTGCTTCGGAAGCGACAGTGATCTCCTGACATCGATTTGATTCTCTCAAATGCTGATCCCAATTCTTATCTTTACTTGCAGCTCGAATTCGATTCCACTCTTCCAAAGCCGATTCCGATTTTTCTGGTACAGGCTTTTTCGCTTCTTCTTTTTGTGTTTCAGCAGGCTTCGGATCTATAAAGAAAAATATAGTTTAAATATTGAATCAAAACATGTTTAAATTAATTTTACCTTTCAATTTCTCTTTAACTGGACCTTCAACATCACTTTTCTCGCCACGATCTTCACATGTTCCTTTCATATCCGGAGGACATGATGCTGGTACCTTTTTATCAATGACCGTTACATTTCCCTCATTTGTTTTTTCTTCTTCTATTATCGATTTATGTGGCGTTTTGAAGCTAAGTGTTCTTACATGTGAAAACTTTCGACTTGGAGTTGACATGCATTTCGAAACCTGTTGTTTATCAATTGCTTGTATTGAATTTTCGGGTGTTGCTTTATTTTCTTGTGCTTGTATCACGTCTTGAGTGATTGGCAGTTGAATTGGAACTAAAATTCCATCCGGGGGCTCTGGTTGTGGCACATTTTCATTCATAATAAATTTGTATGTGTTTGGAGATACGTCAAGGACATACGAATTTTCAGCAAACGTAAATGTATAAGGAGTATTTTGTGTATTCATGATTTGTTGTGGTACACATTGAACGGGAATAGACGAGAGAATTGTTATTCCGTTTGTGGGTTGATTAGGTTTTGATACTATTGGTGTGCTTAATGATGGCATTGACATAATTGGTTCTTGAATTCTTGTTAATGCTGGTAACGGCCTCATTGAGTTTTGATCAATACTGTCAAATTTTCTTGTTATATCGGCATTTTCCTGTATTGTTGCAACTGATGATATGACAGGAGGTAATTTTACAGTGGTTTGTCTTTTACGACCACGTTTCTTTGGTTCTTTTTTCTCTTGTTTCATCACGGCTTTTCCTTTCGCAATTTCATTGTAATTAATTTTATTGACTCTTTGTCTCAATTCTCGATGTTCTGGAAAATTTTCTCGTGGATGCTCAATTTCTTCTGTCACTGAGAGCTCATTTTGGGTGGCTGTACTTTGAAGTAACTCCTGGAACACATCATTAAATCGCTGATCTTTTTCCAATTCTTTCATCACCTGTTTTGGATTGAGATCCGATGACGGACCCTCTGCATTAATTTTTTCTGCAACAATTTCAAACAAGTCAGGCATGTCCAGCAAAACATCTCGAGCTGTAGCTATCGTTTCCTCTTTTTGATCATGATCCAGAACATGAAAATCTTTTTCATCTTCATTTTGTAATGGAGATTCTGTTTCCACCACACTATTTGACGTATTATGCTCAGTTACTGTTTGGTCAAGCTCAGTGTCCGTCGAACGTGCATCCGTATCAACAACGACCAATGAATAATACGAATCATCATTACTTTCCTTGATGCGCTTCGGTGAATTTTGTATGACTAAACTACTATTTGATTTATCCACATTCGAATATCTTCGCTTTTGTCGCTTCATAGCTGAACGAAATGCTGGCCGTACATGTCTCATAATCTGCTCCAATTTCTTATCAACATCCAATTCATTGTCAACTTTCATCCTCTCAAATTCCGTAAACTCCCGCACAAGAGCTTCAACTTTTGAATATTCTAACAGGCATTTATTTAAACTTTTGTTCCAAAATTGAGCTCGTTTCAAGCCCCGCTGCAGTGCTTTCCATTCTTCATTCAAGTGCTTACTTTCCTTACAAAACACTTTGTATGCATCATGTAATTTCTCATCATCCAAATATTGAAGTACTAACAAGGCAATATCCTTTTTAAATAAAGCCATTTTTAATTTCTGCAAAAAAAAATAAACAAACATCGAAGAATTTTCCTCAAAACATTTTATTTCAATTTTTACCTATTTTCACTCAAATATTGCACTAAACTTAATTTCTATCCACTTCTATTCAATTAAATTTGAATTGTAATTATCCATAATTTGCTTTAATTGTCCATTTTCTCACTAAAATTCATTAAAATTCCGAGACATTGAATTTATGTGGAAAGTTTTGGAGGCAATTTGAAAAAATGTAAACAAACTGATTATGACGTTGAAATCGAATTAGATTGCAATCCAAAAATTATCCTGAATTTAAATTCAAAATAAATAAACAAAAATAAAGTCCCATAAAATTCAGACAGTAAAGGGATATCAAGAAATTTAATCAGACACGAATCAAAACATTGTATCGCTTCCTGATAATCACAAAGCTAATTCCAGTGAAAGTCGTTTTTGTTTTAAATTGTAATCAAGGAATTTTAAAGTAAACTGATCATTTGAATCTCAGATAATGTCGCCTCCAGTTGTGTTTTTGACCAGAAAAGAAACATTTAGTGCTTGTCATCGTTTACACAGGTAAAGTTAACATGAAATCAACAAGTGTCCTTGTTCTTTTTTTGTAACAACTTGATTGTTTTTATTTTAGTACACAATTAAGTGATGCAGAAAATCTCGAAATATTCGGAAAATGCAATAATCCCAATGGGCATGGACATAATTATACAGGTACGTTATGAAATTGAATACAAAAATGGAGCACAGTCATTTCAAGGGACACAAGCAGTGTTATGTGTTAAATTTTTTGTCTTATCAATTTCAGTTCAATACATCATATATGACGTCATTAATGAATTTTGATAATAATTTTTTTGTGATTATTTAAGAATTTTAATTGAGTGTGAAGACCAAATTTTCTGAAATGATTGACATTTCCTTTTTTTTCTTATTTTTTTTTTTTTCTTATTTTTTTTTCTAAATTTAGTCGAAATCACAGTTCGTGGTCCCGTGAATAGCAAAACCGGTATGGTAATGAATATAACTGATTTGAAGAATTACATGGAGAAAGCAATAATGAAACCGTTGGATCATAAAAATCTAGATAAAGATGTTCCTTATTTTAAAAATACGGTAAATATGCAAGATTTAAGGTCAGAATATTCAATAAATTGACATTTTTCGTTACAGATAAGTACCACAGAGAATCTTGCCGTTTTTATATGGGACTCAATGCGTACATACATGGCACGTCCTGAATTGTTATATGAAGTAAAAATTTTCGAGACAGATAAAAATAGTGTTCGTTATCGTGGACATGACACAACAACATCAAATTTTAATCAGGCCAACACTCAACGTCGTACTGGTGAAGTTTACGTTTCATCGGATTCTGATTCTTAAATTCATTTCATGACAAAGAATTTACAAAACAAATTTATTTTTTTTATATATAATTTTTTTTAAATGTTTTATTACAAAAAAAGACCAATTTTTATGACAAAATGCTTTTGCTAATTAAAATTAAATCATACGACTACCATTTCTAGATGTACTTTATTATTATAATTATCAAGGAAAAAAAATTATGAAAATTTAAATAAATTATTTTGCTGATCCAGCAATTGCAATTTAACGTAAGAGTCTTCTGCTATTCGTTTTAATGACTCACTTTCTTGTGGTCCCGTTGCTTCTACCATATTTCTTAATAAACCGTCTGCATCCTCCAGAAGCAAATGTGGGATATCAAATTCTTTGGCATATCCATGTTCCATGACCAGAATTCTGTCGGAATCCATTACAGTGTGTAATCGATGAGCAACTGTCAAAACAGTACAATTTTTGAATTTTTCCCTGATTGTTGTTTGAATTAGGGCATCAGTTTGGGGGTCAACGTTAGCTGTCGCCTCATCTAATACTAAAATTTTATTGCCACGAAGAATTGCACGAGCTAAGCAAAGGAGCTGTCTTTGACCAACACTGAAATTAGATCCCCCTTCCGATACCATGAAATGTAGACCAAGAATTGATGATTTAAGTTCAACAGCTTCCAATGCTTGCCATAACGCGTCATCTTCATATTTGTTGAAGGGATCCAAATTATATCTAATTTTATTTTTAAAAGAACGTTAAAAGGTGATTAAAAGTCAATTTCAAAAAATTTACCTAATTGAGGCTGAAAACAAAACAGGATCCTGTGGAATAATTGAAATTTTTTCTCTCAATGAATCAAGCGAAATTACTCCCGTATCAATTCCATCGATGAGAATTTTACCATCAATGTTTGCTAATCTGAACAATGCCCCTATTAACGAACTTTTTCCAGCACCTTAAAATGAATATTTAAATTATAAAAATTATTTTTCCATTTCAAATACAACAAAATTTACCAGTTCGTCCAACAATTCCCACCTTCCATGATGGTTCAATGCGTATATTCAAGTTTTTAAGTACTGGAGCAGAATTTCCATAGTACAAGGACATGTCTTTAAATTCAATGAGACCTTTCCAAGGCCAATCCTTTGGTGCAACTTTTTTTGGACATACTTCCTGTTAAATTTTATAAAATAATATAAATTTAAATCAAATTCAAGAAAACCCAGGAACTTACACTATCAATATTGCTGTATTGAAGCACTCTTTCAACACATGTCATCTGTTGAATTGATTCCGTTGTTTGCCTTATTCCGTATTGTACCATTCCAGTTAATATCAGAGCTTGACTTATGGCTAAACCAACGTTGCCTGAGAATGTGTCTAATTTTTGGAAAAAAATTTGTTTAAATTTCAATTTAAATTCAAATTTTACAAAATTTTCTTACTCCCGTTATTAAGTACAATGAAGGAAAATGCTACACAGGCTACGAATGTTGTACTGATACAGTCAAGCCATAGTCCTAGCGCTGTATTAGAGCACATTGTCAATTGCCATACAGCTGAATGAACATCTTGGAGCCCATCGAATTCGGTTGCTACTTTTTCTTGCGCTTGATTCGCCCGAATCGTTGATATTCCGTTCAATGTTGCTGAGAGATGTGAAAATACTGGACTTCGACCTAATTTAAAAAAAAAAAATAAATAGAGTTAGGTTGGATGTGAAATTAAAATACTAGACGAATTACTTACAGATGCCTTCCAATCGCTTCAAGTCCTGAGCTGGTCTTAAATACAATTTCAATGCAAGATAAAAGAACAAAATGGCACCTGCTAACGGGATTAGCAGAAGAGGGTTCACAATGCTAATAACAGCTAATATTCCAATCATAACTAATGAGATTTGAAGTGAATCCATCATTGCTGTGAAAAATGAAATTTTTATGCATAAAATTACATTACAAATAATTTATGACTCACCTTTCGGTAACAATTCATCGATCGCTCCCATATCCTTGCTAAATCGATTTAAGATTCGTCCACCTGGATTTGTATCGAAAAATTGCATTGGAGCTCTCAATAAACAAGCAAACATATTATTGTGCAGTTTTCGTGATGCAGCCATGCATATATTGAAGAACATCCAGCCTCGAAGACAAGTCATGAAAATTACACCTACAATGAGTCCTGTGTAGATGTAGAGACAATCATATGTGGTGTATTCCGTTGTCTGATTGTGATATCTAAGATATTCTTGTTGTGTCCAAATGTTTACAAAATAATCTGAGCCACTCGTGACTGCTTGAGATCCCAGTAAGACAAGTACAAGTAAAATGAGAAGTAAAATACTCGCTCCCGCTCTAAAATACGATTTCCATACATAAAATGACACACCACCTTCAGCTTGTTGTTCCGCGTTAGTTGTCACATTTCGTAAACTCATGCTTTTTGACATTGATTTGGCTCTGGCTAGAGATGTGTTGCTTCCAAGTGAAAGATAGCCATTACTTCTCGAGACTCCATCGATGTAAGGTATATCATCTTCCTCCGTGTCATATTCTTCTTCTGGAATTTCCTCATCCGGTTCGGTTGGTTGCACAAGTTTGCCCAAATCCAAATTACTTTTTGCTAGATCATTGAATGTACCTTGCATGAGAACTTTTCCTTGATCAAGCACAACAATCCAATCAGCCTCTTTCAGGAAATGAACTTGATGTGTGACGAGAATTCGTGTTGCTTTCTGTGACGCCAAGTAACCATTTGGACCCATCACTTCATCGAATAAATGTTTTCCGACATGACTGTCTACAGCACTTAAAGGATCATCAAGAATATACACTTGAGCTTCTTTATAACATGCTCTTGCCAAGTTGACACGTGCTTTTTGTCCTCCACTTAAAGCGGATCCTCGATCTCCGATTATCGTTTGATCTGCATTTGGAAGTTGTTCAAAGTCGGTTATCAATGCACAGTGTTTGACAACATCTCTATACCGTTTACGGTTATAAGGAAGTCCAAAGAGGATATTTTGTCGCACAGTTCCAGTAAAGAGCCAAGGTTCTTGACTTGCGTATGAAATTGAATCGGAAATGTACACATCTCCTGAGTAAATTGGTAACTCTCCTAAAAGTAATTGTAATAGTGATGATTTTCCGGAACCAACTGAGCCAATTATTGCACACAATACACCTGAATTGATATCGATTGAAATATCTTTTAATGTTTTCGTCTCTGAATTGATATCCCAAACAG
This sequence comes from Culicoides sonorensis, assembly GCA_900002565.1. NCBI lineage: Eukaryota > Metazoa > Arthropoda > Insecta > Diptera > Ceratopogonidae > Culicoides > Culicoides sonorensis. The sequence goes on along the minus strand of LN483391.1, from coordinate 401,602 downwards.
CTGTGACATCTTTAATTGAAACTTCTGGTTCATTTTCAACGGTTTCCGTTCTCTCGATTTTATGCAGACCAACACTTACATTATCCTGCTCCTCTACAGATAAATATTCTTGAATCCTTTGAATGGAGACAAGCGCTTCAGCACCAAAACTGACAGCCATTGGATAATAAATTGCAGCCGTTAATTGCAGGATGTTGAAAAACTGGGCCATTGAGAAGACAATGTCAGCTGTTATTGGAATCTCACCCATGAAAACACACGTAGCAATTGCAATCAATAACGTGCTTCGTTCGGTAAACACCATGGTACTTAAATATATTCCACGAATGTAACTTGCATATCGAATTTGGGTGATTTCCTTTTTACGAGCCATTGCAACAACTTTCTCAAAGGCAGTTTCCCATGCATACATTTTTATTACTTGTATCCCTTGAATAATTTCGTTCATTATTCCTACACGATTGTCAGTTCTTTTTGCAACTTTCATCCTGAGCACCGATGAAAGTCGTGAGAGTCCAGTTTGGACGGGAATTGTCTTCAAAAGTAATCCAACGACTCCAACAAAAGCGGCCCATTTCACATTCCGCCACAATAGGTAACAAATCAAGCAACTTTGGAATGGTAACACCCAAATATAATGAGCAAAAATAAAACCATAATCAAGTCGTGACACGTCATTTGAAAGGAGATTCACTAAATATCCTGCTGGTGTTTGTCCAGCCGATTTTTTTGACATTCTCAATGTTTTACGATAAATTGCCGAACAACAAGCAATCCGCATTCGAGCACCAATCAATCTCTGTGACAAATCACTATGATGACTCAAGAAACATGGAATCAAGGTCATAAGCACCACTAAGGTTGTCAGCCAAAAAACATCATTCCATGCATAGTCAAACCATGTCATTATACTTGCAGATAAATTTTCATCACCCAAATTTTTATATAACGGATGTGGGTCATCTTCAACGAACACTGACAGAGATTCGTCATCATACACTGGAGTTTCTCGAGATTGAGTTGAGTCAAGTGATGGTATTAAAGTACTGTTTGTATTTTGAAATTGGACTAAAAGTTGTGCCAATACAACGGGCTGCAAACTCTTAATTAAGCAGAACAGGAAAATGAGGAAACCATCCCATAAACATGACTTGTAAAACACCAGGAATAAAGCGTTACGAAGTTTTGGCTCTCGGTTTTTTCGGCGGGCTTTTTCACATTCCTTGTCCCATGCTCTGTAATAAGAGGAGAAAGAAGAAGAAAAATAAATTCGTTATCAAAAAATATAATAAATTTCAATGTCATACATTAATGTTGATGTCATTTAAAATTATAAAAATTAAATTTAACCGGCTTTTTTGTTAACATAATTTTTTTTTTTTTAATATTTTTGTTTATTTTAGAGAAGACCAGTAATAAAAGGGAAAAGATAAGAAACTCAAATTTCACGTAAAGGTTATTAGATTAATCGGAAGTATTGATATAAAACTGTAAATGAAGGAATTAAGCGCGATCACATTTCTTGTATATGATAAGGTTTCTGAAATTAATTTCAATATTTCTTGTATTCCGAGCATTTTACAAGAAACTTTTAATAGTTTAACGATTAGTAGTTTAGTCAAGAGATTAAAAGTGAAATATGATGCAATTTCAAATGAAAGTTGACTAAAGTAGATAAGAGGCAACTTTTGGTTCATGGTCATGTAACTGCGTATCATCAAAGCACCAACAATCATAAAAAAAAACTATCCTGATAGTAATTTTAACGGTCAATGACCTACCACGAGATAGATCAATCACAATTTTATACTTCAGAGCGAAGGTCCAGCTTTGATTCACGTGAGCTTTCCCAATTTATTTGGTTTTAGATCTATTTTTAATATGCCGGAAATGTAATCATCACATTTCAAAAAAAAATGAAATGAATTATCATTTTCAGACATTTCTTTACATTCTAAGTGATAAACCAAATATTTTTTTAAAATTTATCTCTTGACATCATTTTTTTCAAATATAATCTTATCGTATCGTTTACAGTATAAAACGCAGTTGCCTTGGCCAAAATAAGATTATTTACCGAAGAGTTCCATTCAACTCATATGTAATTATCTCTTTTTTTCATTGAAAAAATATTTACGATAAGATGCATTTATACGATAAACTGATAATTTTACTACATTAGTACGCGATTCAAATTTAAGCGCCAATAGTTTAAAATATTTCTGATTCAAAGAAAAAATTTCTAATGATCTAAAATTAATTATGTTTTATGAGCTTACTTTATGTCTTAATATCATACTAATTTTATTTATTTATTTATTTATAAAATAAATCGTAACAAGTTCATTTGTGGGTCAAGGATACTTTGATATGAATTAAAGTTCTAATTACATTCCTATTTGAGTTATCATCAATTTTATTATTAATTGAATGTGCAGTTTTATTCAATTTCAGTTATCACTTCATATGATGTGAATCAAATTCAATAAATAAAAAAAACAAAAAAAAAAGGTCTGAATAGGCAGTGTGCCATAGAGCTAATACGGAGACACTTATGAATCGCTAGTATCATTTTATCCCTTTGCAGCCTCAGGCTCTATTTTTTAAAAATTAATTTAAACTTATACAGAACTATGTAAAAAAAAGCACAGAAAACCGATTTGAAAACAAATTCAGCACAATTTTAATTAAAAATTATTTGATTGTGAATCACTTATTGGCTTGGAAAAAAGTCTTTGTAAATATCGTCTCATTATTCCGTCATTTTTTCATTTTATAACTCCTTTAATGGTTTATCAAATCAAGTTAGAGATGTATTGTATTAGAAATAGGAACTCATGCCGATTACTTTAACCCTTTCTTTACCAATGTCCTACCGGTGAAACATTGATTTTAAATACGTTTTTGATGTATATTTTTCAATTTCTGAGAATATTTTCTTGGATAAACAGATTCTTTGAAGGGTGTCTTTAATATTTTTTGTACTAATTTAAAAAAAAATCTTACGGAGTCATGTTATTATGTCAGAAAACCCAAATTTTTTTGAAAATTCTTTTAATTTCGTTTTTAACAATGAACTTGAGCAGGAGTTTCACAAAATCAAGAAAATTTTGCATTAAATTTGCCAATATATCTCTAATATCGAAGAAAAGCACAGTAAGATTCACATTTTTTTATTATTTCATTTTTAATTTTGCGTTTTATCAGTGAATGCAAAGCAAACATAATCATCCTGAGCACTACCACAAAACCGGATCAGGATTCTACTGAGGTAGAAAAATTCCAAATGGTTAAGGGAAAAGCAGAGAAAAAATTATCTCAATTGATGGATGATCTAGAACGCTTGAAAGCAATTAAACACTATATTGAAACCGGAAAACCCCTGGAAATAAACGTTTCAAAAAATCTTAAACCAGATGAAGTCCTGAATGATTAATGTAAATGATTAACAAAAGTTCTTGAAATAAACATAAATTTTCGGTTTAAGCAAAATTTTTTTTTTTCATTCAACCAACCTCTTAAAACCAAATTTTTTTGATTAACCAAAATCTTCTCAAAAATTCCAGCTTGTTCTATAAGCATGACAATCATTTAGAAAAGTTTTATTATCGTATCAGTTTATCATGAATAATGAATAAAATTTTCTCGAACTTCAGAAATTTTTTTTTATGTATTCTGAAGAAACTTTTCAGTCGACACTTAAAAAAATAACAACATTTTATAGACAGAAAATAGTTCCCCAAAAATATATTTATTTTAACTAGCTAGATTAATTAATTATTAACTGAGCTAGGTTTTTTTACCGATATCTGTTTCAATTAATCAGTAACTCGTTTTTAAGACCCAAGGGGATAAATCATGAAATTAGAATCGAACGTAGAGGATTAATTGTAGTTTGAGTGTCGACACAAATAAACAAATACAAAATTGTACTGATAACAAAGGATTTCATTTCAATGCCTGCATACATGATTCTAATTCACTAAATTTCAATTAAATAAAAAAAGTTTATTTATTTAAAAATTTTGATTATTAATTCATAAAATTATCATCAGTTCATCATCATAATCACGACAAACTCATTAAGCATGACCACTGATTATCGCTCAAACCTAAAAGATTCTAAAGGTACTTTTATAAGTCATTCCTGTTTTTTTTAAAATTCCGGACACATATTTCCCAATTTTGTGTTTTGGTTCAGTTGTTTTCAATGTTATTTTTAAAAATAATAAATAAAAATATAAATAATTAACGTACATTTCTAATTTATTGCCAAGCATTTCTGATTCATCTTTTTCCAAGCATTTTGTTAAATTTTCTGTTGTTAAACCGTGTCGTGTTCCAGTAAACATAAGTGGGATAATCCAACAGAAGAGTAGTTTTGATAATGGATTTGCATATTTTCGTGGATTTTCCTTCTCAGGTTTCTTTGAATTATCCATTTTTTTTGTATAAATTACTATCTTATTAAATTTAATATTTTATTTTAAAGTATTTTAATGTTAATTTTCCATTTATTATCATGAAATACATTTAAAATCTCATATTGCATTGAATTGATTCCATCACATAACAAAAAATGTTATTTATTTTATTTTTAAAACACTTGAACTTACTACAAATCCATTTTTACACTGAAATAATCTATTTGATACACATTTAAAATAGAGCTATCTATTTTTTTGTATTTATATTCTTTGAACTTCATTCAACACGTGATTTTACTTTAAAATCAATCTTTTTTAGATGATTAATTGATGATTTTTTACTTTTATTTATTTATTCATTACACATTCAATGCTAAGAACTAAATTAAGTGTACGAATAAAAAAAAATTACTATGAAAAGAAATTGTGCCACATAAGTACAACAAGTAGAAATAAAAATAAATTAAAAAAATATTTTAAAGTAAAATGCCGGACAATTAAGACGCAGATCTAGACGAAGAGATTGTTTAACTCTGACTGAAGAGTATGATTTCCATTCAGAGTTAAGTAAACATATGAGAAATTTTTATTATTATTTTTAACGACCGTTATGTGTGTGTATGCTCTTTTCAATGAGTGTAAAAAACATATGATCAAACTCTCTGTTTATCAATTTCAACATGTGTTTCATTCATTATCTCATTTCAATTTTAAACTCCACACGCTCTCAATTTGTGTGTTTGAAGACTCATTCATACAAATACCCACATGTGAATTTTATTTATTTCATTGTTCAAGTGTGATGAAAATAACACAAATCAGGTAAACTGGTTACTAAAATGCCGGTTCATTTAAGATTTATGTGTGTTTTTTTTTGTGTATTGAGAAGTAAACGACCTGTTTCTTTTATTTGCATTTTTGTTGTTTTTTTTACAGATCTTTGATATTGTGATGTGTGATATTTTTCCATGATTTAAGAATTAGAACAATCACATGCGTGAGTCTGATTCATGTGATGTGACTTAATTGATGTCTTGTGAGGTTGAGTTGGATTTTCCTAGATAAACAGTTGCATGATTTTAAAAGCAAATGTCAAAAATATGACCAAAAATTCAATGAGATGTCATAAAATTGATTTGAGTGAGAAATTTCGAGTTTAGGCTTTTGTGAGCTCAAGCCAATTAATGTCGATGTGTAGAAAATCTTGAGGATTCAGATTAATTGAAATACCAAAAATTATCAATTTGGGTTCGTTTCATTTCAGAAAATATTTGGATTGATCTGGTTTGGCCTTTCAGGACTTGAAACCCATCTAAACGTGTGTATGGATGGTCTGTAGGGTTATACAGTGACAATTCCCGTTTCGCTTATTTGAGGCGTCCCATTCAAAGTCCCATGAATATTCTTTTAATTGAAAATTGAATTTTTATTTTTCGTAATTCTCACATATCTTCGTCAAATACATCACAGTACATACCACCGTAAAAAAATATTTTATTATGTTAATTGATTTAAATTGAATTGCATTCCAACATATTAATAAAATACTCTATCGCACGAGACAAATTCTTTTGTCACATATTTTACAATTAATGGAATATGATGTGTGACGATGACATATTTTGATACAATTAACTTAAATTTCGTGTTACATTTCAAGATGAAGCTTTCATTGTCATTTCATTTGATTGAGAATGAATTTTTTTATAAATTTATAACATTTTTATATTTATTTGTACAATTTTTTTTTCCTTACATAAAATTTCTAGATTTCCTACATAAAATTGAACATAAAATACTTATGATAATAAAAATTGGAGTTATTTTAAAAGATTTCATTTCATTTTATCAGAATCATATTTTGTTTTTGCAATTTGAATGAGATTGGCACTTTCTTGTTGTCCTATGAAATGTAAAATTTGATTTAATTTAATTTGATTATTTTTTCATATAGAAAATTACCTGTTGCATTGATCATTTCTCTGAATATTCCGGCAGGTAATTGTAAAATTTCATATGGTGGTCCAAATTCCTCGACACGTCCAGCATCCATAACGAGAACTTTATCACTGTCCATTATTGTGTGAAGTCGATGAGCTACTGTTAGGACGGTACAATGAGCGAAGCGTTTTCTTATCGTTAATTGGATTAATTCATCAGTGCGAGCTGTTAAAATTAAAATGTTAAATCATTTTATTGAGAATTTAATTGAAAACTTACGATCAACATTCGCTGTCGCTTCATCAAGTACTAAAATTTTGTTATTCCTTAAAATCGCACGTGCCAAACAAAGTAACTGCCTTTGACCCACACTGAAATTACTGCCACCTGCCGCTACAACAGTTTGAAGTCCCAAGGGCCCACTTGCAATTTCTTTCAACTCAACTTCATCCAATGCTTGCCATAAAGCTGAATCTGGATACTCCTCAAACGGGTCTAGATTTCGCCTTAATGTACCAGAAAATAGGACAGGATCTTGTGGAATAATTGAAATCTTTTGTCTCAATTTCATCAATTCAAGACGAGCTGTATCAATGTCATCAATCAAAACTTCACCATCGACAATTGCGATTCTGAATAACACGCCAATGAGCGAACTTTTGCCTGCACCTGTTCTACCGACGATTCCCACCTAAAATTTAATGGAAAATGTTATTTTAAAATAATTAAAAGTTAATTCCATGTTACCTTCTCTCCTGGTTTCACTTCAAATTCAACAGATTTAAGAACCTTTTCACCTTCCTCATGATATCGATAACTAACTTTATTGAATTTCAATTTACCATCAACAGGCCAACTCTTTGACACTTCAAGAGGCACTTCGGGTTGTTTCTCTTTTTCCAATCCCTTGTACTCGAGAATTCTCTCAACTGACATTAATTGATTTGCAACTTCAGCACTTTGTCTCACACCCCATTGAACCATGCCAGTCAATGCCATCACTTGAGTTATCGCTAATCCGACTTGATCTCCACTTGAATTAGGCATTAAAAGGAAACTAAATGTGACGATTGCAAAGAATGTCATGCAAAGTAAATCAAGACAAAATCCAAATGCGGTGGAGGTTGTGATAAACATGTACCAAGCAGCTGTATGAACATCCTGAAGGTCATCAAATTCTTCGGTGAGTGTGTTTTGTGCAGAAAATGCTCGGATTGTTGAAAGTCCGTTCAGGGTGGCTGCTAGGTGTGTAAAAACAGGGGACCGACAAATACTTTCAAGTCTTTTGATGTTTTTGGATGTTTTCAAGTAAATTTTACGTAAAATTTGAAAGATAATTCCAAGAACAAATATTGGAATTATATACAAGGGATTAACAAGAGCTGTCACAATGATCGCACCCACCATATTTAAAAGTATTTGACCAGCATCTAGAATTGCCTTGGGGAGGAATTCGTCAACGGCTCCACAATCTTTTGAAAATCTGTTAAAAAATTTATTTTTAAAAGAAATAAATTTGAAATAATAAAAACACGTCATTTACCGATTCAAAATTCTTCCACTTGGATTGGTGTCGAAGAATCTCATGGGAGCACCCACCACCCCATTGAACATGTCATCGTGTAATTTTTGTGATGATCGGACAGTTGATGTATAAAATGCGATTGATCTGAAAAAAATATGTTTTAAGTGTTTATTCTATTGAAGAGAATCGGAAAAATAATAAAATTTACCTTGAAATAGCGAAAAAGAACAGTCCAGCTAATAAAGAGCCATGAATTATCGCACACCATTCACTACTCAATGGTTCTGAGCTACTTCCTGCCACAGCTAAAATTGCATTGATGATATTAATTGATGGATTAATGTTGGTTTCCTCGGGAATTTCAAGAGTAGCGTTATTGATTGAATTGAATTGACGAAGTTCTTCCTGATGTGTCCTGATCATGAATAAAATTGTTATTTTTTAATTGATGAAATTTGAAATAATTATTGAAGTCCTTACCAATAACTGGTCCACCAATCAATGGTACTTGCTATCGCTTGTGTTAAAAAGAACAAGAAAAATACGAAAATGAATATGACGGGATGTGCACCTGCACGTAGATAAGTTGTGAAGACAGATTTGACTTTTCCTTTACTGCTTTCTTCCAGATTTTGTTTCGGACTTTCCTCTTTTTTTGTATTTGCTTCATCTTCGTCATCGCTTCCATTCGTAGATGTGGATTTGGTTGAAGAAACTGAATTTTGCCTACTTCGAGAACTTCCACGTCTCGAATGTTCATCAAATTCTGAGCTGTTTTCTCTGTATTCTTCGGATTCCAGCATTTTTTCGATTCCCATTTCAAATAATTCTTTGGGAGAGCCCATGTGCTCAATTTTTCCCTCTTTTAGAACAACAACAATATCTGCGTCCTTTAGATAATGAACTTGATGTGTAACAAGAATTCTTGTTGCTTTTTGCCTCCCCAATCGTCCTTTGGGTCCAATGCACTCTTCAAATAAATGTTTACCGACATGTGCATCAACTGCCGACAACGGATCATCAAGCAAATAAATATCGGCTGTGCGATAAACTGCCCTTGCAAGTGATATCCGGGCTTTTTGACCACCAGATAAGGCAGTTCCTCGTTCACCCACAATTGTCTTATCTCCAAAAGGTAATTGTTCAAAATCTCTTATAAGAGCACATGCTTTAACAACTGCGTCATATCTTTCTTTGTGCATCTCCTGTCCGAAAAGGATATTTTGACGAACACTTGCAGCGAAAATCCATGCTTCTTGACTTGCATAACTCACATCCCCTGTATACGATATCGAACCTGATTTCAATGGCAATTCACGTAAGATTGCTTGCAATAAACTACTCTTTCCAGCTCCAACTGCACCAACAACTCCAATTAATTTCCCCGATGGAATATCGATGTTTAAATTATCTAACGTTAATCGGCTTGAATCGTCTTCTTCTGGTAAATTCAAATCAGCTTTTTTCATTTTCTTTGTCTTAACACCTTGTTCTTTGACACCATCCCATTTAGCAACAACATTTTTAAGTGAAATTGCAATTTTCGGTGGAAGTTCTGAGTATCCATTCTCATGATTTATTTTTTTAACTTTAATATCTCCATTTGTTTCGATGACTTTTTCATATTTATTGCTATTTTCAAGTTTTTCTGAGTCTTTCTCCTCAAACTCCAAAAATTTCCTGATTCTCCTCAATGAAACAAGTGCCTCCGCAATTTCAGCGATTCCTCGCACCCACATTTGTGACATTGTATTTGCAATTATCCCGTAATAAGCAGCTGTCACATACACCTTCGATGCAGTCAATTCATTTCCCAGCATCACAATTGCAAGCATCGTTGTGAATAAGGCCATTCTGGTGGTGAAGAGCATGAATGTCATATAAAGTGCACGAACATAACTGTTTTTCCGGACAATTTTCAATTCCATTTTACGCGCTATCCGGATGAGAGTTGCAAATGGTATTTCCCATGCATAATATTTGATGACTTGTATTCCAGAGATAATTTCGTCCATTAATCGGACTCGTTCATCGGTTCTTAGTGCGGTTTGTAATCGAAATTTGGATGAGAGTTTTCCGGTATATGCCTGAATTGGTGTGACAATGAAAATGACAAACATTCCGATGAGACCACCCCAACCAGATTCAATCCAAAGAAGGTATCCAACGATAACGGTTAAAAGTGGTGCACTCCACATGGAATGAATGAAAACGGAAACAATATCAAATCGATTGACATCATTTGAAAGGAGATTTACGACTTTTCCTGGTGATGTGTCACCCAGAGCTGTTTTTGATAGTCTTAGGGCTTTTCGATACACTGTACTACAAACAGCTATCCGCACTTTCATGCCATTTTGAAATGAATGGAGGATATATTGATTAATTGAAATTGCACTTAAGGCATTTAAGGCCACTAAAGCTATTGAATAGTAAAGTGCCGATTCTGAGGACATTGTGGAGCCTTCTCTAATATGATTGAAATAAAATTTTGATAAATTTTTTGAATTTTTTTTATTGAAATATTCTCACCTAAAATACAGCAAAAGCCGTCCTAACACTAAAGGTTGTGCGATTCTCACGAACAAATCATTGAAGGCCTGTGTGAAACCGAGAATCGCATACTCTCTCCAAAACGTTCTTGCAAGGGCTTTTATGAGTGAGGGTCTTCCTGGACTGTTTACTTGTTTGTACCAATTTCTAAAATAAAATTTATCGAAAATTTTCAATTAACTTTCAAAAAAAACACAAAATATTTCAAGCCCATATGTGAAATGCATGTCTATTGAAATTCTGAGGTGCAAAAAAAATATTTGAATAAATTTATGGACAGGAATCATTATAAGATATCAGTTTTTATCACAATTTTTTTTTATCATCATAATGTCAAGACAAAAAATTCCCAGTACAGCTCTGTAGAGCTCTATATGTGAGAACATGAGACATAATTAAGCATAGTATGGTGCGTGACTCGAAACCCGTTTTAGTTTCTGTCTGCTTCTTTCAAATTTCATTCAAATTTTGATTGAAATTTTAAAATAAATTAAACTCACGATGACTAGACATTTTTTTTCATGCTTTGCTTGTTTTACTAGAAATCATGATACAAAGTTAACTTAATGTACGTTAAATGGAAAATTTTAAGTTCAGATTTTGATCCATTCCCTTTTTATTACAAAACGTGACTTAAATCAGGTTTTCCTTCTTCAACAAAAAATACAGTGATTCAAGGCCAAAGAAAATTGATAAAAAGTGGAATAAAGTGATAAGTTATCATTCTCTTATCGAGCAGTGGTCTCTCAAATATGATTAATAAATTTGGTTTGCCTTGACAATGATAATTGAAATAACGCCTCACGCTTATCACTTATCAAAGATCGTTATCATCGTAATCAAAAAAGTTGATGATTCAAATGTGATACACAATGATAAATGATATTTTTTGAAGTGTACTTTGCGTACTTACTTAAATACAATGATATTTTTGTTATTTTCAAGCAATTCATGGATGATAGGCAAAATATCTTGATATTTTAGAATAGAAATCAAATTGAATAACAACAATTTATTGAATTAATTAATTTAATTGGTTCAAATTGATATGAATTGTCTATTCATTGAAAAAAATATGGGGAATGTGATTTTGAATGAATAACACGAGCGCATTTTCATTCGTCGAATTTGAAATATAAATGAAAAGTTTTACATGGATTGTCACAGGATCCCTTAAGTCGATGGAAATTCATGAAAGTGTCGTTCAGAAAATTGTGCCAGAAAATTCAAGCCCTACGAACTTTGCTGTTAAACTGATAAAAACAGACAGACGACACGCATGTTTGTGATTTAATTTTAAATCAACGAGAAATGTGAAAATAATTTATTGTATTTATCAATACAAACTAATACGAGAAATAAAAACCATATGGGAGCCATCATAAAGCTATCAAGTTCATATTTATGTGTATCATATCACTCTTTTAATCGATAATGACATTGCAAAACAATTACAGTCCACACAGTAAGTTTTGCTATTATTATTTTGTATACATTTTATCTAAGCGTTCATGTAGGACAAATAATTAATTTGAGAGCTTTCAAAGTCCATGGGTCGAGCTCATTGTCCACTCTCGTTATCATGATCAAGGGCCTAAGGTTTTAGGATTGAAAGTCCAATGTCATGATACTCAATCAACTTAACCCTTTAATATGAGTAGCCATTTTACAAGAAATAGACAAACAAAATTAGGACACTGGAATTTTAACTCTCACATAGGTCAAATTGAATTTCCTTTCTTGTCGTGTTGGTCTCTAGGACCTATTTAAATGCCAGTCGAAAACGATTTTATGTCGATTATTTTTTTTTCTTTCATACCAACGATTTCCTTGAGAGACCAAAATATTTCAAAGGGTTAATAAAAATTCAGGTTTCAATTTACTTACCTTTCTAATCGGTCTCCTAATGACTCTGATCTGTCACAATCAAGTGGCTTAAATAAATCTCCAAATTCCAATACTTTTCGATATCCTTGTTTAAATAAATCAATTGTCCACCAAAAAGTTATAATCGATACAATATTTGCAGTTGAACGTGGATTTTCCTTTAAAGGTTTTTGATTTGATTCCATTTTTCTTTTGAAATTGTATTTTTTTTTTCATTAGCTCATTCAAATAATTTCATTTAAAAATTTCTTTTAAAATTAATAAAATATTTAGAATTAAGTATCACAGCACTTAGGCATTTAAATTAAAATTTAATATAAATTTTGCACTTTTCCCTTATTTTCTTATTGATTTTGGATTAAAAATGTTTATATTTTATGCAATTAATGTCCATTTCACAGTCTCTATAACAAAAAAATCATAAAACAAAATAATAATATTGTATAATCATATTTTTTTTATTATTATTATTTTTTTTTTCCACATGAGTAACAAAACTTTTCATTGAAACGATGATTAAATATCATATGCAATAAAAAATTTATAAATGTTTGAGAAGAACTTTGATCACATTAGTAACAAATAAATGAAATATTTATTTTTATACAATACAAATAACAAAATTAATAAATATTCGTAATAAAATTAAAATACAATCAAAAAATTTAGATCTAAACAATGTAACGTTTCGACTCGTACTGAGCAAGAAATGAGAGAAACCAGAATTATGAACCGGCAACTATAAATGGCCTTCAAGTTAGTAGTACATCTATGGGTTCTATTTACAAATTGTAGTATTATCTTTACTATTATTAAAATTATTTGTTTTATTATTTATTATTTGTATGTCAACAAAGTAGTGTGTGCGGTTCAATATTTTGCCATTTTAATAACTGTTTAATAGTATTTTATGAGTAAAAATAGTAATTTGTTTCAATATTTGATTATTATTTCGTAATTTAAAATTCAGATTCATGCTTTTACGGTTGTTTACCCAAGTGATTGTACAGTTATCGTTTGCTTAAATTAAGATTTGCTGATAAAAAAATGTTTATTTGTGTGTTGTTATCATTTGAAAAATACGTAAGCTAATTACTTATATTAATAAGAATATGACTTGCAAAATTTTTTAATGTGTGTCATTTTTTTTTATGATGATAAAAGATGATAATTGTTTGAATTCAGATGATGGATGACTGATCTCGGATGACAGTATAAAAGCTAAGGTCCACCCTTAGGCTAAAGGTTTAGCGTTTACTATGGAAACTACGATATGAACACAATAGGACCCTTTGAGACCGCGATGGAGCCTTGTAGACCCTACCCTACACTGGTAAATTTTTATGAAGCAATTAAGTAAAGTAGGAACTTGGTCAGCTGATCCAGATACATTATGAGATTATTAAAAGACGAGCACCTATAGGTGCAAAATCGAGACAAACGACTTGAAAAGACACTCTTATAGGCCGTCCTCGAGATCCATTAGACTCAGATGATGCATGAAGTGACTTGATCATTGTTTAATTTCGACTTTAACCGAAAATTGGGGCTTTCAGGCAATTGAATCAGCTAATATCCCTGGACTGATGAGTCTATTAGTGATTTTGCTCATTCGATGTTGAATAGCCAATCTTAGGTTAGGTTCTACAAGGGCACCACCGCGGTCTCAAAGAGTCCTATTGTGGTCCTATTGTGGCCAATCTTACTGTAATATGTAGGAAAATTCTAAGGAGGCCTCTCATTAGGTACCTTGTCAGATACTTTATATGAAATTTAGTTAGTACTGTGGTTTGAAATAGACTTTTCTTGCATTGCCATGTTAAACTAAGACAACGTGGATCATGATCGAACCAAATGTATAAAAAAGGGCACTTTAACAATAGTTCACATAAGTATTCTAATAATCGATATAGAATTAAACCCAGACTATCCATGCCAGTACTTGATAAAAACCGGTTTCAATCAAAACTTGTTTTAGATGAATCATTTTTATCCCAATATTATTATTATAGGCAACAACAAATTTTATTCATTAAAAAAAGGTTTGTAATGTTCTGTTTTAGTTCAATTTTCATCTTATAACATGATTTTTATTAATAACATCATTCAATTCCTTCATTTCTCATCTGATATAGAAACAATTTTTTCGTTCTATTTATTATTATGTTTTTCTTTTTTAATAGTAATACACACATTTTAATTTCATTTTCTGTTGTTATGATCAGTAATTAATATTACACAATTCTACTATACAATCAATCATCAGCTAGACTGACCTTCAACCATAGCATGTGAGATAATCTCAATTATTTTATTATTATTTTTACTTTTAATATGTCATTAAATGATATTTTGCTCTTATTATATTAAATTTGAATATTTTTTAGTTTTTCATTTGATTATTTGTCATTTTTTCATTATTTTTATAAAAATTTTTGGATAAAACTTAACAATAACTGATAGAATTGAAAGTCATTACGTGAATTTTATTCCTATTATTTGAATTTTAATATCAATTTATTTCATTTTAAATTATTTATCGTACCGAGTGAAACAACGATCAAACTTGACTGAGATATTAAATTTAGAATGAAATTCTTCAATGAGTAAAATTTTATGAATGAAAAGAGCAAATAATAACTGAGAGATGTGCTCTCGTTAATTTTTTTTTATTTCTCATTTTTTTTGCATTGAACTAAACTATAAAAGAATATTTGTTCGAAGTTGTTAATAGCGTTGTGTGGTGTAAATGGGCAGGTGTAATAATAGATTTTGAACTTTAAAACAGATTTGGGTTAATTCCAACATTTAATCCATTTAATTAAGATAACAATTCATTATCGGAGAACTTTTTGACCCTTAAAAGAATTTTGGAAAAGCCTTCACTCTGTCTATCAGTGGGGATCATTGTGCATATCATCATCAGATGGCTCTAACACCCTTATAATAGAAATCGGTCGCCACCTCTATCTAGCCTTTCACTCAAATTGAGTGGCCTTAAGAAAACAGACATTTTAGTTGGTAAAATATGATGGACGGAACGAGAAGCAATCTGGGATTTTTGAGATTGAAAGTCAAATTCTCTAATTTATGCGTCGTTCAATCCCCGTACAAAGTTATTAATTTTTAACTGATATGAAATCAAATGCTTCATTTTTTACTTTTTTAATGTCTTCACTCCGCTTTACTTCACTTGAAATATTTTGAATGGTCATACTTTAAAAAAGCCGGCAGGATTCACTTCATTATTAACAACGTTTTGGAATTGCACTCTCGTATTGCATATGCCTTATAACACTTCTTACATGAAATTCAAATTAAAAAACTAGAAGTTTTCTCATTTTTTCTTAAAAGCCTAATTTCAAAATCTAACTTCATCAAATTTTTCGATTTCAATAAAAAAAAATGTATCAAAACAATCCACAACCTTACCAAATCTCACTGCGCATGCGTGACTCATTCCAATTTTATTAACTTTTCATATAAAATTATTTTCGCGCCACAAAATGATACCTTCCAAAAGTACTTTTAACTGTTCAAAACACATTACTGATATAACGGCCTCAAATAAATTCGTAACAGATTTCATTCAATAGAGCTCATGTGTCAAATCCATCTGATCTCAAGTAAATAGTTCGGCTTGAAATTAAAAAAAACATCATCATATGTTCTGTGTATAACCGTATCATTATTTATTATCACAATTATTTATATTAAATATAAATAAATAAATAAACAAACAAAGAGTTTTCAAAGTAATTTGATGATAAGAACGAAATTTAGCCGAAAATGTATTAAAATATTTTTTTAAATGAAAATAAGCTAACATTTAGAAAGATAATTCAAAGAAAAGATATTCATTGACAACGCATTGCACGTTTTTGTACAAAAAATTGAGATAAATTTAGACAACTGGAAACATTAACACGAGACTGTGTTAATTTAACGATTTCATACGTCAATTGTAATAGAATATTTTTAAATTGACTCGAAAATGGCATTTATGTTGAGAGCATATAAGAATTTTTTAAATAAATATCCTTTAGCGACACAGGCGATACAATCAGGTAAGATTTTTATGAAATGAATTCATAATAAAATTTTGTACTTAATCATTTATTTTTGGATATTCAAAGGTACCTTAATGGGTATCGGTGATATAATTGCACAAACGGCAATTGAGAAACAAAAATTCAATAATCTCGATTACACAAGGACATTGCGATTCGTCAGTATTGGATTCTTTGTTGGAGTAAGTATGAAATTCCTTACAAGCGACATGTTAAATTAACTTAATTTAAATTTTCATTTTAAATAAGGGTCCCGGTCTTCATAAGTGGTATGGTTTCCTTGAAAGAAACATCAGAGGTCCCAATCGTAACATAAACACAATAAAAAAAGTCGTCTTAGATCAAGTTATTTTCGCTCCAATGTTCCTCGGGGTATTTATTTCCTCGATCGGAGTGTTACAAGGACAAAAACCAACTGAAATTAAAGAAAAACTTGACAGTGAATACATTGAAATTCTAAAGAAAAATTATTATGTATGGCCTTGGGTACAACTAACAAACTTCTATCTTGTTCCATTGAATTATCAAGTTTTAGTTGTGCAATTTGTGGCGATATTTTGGAATACATACCTGAGTTGGAAGACAAACTCATCATCTAAGGTGGCGGAGATTGAGGAAGTGGCTTAAAATTTGTATCATTTTAATATAAATTTTCTGTGATCTACTGCTCGGAACAAATATTAATTAAGCAATTAAATGACAGCTAAATGTAATAGACTTGTGATTTCAATTCCTCGAAAATGTCAATAAAATGAGAAAATAAAATAAATTGTATTTCCTTTTTTTCTACAATAAATAATTTTTTTATTTTAATTATTATTTTTCTTATTAATGATTATTATTTTTTATTTTATTCAAGTGATTGACTACACTTAACAATTATATTATAATATTAATAAATATAAGAATATTCTCATTTGTTTTATAAATATTTAAGGTATTCTTTAAATTTTAAGATCTAAAGTGATTATTAAAGGGGTATCATATTAGTTTTTTTTTCATTATAATTGTATATTATTAAAATAGTACAGGTAATTTTTTTTATATTATACATTCATTTTATTATAAAATTGACATCTCAAAAGACATTATTTTTTTTATTTTATTTTTAATTATAAATAGAGGTCAAAATTTATATTTTTTTTGTAATCTCACATTTGATTTATTTGTATGTTGCTAGTGGTTTTTCTTCATATTATGTGTAATTTTTGTTATTATAATGTTTTATGGTAATAATTGGCTTTCATTTCATTGTTTTGATATTTTACCTGTTTCAGTGGAATTTTTGTGATTATTCGAATTTCAAATTCAAATATAGAACATTTCTTTATAGAGATTGGTTTAAATGGAGGAGAATGGTCTTTTTCAATGGATCATGACCGTTAGTAGTATGATCCCTTGAGCTATACTGATTTGGATGAGTTCCGGTCACGAGAACTAGGAACAGCGCCATCTTCAGGCCAATCGTCAATAGGAAAGTAACGGATTTTCTTATGAGTACGCGGATAAAATTTTACAGTTCATTTTGCATAGATACACATACGGAAACTTCAAAAATTCTGTACGTAAATAAAGATTGTCAAACTTTTTCAATTGCCCAGTTAGGTTTTGCAATTCCAAATAAAAACTGTTGGCATAATTAACCGATTAACCGCCACTGGTTTGTTTTTTAACCTATAGCTTTTAAGCCGGATTTCTCCTAGATTCTCTTTTGATTGATGATAAGGGAATTATTATCAGATAAAAATTTAAAAGTCATGCAATTTTTTCCACTTCGTACAAGATTTCTGTACGTATTTCTGTGATATTATACGAAACTTTCAAATGGCTCTCCTGTAAAATTTTTGTTTGAAACTCAAAATTTTCATCGCAACAAAATGTATTCACTTTACACAAAGAACAAATCCTAGAAAAAAGTGGTTAATGGGTTAATTTAAATAATTGTTTTAACAAGCACAACCTTTAAATAAGACATCAGTGACCTAAAAGTCAATGAATTTTTTTCAGATTCACTGTTAAAGCCAACAAAATATAGCCTTTAGTTGGGAAAATATTTTGAAATTTGAATAAAAGACCATGAAACCATTAAAAATATGACTTTAAAGTCTTAAATTTGATTCAGTATTTTTTTTTCTAATTTCATAAGTCCTGGAATCTATTGTACAATGTACAATGTATCTAAACTATTGTAAATATTTGTTTTTAATTATTATTATAATTTCTTATTGTTTTATTATGATTTGATTTTTCTTTTGTTAAAAAAATAATATCTTGTTATTTTAATTATTGTTACTTTTGAATATTTCATTTTATTTGTTTTTTTTATATCTATTTTTTTTAAATTAAATTAATATTTCTATGTAATATTTTATTTAATGTTATCATACAAATACATGTATATAAATATTATTTTTTATACAATTATTTAAGATTGAATGTACTGAAGACCATTATATTCGAATTTCAACTGTTTTTGATGTTATTTAAAAAATTCAAAAATTCAAGAGAATTTTCTGAGATCATTTAATTTTATTATTTTACATCAAATAACTTTTACTGTTCAAATACCATCAAATTTGTGTGCTATTCAAAAGTTTTTTAACCAATTTCTAAGGAAATTTTAATTCAGTCTGTTTTCATGTACCTGGTAATCATTTTTCAAGGACAATCAATGTTGTACAACATATAATCATAATTTCAAAATAAACTCAAAACACGTAAAGAAAGTATTCGAAAGTAACTTGATAATGATGATTTATTTATTGTCACTATATTTACATATCTGTACATTGAATATTAAAATTATTAGGGCATTCAATGAATTTCTGTTAAAAAGTTGATTGAAATTAAAAAAAAAAAACATTTTCTAATAATTTTATCATAACAAAATTCTTTATGAATTATAAATTGATTAAAAGTTGTTATAATTTGTACAACATTGTGAAAAAAAGTAATTTCCAAGTTTTTCTCATTTTACATCTCATTCTTTCAATCATCAACTTTTTAACTTTAATCATACTTGTCTCATTCCTTTGCCTTATCATTAAACTTCGTTTTACACATTTTCAGTTCATCATCATCATCATCAATTTATAACACAATACCTAATTTAAATTTCATTCATTGATTGTCTATTCAAACTAAAGGCTATCCATTGAAAATATTTTTTTTTTATTATTTTGTTGTACAATGCAGAGAATAAAAAAAAAGACAAGCAGTCGTTTAATGATAAAAAATAAAAAAAAAATATATGATAATAAAATATGGTCTGAATATGAATTTTTATTATTGTTGTGATGTTACTTAGTTTGGCCTACAAGTACACACACATACACACACACAATTTCGAATCAATATCAGTGCAATAAATGGACTAAAACTAAAAAAAGTAGCAATAAAGTAGAACTTGTTGAACATGAAAAGGCTTGGATTCTTTGTGTTTTTTTGTCTATTATTGCTTTTATTGATTAAATGATAGGATATTAAAGTTGAAAGTCTCAGATGTTTCCTTTATTTTATGGTTTTGTATGATGATTTGAACAGTACAAGTCACTTGACGCTTTTGTATGATAAATTTAATACAGAATTATTGGAATTGATGAAAAGTTGTGAAAATATAAATATATTTCAAGAAAAATTATGGTTTTAGATGAAAAGAAGAAATTGGAAAATGGTCAAGGTGAACATTGGAGAGAAAATCTCCGACACAAATAGGGTGGTAATTAAATGGACGGAAATTTAACGAGAATAATATCAATAAAAATGAAAAATTAAATAGTTAATGATAAACACGAGCGCATTTAAATATATGGAGTTCACTGTTTATATGAAAAAATTTACAAAGATATATTCCGGACATAAACACTTTCAAGTTAGTGGAAATTATGCTTATTTATGTCAACAAAGAAGTGAGTTGACCCAAACAGACAGACGGACGACACAAATGTCTACGATACTCGAATTTTCATTTACATCGATGGAAATGCGCTAGAAATATTAAGGTACGCAATTTTAGTCTTCTGATGCCTAACGATCATGAGAATGGCTATTTTGAGACAGGCGGACACAAAAATGGTCTCAAAATCGAATTTTTTTTCATCATGAATTGATTTAAGTTAGTCTAACTCTTATTTCGCTTAAAAGGAAAATTTTGAAGTGAAATTTAAAAGACCTAATTCGAGGAATGCGACATCTCATCCTCTAATTCTGTATCAATTTAAATGGAAAATATTCGCCTTTTTTTATTTTGTTTTTAAATTCCTTTGAAATTTGATTAAATTTTTTGGAAAAAGCAAGAGTAAAAAAAAATAAGAAATTTAAGTGATTACGAGGAAAATTAAATATTAATGGACCTACATTTATAATAAATACATTTTACATTTAAAAAAAATCGTCCATACATTATTTTTTCACATTTAATTTCATTTTTTTTTTTATTAATTATTAATTTATTATTAAGAACAACCATAACTACATGTTAAATAGCAAAAATATAAATCTTTGGCTTCAAAAAAACAACAACAAAAAAAAATATCAAATAAATTAATAAAAATTTGTGCTTAATAGAGTTAAGTTGAGTAATCAACTTTTTTTTCGAGAACAGTTAAAGGTGGTTTTTTTTTACATTAAATCATTAAAAAAAACACGCACAAACATTTTTTCACATTTTATCCATCAATTATTGACATCATTTTACAATAATTCGTCGTAAGGATATTTCTCATTCGTTTACTTTCATTTTTTTTTCAATAATTTATTCGTTTTGTGCTTTTAATTCTAATAAACAATAATAATTATGATTGTAAATTTCAACAAAATAATATTAATAATAAATAAATATAAAAGTTGGTTTTCTTATACCGAAAATTGGTTCCTAGAAATTTAACCTTTTTTCCTTACAGTTACTTATATCATCATTAAAGCTACTTTCATTGTCTAAATGAAGGGGAATATTGTTCACTTTTTTTTAAATTTAATCACTATAATCACTTTCCCCGAAAAAAATTATAATAATAATTTAAAATATTAATTAATTTTATGTATTGTGTGTGATGAAAAAGATTCTTATCTATGTTTTATTTGATGAAACTTCATTTTCAGGCGCACTTGGTCCAGGTTCTGAACTGGCACTACTTTGTGGTGTATTTTCTTTGGAAATTATTTTAATTGTAATATGAATTTAATGATAAGATATATTTGTTTTTACTTACCCTGTGTAGTAAGTGCACTAAAGTTTTCTGGCAAATCTGCCGTACTTGTTTTACAGTGTTCAGCTAAAATATCTGGCAAAGCATTTCTTCGCCCAATTCTGCCTGTTGTGTAAAATTCACTTTCAATTTCTTTTGGATTTACTGCCACTTCTGAGGTTGATTGTTCCTGCTGTTTATCCATAGTAGCTTTTAACACTTTTAGGACTGTTCAAATAAAGTGCAAAAATAATGTGGATTTTTTTTTTGGTCAAATTCATTTGGTTTACATTTTTTTATGTATTATATAATAAAAAAAATAATACAATGAGTTGTATTCTTGTTATTATTATATTTATGAATTTTTGAATCAACAACAGCTCACCAAACCAAATAGAAGAGAATATAAAAATGTAAACGCTTTGTCAAATACAAATAAAGTACGTATCAGTCCATTTAGTGGAATATGTTTGCTTTAAAAGTGGGCAGATTTTGACGTAATGTGCTCAAATAAAAATGAAAAAAAGAGAAATCGGAACCGTTAACAGGTGTATTTAAGTGCATTTCAATGAAAATTTGACTGTAACCTCAATTTTTAATCGATTTTAATTTAAATTTTAAGTTTGCATACCCTGATAAGTGACCTTTTAAAGTTATTTTATCGAAAATTACACGGACAGACAAACGGATTCCAAAAGCGCATATTTTTTTATAAATAAGAAAAATCGAACAATTACATTCATTGTAAAAAGTTGAGTTTAGAATAAGAAATTTCACTACAAGTTGATTTTCTTTCACAAAACTTTGGTTGACCACACAGTGGGGTCATTTCAACTTTGCTTCATTCAAAACTGTTTCTGCGAATTTAGAGCACCGTAAATTTAAAATGCCCGCAATACAAAGAGATTGGTCCGCACACGGAGATCTTTGACGATTACAGGGAGTTTGATGAAGGACTTTTTATCTCACTTCCTCTTAATTAAAAAAAAAAAAAGCTATTATGGGCACTCTTGTACTCCACGCTCATGATGAGGGTGGTTTCCGGGGTTTTTTTTAACTTAGACAAAACTTAGGATTAAGACTTTCAAGGTCCAGAAACCTCGAAATTTGAAGATTTGTAACTGTCAACTTTCAAAATAAAAAGTCAACTGTCAAAATAAACTGTCAACTGTCCAATGAACTGTAAATTGTCAAAATGAAATGTCAATTGTCAAAATGAGCTATCAATTGTCAAAATGAACAGTCAAACTTTAACTGCTCACCCTTTTTTTTTAATTTTATAGAATTTTCTATCGGATCTCAGTCCAAAAAACTTTAATTTTTCCAATGAACTCAATCCCATCAAAATGCACTTTTCTATGCCATACAGTGGTTACATTTTTGATTTTCATCTTCAAATGAGAACATTGCATCAATTTCGCACAATTTTCAAACAATTTCCTGTCCATATTTACCACTAAATTAAAAACTGGATTAATATCACAACAATTATTAGTTTTTTTTTCTTTTATATTTTGAAATTAAAAAAATAAAAACAGATATAACATAATGTGAGTCAAACATGCGGAACGATTCATTACTACTTCATAATCAAAATACCTTATTGTTACATTAAATTGCAATAATAATCATCATCATTCATTTATTAATTAAATGTTTTTTTTTTGTATTATTTTTTATAAATACCATTGATTAGTTGAAATTATTTTTTGCCAATACATTTTTTTTTTATTTTGTTGAAATGAGTGTGAGAAAAATTAAATTCACAAAGTTAATGACAGATTTTTTAATTTCAATTTCGTGCAGTTGTTAATAGGGTTTTATTTTTATTTCCATTTCCCTTGAATTTCCAAAGTAATTGAATTAGTTTTTTTTCTACAACATTTTAATTTAATTTTTTTTTTAAATCATATGAAAATCCAATCCAAATTCAGAAAATACGTAAACTTTTTATTAACATTTTTTATTTTTTAATACAAATAATAAATGAAAACTACAAAACAAACTGACCTTGAGTGCGAGTGATCTTTCTTGGTTTGACCACCGGTTTTTTGATGGAACCCGAAATAAGCTTTTGTGGCATTTTTACTTGTCCCTTAATTGTGTGCACTTATTCTATCCTTATATCACACAAATTTGTTTAGAGAGATTATGTTTTGATTTTTCTTAACTTGAGTATTTTTAAATTTTTGTACTATTTGACATTAGAGAGCTCAAAAAGAGGTTTTTTTTTGCAATTCAAAAAACCTTGAATACTGTAATTTTTTCAATCGATCATCATAATATCATCCAAACACTGACATAAGTATATAAAATATAAAATCAATTTGTGAGAAGGTAACATTTACAAAATATTAACAAGGTAACAGAAAAAAAAATCGTATTCACATACCATATATTGAAATTTATGTCCTTTTTCTAGTTGTCTATACACTTTAAATCAATGCAAAAATTTTGATTTGTTACTGTTAACGTTTGAAATCAATTGAATAGTAATTTGTATGTGATTTATTTTTTTCTTGTAACACAATTGATGATAGACACGCATTTGTTACGATTTTTTCTTATTTTTTGCTAGATTGTCGGCTCAGGAATCGTAAAATATGATAAATTTATTGCAACACAAGCAGAGAGTTAACAAAAATGAATTCCCCGATCATAATTTTACTTTTTTATTTAATATTAATTCACTTTTCCTAATCCTTTTAACCGTCAATGTGATGTAAAATAAGAGCCTGGAAATATACAAAAAAAAATAAATGTTGGTGCTAAAGTCACATTTCACAATGAAATTAAAAATTAACCATAATCACTTTTGTTAAGTCACGTAAACTGAGAATACCATCTAACTTTTTTCTATTATTCACTTGATAAAGCATTGAACGGTAAACAAGAAGTGAAAAACTGAACATGTGCAATTTAATTAATTATTTAAAGCCGAATATGTGAGTTGAAGAATGTTCACATACACATTTTATGTGAGCAGAGAAAAAAAATAAGAGGTTCCAATAATGACGTAGATTGTTTTTTGAAATTTCATCACTATCCAAGTCTTATAATTGACAGTTTTTGATTTTCTTGAATGGTGTTTACCTTTAATTATGGTTTTCACATCTCTGCTTGTGATTTAATGTAATACTTAAATTTAAAAACTTTTTTTTAATTAGCTGATTCGTTGTTTATCACACACTTTATGCAAGAAATGAAATTCGACAAATCTCTGTTATTATTGTTGTAGTTCATAATTTGCACTGTGAGGGCGCTGTGGCACTTGATTGTGCATAAATGTCGTTTGTTTTTCTGAGCTCAAAACAGAACTGATGATTCGGATAGGAAAATCTACTTGAAATCCCAAAGTTTTCGAATTTTATTCGCATTTGAGTCAAAATATTTTGTTTTATCTATTTTTTGGCCTTTCGGCCTCAGTGCCAGGTTGTAATTATGTATGGATGGTCTATTGAGTTATGTGGCAGCAGATTCTTGTTTCTCTTTTTCAAATGCAAAGGCCAAATCCATTAAAGAAAAACTGTTTTCTGAATCAGAGCAATTTTTTTCAAAACACTGAATCAAAACTTACGATTTTTTTGCACAAATGTTAGTTCACAAGTTGACCACATCACGCTGTCATCGTTTCACTGACAGCTGTCTAAGTTGGATGCACTTTGTTGACCGAACGCAACAAATTCACATATTCATATTTAAAAGCAGCCATATTCTGAGGAAAATTCAAAAAAATCAAAAATTAAATTTGTACAATAAACCATTGTAAAAATTAGTAAAAAAGTGATTAAAGTAAAATTCAAGTGTTCTAGATGCAAAATAACTAGAAATTAAGGTGCAAAAGATGTCGGAACTACACTTTATTGTACATCCAACATCACAGGATCTAAATGAGAAGTAAGAAAAATGGCATTATGGCCCCTAATTTTCATCCAATATGTCTGTCTGTAATATATGTAGTGTGTGTGTATGCCTTTTTAATGTAAATTTTTTTTGTCAATTATTTCAATTTGACCACTTTGATGATTCAACATTCATGATTTGAAGATTGATTAATGCAATTTAATGTGTATTTATGTCCTGATCTATGTGAGACAATATCAAATTATGTGTGGATTGTTGAATACAAATAAAAATGTTTTCAAATATAAACGTCCACGCTTGCTAAATACAGCTGTGTAGATATAAGAATATGTGTGTGCTTTTTTAAAAATATAAGTAAAAATGTATGGAAAAATGTGTCTAGTTTTTCTCTATCACTCAGTTATACCTCGTTTGATTCTTCTTCTTCTTCAAGTAGTGAAGACTGCATACGGACATGCTTATGCATATTAATGTGGACACTATTAATGGGATACATTATCAATACGTTTTTACTTGTAGACACTGTCATTGTTAATTGAATTTAAATTATCATTATTATTTTTTTTTTTAATTTTTCAGAATTCGTGAAGTATCTGACAAATTAAATAAATATGGTTCACAAACATTCCCGGCATTGAATTTGATCAAAGTCCAGGTGAAACAAGTTGTTGTGGGACCAGCTCATTTAGGCATATTGTTAGAAGATGGACGTGCATTACGTGTAGCGTATTCAGTTATACCGGATCGGTTGGATTTGTCAAAACCCGAAAAGACAACAAATACAAATGGCACTTCAAGTAGTAGCAATAACAAAAATTCACCTGCATCACGACAATTGGCTCGTACACGGGCCCGTATCATTCGTGCAAGTTCCTCGTTGCGTGGTAGCAGTACACAAGCTTCCGGTTCTCGAAGTACAGGTGTTATAATTGGCAGTGCTTCATCAGGCAGGTCACTTGTATCTGTACCAACTTTTGTGCCCGAAGAACTTGTGTCACAAGCACAGGGTGTCCTACAGGGTAAAAGTCGAAGTCTGATTATACGAGAATTACAGGTAAAAATTGTTAAACGAAAATTTGTCTCTTATAGTGAAATTTCAATTATTTTTTATTTACACAGCGAACGAATTTAGACGTAAATTTAGCAGTAAATAATTTATTATCACGCGATGATGAAGAAGGTGAAGACACCGAAGAGGGAAGTGACAATTATGTTCCCGAAGATTTGATCTCATTGTTAGATGGTGGATTTCATGCAGACAACAGTGTTATTATCGATGCAGACGCCATGTTTTCAGAAGATATGTTTGGATATTCAAATATAAGAAAGTGAGTTTTATTTTTTTTTGTGAAGTAATTTTAAGTGTAGTGCCGAGTGATTCATGATAGTTGTAGACAAAAATACAAATGAACGTGTATATGACATTTTTTTGAAAGTTCCAGAAATATTCCCTCTAATAAATTTGATAAATATTCTTGATACGTGCGTGGTCAAGTGGTTGAATTTTTTATTAAATGGTCAAATTTTTTTTTTTGCTCAAACGGTGAAATTCAACGTTCCGCATTAATTTTACAAAAAGTATATAAAAAAAAGTTTTAATAGTTGAAGGAGCTTTCTTATTTTTCATTTAAAAAAAAACTAACCTTGAAATAAGTGACGATGATGACATAAACACGTTCATTTCTGAGTAATGTTCTAGAGTAGTTATCCCTCTTTAAAGTTTCCCTATCCTATTTTTTTTTTGAATCATGTTGAATCTTGTTTTAAATTAAAATTTTTGTTTATTAAATTTCTGTTTTAATCTCAAATGAATTTCCCAAGAATTACTTTGTTTTTGTTTTTAAAATCATTTAATTTTAATTTTCATAATTTTGTTTCAATACTAACATTACGTTGTATCGCTTTTTGTTGTCTTGTTTTTATTCCTCTTTAAAACAAAAAAAAAATCCATCATCATACACACAACCGATCACACTTGTAAATAAATTCCAACACACACAAATATACACAAAAACAAAATCCTTATCCTCTTAAAACTACCCCCAAAACAAATTATTGTTTCAAATTGATGAAACAAAGCTTGATGTTATATAGTCGTGCACGAAATGAAAGAAACTCAAATAATTCATCAAACACCTCCAATGATGCTAGTGGTGGTACAAGTGGTCGAGGCTCATCATCGTCAACATCAACTTCTAATGCAGTTGGCGGAGGTTTGAATTGCAGTGCAACCGGAAGTGGCAGCAGTAGTACAAATGCAATTGGTGCCAGTAGTAGTTCAAGTCTTGCCGGTGATCGTGATGCGTTTGGACGTTGGCGAGACAGGCAGTATTTTGGACCAAGGAAATTTTTTCATCCGTTACGAGATGAATCGTCATGGGACAAAGATGGTAAAAAATTAATTAACTTTAATTTTAATGATATAATTAAATAAATTTAAATTTACTTTAGATTCAAAGAAAAAGGACTTCAATAACGTCCCATTATGGGTGTCAGACGAACTAGAATATTGGCCAGAACGAGAACAACCAATTCGATTTTCACACATTGCTGCACTCCATTCAGAATTTATTGGTGTTTCAGTGAAAGGTGAATTACATCAGTGGCGATGGGCCGATAATGACCCATATAAAAATGCAGAAAATCCAAATATTTTTCATCCACGGTCACTAAGTCTAAATTTATCTACAGAAAAAATTGCACAAATTTCGGCTTCATCAATTCGGTGTTCAGTTGCAACAGAAAGTGGTAAAATTGCAACATGGATGGATGAATCACTAGGATATGCCAGTAATAAATTAGAGTATCCAGCAACATCGTATCCAGAGTTTTCTGTAGATAAAATTATGTCGTTACACACGTGTACGTTGTATACGGTCGCACGAACTGAGAGTAATGAGTTGTTTTGGTGGGGTGTTTTACCATTTGGACAACGCAAACGATTATGGGAGAAATATAAAGCAAAGGCAAAAAAACCGGTTAGAAGTAGTGTAACACAACCTGATATTGTTGTAGGAACTCAAGTTTGTATGAAAAATTGTCCGATGTATCAGCCAGGTGCTATTGGCTTTACTGTGGTAAATGGTGTTCCAAAAGTTGGACAATTATTAAATGCAGCATGGGATCTTAGTAGTAGTTGTCGATTCAAAATTATCACAATGCCAATTCAGTCACCAAATAATGGCAGTGGGCCAAATCTAAATGATATGAAGGAGTTTTTAAAAGCATCGGCTAGTACCAGTAAACAAAGTTCCAGTAGCACTTCCGGTGGGAATAACAACAAAGAGACGGCAGATCGACTTGACATGCCACCTCCTCCATCACCAGCTTCCAGTACATGTAGTGATACGGGAAGTGTTAGCAATAAACGTCAAAAACGAGTTACACCCAAAGAAGAACCTGACGCTAAAAAGGATGAAGAGCTTTGGCTCTTAAAGTAAGAAAATTTATTTTTATCTATGATAAATTCATAATTTTGTATATCTTTTTACTAGGGACGTCATATTCGTAGAAGATGTACGCTCAGTTCCAATTGGACGTGTTTTGAAAGTTGATGGTGCTTATGCAGCTGTTAAATTCCCATCTAGCAAAGATACAAAAATCGATGATGCAGCAGCTGATGCCTGGCAAGATTGTCGACTCATGAAAAAGGATGACCTTCAAGTTCTCAAATCAGCTACAACATCCCGCATACCAGACTGTTTCCAAAAAACACCTCGTCGTATCGTCCTCAATTCACAACTATCCCAAGATCACATGAATAATTCTCAGCTAATTAATTTTGATATTGATACAAAAGGGATACATGCAATACTAAAAACTGGCAATAAATTGCACTATTCAATGTTCAATTTGAACGGACGACAAGAACAAGATAGTGTTTTTCCAACTGATACAACTGCATTTTTGGGTACATCTCAAAATAACGTCAGTTTAATTTGTGCCGGTGATTCAATTAGTAATGTGATTTTATTGCGAGATGGAAATAGTACGTTGTATCCCATTGCAAAGGATTGTGTCGATGCAATTAAAGATCCACAATGGTTAGATATGCCACCAGTAAAATGTATTTCAGCTATTCCACTTAGTTTACCAAGTAGCACAACAACAAGTTCCCGATCATTTGTTGCAATGATCGTACTCGCAACAGAGTCTCAACTGCTAATGTCCCGAATTTTAAGATGTGATATTGAAAGTGTTAAACAGATTTTAAATCAGTTAGAAAATGAATTAAAAGGACAAATTAACAGTGTTCTCGGAGAACGTATCGATGGTAATCGTAATATTTTACATGCATGTGTTAGTATATGTTCACCAGTGTCAAATAAGGAAAGTGATACTGATGCAAGTGGTTCTGGAACTAGTTCGGGACTAGATAACTTAAATGTGATAACTGGCATATCGACAAATAATCGTCCTGTTAGCATACGTGAAGTAATGCGACGTGCAATATCGCGAACGATTGATTCACAATCAAGTCTAATTAGTGATAATCCACCTCCGCCACCACCATCTGAGGACACAAATTCAATGCCAGTCGTTTATTGGCCACCTGAGTATGATCCAGGATCAGATAACGATGATAGTTTGCCAGGACTCAATCCATTGTCATCGAGAAGTAATCAAGGTGTTTATATTTCCGATTCCAATGAACGTCGTAACATTGCTGTTTCAACATTATCAGTCCTTTGTGATGCCCCAGCATTGCAACCACATTTAAAACAATTATTGAGTGCCAAAGATGCTCAAGGTCAAACACCATTCATGTTAGCGGTCAGTTCCCGGGCATATCAAGCCGGAATCATATTATTTAATGCAATAATGAAAATATCTAAAGGTGATACAACATTGCGAGATTCCATGATTTTTCCACCTGGATCTTCGGCAGATCAATCACCATTGTATGTGATTTGTTGCAATGACACGTGTAGTTTTACATGGACAGGTGCCGATCACATTAATCAAGATATTTTTGAATGTCGTACATGTGGTCTTACTGGAAGTCTTTGTTGTTGCACTGAATGTGCCAAAGTATGTCACAAAGGTCACGATTGTAAGCTGAAGAAAACATCGCCAACTGCTTATTGTGATTGCTGGGAAAAGTGTAAATGTAAAGCATTGATCGCTGGAAATCAAACAAAAAGATTTGATTTACTAATTAAATTGATATCTGAGACAGATCTTGTAACAAAAGTAAATTCACGTAACGAACCAATTCTTCTCTTCCTCATTCAAACTGTAGGCCGGCAACTTGTTGAACAAAGACAGTATCGTGCAAGTTCTAGAGTTCGCAGTTCCTCGAGTAGTGCTCGAAAAACACCGTCAGCTGATCAAAATGAATCAGAAATTCCTGATCATGATTTGGAACCGCCAAGATTTGCACGTAAAGCCTTAGATAAACTTTTATCCGATTGGGCATCTGTTCGAGCAATGATAATGATGGGAGTGGCACAGGAAAAACCCCTTAAACCAACGGCAATGAACCAAGTTTTCTATGAAGATGCTGAACATCAATCGACATATTTGCAAGCTCAAACTGGAACAACATTACTAGACAAATTTACACACAGTCTGTTTGTACGATGTAACATTGATCCATTGGATATTTTGTTAGGCACAATGGTGAAAGAACTACAAAACGAAAGTGTTCCAGGCAGAATGGAAGAAGCTCAAAAGGTGACACGAAGATTTGTGAGATCTGTTGCAAGGGTTTTCGTTATTTTCAGTGTTGAAAAAGCTCACAATTCAGATAGGCAACGAACAACAAGTGCTCAAACCAGACATATTCAAGCATACAGAAAAGTATTCAATGCATTACACAAGTATGCTATTGAAGAATTAGTCGAGATAGCAGATGCGTTAATTGCTCCAGTGAGAATGGGCGTGGTTAGACCAACGATGCCATTCAGCTTGTCTTCATCTAATATGGATCCACTTTCGGTAAGAAATTTCATTTTAATTTTAATTTGATATTAATTCATTAAATTTTTCCTTTCTAGAACGCTGATGAACTTTTCTCAGTGGAACCTCTCGCACCCTCAAATCGTACTTCGGGCTTATTAACAGCCCAAGAATCAACATCAGCAGCTTCAGTTGATGCCGAACGAAACTCCGATCCTGATTACATCTCACGGATCCGTGTACGACTACGAGAAGTTGACGAAAACAATGACAATGATGCAGCAATTCAAGACGATGGCGAAACGTCAGAACACGAAGAACAAGATAATAATCAATCGAATGCTCAACAAGACGATGCCAATGATCAGTTACGAAATGAAGATGCAGTGGTTGAAAATGAAAGTGATACAGAATTTAATTTCAATGAAGCCGAAACAGATTCCGATTCAGATGATAATCAAAGTACACAAGATGCTCAACGAAGTGTTCAGACTGGGGCAACTGCTGGATCTGATACAGGTGATGAGTCAAATTTAGTTTATAATTTTTTTTTGTATTGTCAATCTCTGTTATGTAATTTCTTGAGAATTTTGTCGAATTTTGTTAAATTTTCTACAATATCCAGGTTTACGTTCACTCATTTCACTCATGGAAGATGATTCCAATGACTCTAGTCAAATTGATGATGAGGGCTCGGATGACAACGACAGTGATGATCGATCTCAAGAAGATTTGGTGTTTGGTGAAGAACAATTGGAAAGACGAACTAATACAGGAGGAAGTCAACGCAGTAATTTAGCTCCAGCTTCAATGCAATGGGCGATTCGTAATAGAGACACAACACGACAATCCGGTGTCCGGTTAACGAGCAGCAATAATGTTGTTTTTATTGATCCAAATGCTCTTCGAAGATCAACCACATCAAATGCAGCAGTTGCCGCAGCGTCACAAGAACCTGCAACAATGGCCACAACATCAAGTGCTCTTGCCAGAGCTTTTGGAATCGTGTTACGACAAATATCTGAATTGATTGGCACATTACCAGACGTTATTTCGAATGGAGTGACCACAGGAAACTGCTTGTATATGACATATGCTGAAGCTGTTCAATTACAGGTAAGCCAGATTTATCCTAAAAGTTTAAATAAATTTTAATTTCTTATTTTGCTTTTCATAGATGCACGTTGAACGTCGACTACGCCCAACACTTGAATGGATACTAACAGTCATGGACTCGACAGAAGCCCAATTACGCTTTGGAGGGTCATTAACTGACTCGGCCGATCCTAGTCATCCACTACATCCATTAAACACACCAACAAACGCCCAACCATCAACAAGTACTACAAATAATTCATCTAATGGTGGCAGTACTTTTGTGATAGGTAAGATTTAAATTAATTGTCATTGAAGGAACAAATAAATCAAATTTAATACTATTTTAGGATCAGGACAACAACGAAATCGAACATCAACAAGCACACAAAGTATGTTGAATGTATTAAGTTCACGTAATTTACTAGGTTTTGCTGAAAATGAAAGGTCTCGTGATCGAAATGGTATGTTATTTTTATAGAATTCACAAAATTCGTCCTTAAGACAGTTAAAAAAAGTAATTTTGGTTCAATTTTGAGTTGCTATGATTATAAAATAAATTATTTAATTTTTTTTTGCATTTTGGTTGATTAATTTTCAAAATTTAATTACAACGATAAATTTTTTGACATTGAAATGAGTTCTCAAAACAAATGCTTTTTAATAATAATAATAAATAGAATAAGTCCATTTCCATCACTTGACCGTTTCATATCAATCATTATTATAGTGCATATAAATATGTTTTGAAGCAAAGTATAACATTATTTTAAAGTATAATTTTAAAATTAATTAAGTTTTTTGTATCTTTTTTATTTGAAACTCAAATTTTCGTATAACAAACAACAATATTTTCTATGTATTAAAATAAAATCAGGTAACGATGCGTCATCAAGTCGTCGTGATTTCCTTACATACTGCTTGTCCTTGATGCGATCTCACAACTCAGAACATAGAGACTCGTTGCCAGTATTGGACATTACAGCATTAAGACATGTCGCGTATGTGCTTGATGCTTTAATTTTCTATATGAGATCTGGTAATGATTTGGAATTGGAGAAAAGTGATACGAATTTGTGGGATGATCAGGTAATGTGAAAAGTAAATTAACAGGAAATATAAATCCAATTCAAATTCTGTTCTATTTATTTCAGGATGAAAATGATAATGAAGATACCGAAGATGAACAGACATCGAATGTTGCGATGGATACTGATGAAGAAGACAATGATTTGTCACGGCCTTCACTGGGAAAGCGACACTCATTCTTCCAGGTACATTTTTTTTATTTAAATTTAAATTTTTGTTAATCATTTAATTTTTTTTTATAGCGATCCGAATCAACACTTTGTCTGGGTTGCAGCCCCCCTGATCCATTTAGTACTCCAATGACTGAAGCACTTCCACTTGCCGATCAACCACATTTACTTACACCAAATTCACGTCGAGAAGAGTTATTTGCCATGCCAAAATCGTCCCAGAATCTACAAACACCCACTGCCACAAACTCGGTAAATCCATTAAACAGCAGTATTGATGCATCATTTTTGGCAACAACAGACTCCCCACTTGAATATCCACCAGTATGCCTTGGATTGTCACGACAAATTCGTATACAAGAAGATATCCCAATGCCAGACCTTCCACCAATTCCTGAGCAACAAAATACCGCAGTTCTAGTGAATGACGTTAACAATGATGAAGGGTCACAAACAAATGTCCAACTAAAAGTTGAAAATCATGTCGTTCCAGTTAAACAAACAGAAAATAGTGACGAGTTAAAACAATCGACAAATTCACGATCGGGCTCACCCAAACCAGGACCATCACGAGAACCGGCTGAAAATGAAGTTTACTTTAAGAAAACGCGACATTATTATCAGAAAGCAGAGAAAGATTTTGAAATGAATCGAGTCAATCAACAAAATAATTTGCAACAAGAAGAACCTCAAGATTTGTCGCATACAAGTGGAAATAATTGTGTTAAAATGGATATTGATGATATGAGTGAAGAAGAAGAAAATGACTATGCATACGATTCATCATCGGGCATTAGTAAAGGAAAATCCTCAAATAAGGATTGTTTTGATGAGAATAGTCGTGAATCGAACAATGTACGTCCACCTATAATTGTGACACGAAAGAAAGTTCAACAAGCGATTGAATTTGCAACTGCAACTGTCCTTGCAAAGAGTAAGAAAAATTCGCTTGCCGAATGCGAAATTACAAATCAACCAAAGGAACCAGACTTTGAACTTCCAAATGAATTCTTTGAGTTAAGTGATGAAGATTCACGGTCTTCAGCTCACAATAAAGGTCAGTCATCAAATCATATTGGAAATAATAGTGTTGTAAATAATGCATCTGGAAAGAGTGTGATTGTTCGTGCTGGTGCATCGGTAAGTCAAAATTTTTCTTATTATTTTCCAATTACATGGATAGCAGATACAAATTGAAACAAAAAATAGTATGTTTCACTTTCACAATGCTTCCTAGATCAAAATTTGTCGTCTGATGAGCCTGATTTTTATAGTTCCATTTTTGGGTACAGATACGCGACACACATGATTAAAAATAATATAATTTTTTGATGTTGATCCAAATATGCCTTGGATGAATTAATTTAATCTTAAAATAGAAACAGTATTATTTAAATTTTTCTTTGTTTATCATTTTACAGAATTCAAATGACGTCACAATTCAACAAGTAGAGACAATGGAAACACAAGAAATATCGGCACATGTTACAGTTGAAACAACACCCACAGTCCAACCAAATGTGTCGCCCGAGTTACCAATGAGAGGTGCTTATTTCCGTGAAAAGTCTGGAAATGTAATTACTTCTGATTTCCTGCTACGTCGATGGCAAGTCTCTCTCATACTCTTTGGCCGTGTTTTCCTGGAAGATGTTGGAATGGAGCCGGGCAGTATCATCTCCGAACTAGGTGGATTTCCGGTTAAAGAAACAAAATTCAGACGTCACATGGAAAAATTGAGGAATGCTCAACAGCGTGATATGACATTGTCAAAGATGGAACGAAATCGGACGAGTTTAATAACGCAGACATTTAAAGAATTGAATACTTTGTATAATAATAATAATCGGAGAATACAACCACCACTAGCATATGGACGTGTCAAAGTCACATTTAAAGATGAACCGGGTGAAGGTTCGGGTGTTGCTCGTAGTTTCTATACCTCAATTGCTGAAGCATTACTTGCTAACGAAAAACTACCAAATCTAGAATCAGCTCAAGTGGGAGCTCATAAGTATTCTGTTCCATTTAGTAGTATGTTACAACGTCATCGTTCCTCAAGTAGTCGAGTTCAAATTGAAAGCAGTAATGCCACATCTAATAATAGTCGTAGGAGTTTAACATCTAGTAGTAATACGAACAATACGAATTCAAATAATGCAAATGCATCAAGTAACAGTTTATCAACATCAACCTCAAATCCCACAACACCATCATCAACGCCAAATAGCAGTAAACCTCCAATATGGAGATCAACACGAGAAATTCGACGTACTTTGAGTTATGATGCTCGGCCATATCGACCTGTAACTGAAGGAGCTGCATCTTCTTCATCAACCAATCCAAATGATCATCTAACACTACACCAACAACAACTAGGAGAACGCTTATATCCAAAAGTGGCTGCCCTTTATCCAAATAACGCTCCAAAAATAACTGGAATGTTGTTACAATTACCTCCAACCACACTACTAATGCTCCTCGGATCTGATGAAACATTCAGGCAGAAAACAAGTGAAGCAATGGATATTCTAACAACGCACCAAAAAACCGAAGGAGGAGATTCCAGTTTAGATCCATCCGCAACCTTAACATCATCATCATCCAAAAAAATTAATCCTATTGTAGTTATAGAAGAATGCCAATTAGATGATAATGCTCCCTTATTCTATTCACCTGGAAAACGCGGATTTTACAGTCCACGTCAAGGATATCCTTCGTACGAAAGAATTAATGCATTTAGGAATGTAGGAAGGTATGTTATGAAAATAAAATTCAATCAAATTAGTATAAATTTTCATTTCATTTTTTTCATCAGATTAATTGGATTGTGTTTACTACAAAATGAGCTCTTGCCATTATTCCTGCAACGACATGTACTAAAATACATTCTTGGACGCCAAGTACGATTCCATGACTTAGCATTCTTTGATCCAGTCGTATATGAGTCCTTACGACAACTTGTTAAAGACTCACAAACTCGACACGGTGGTAGTATATTATCTAGTTTAGAATTAACTTTTGTGTAAGTTAACTTTAATTTTTTTTGAATTATTTGATTAAAATTCAATTAAATTTTCAGAATTGACTTATGCCCAGAAGAGGGTGGTGGTACTGTTGAATTAATCCCAGGTGGTCGTGATATTCAAGTAACAGAATCCAATGTTTTTGACTATGTACGAAAATATGCGGAACATAGGATGATTAAAACCCAGGAAAAAGCATTAGATGTAAATTATTCTCAATTAAATTAAAAATTTTGATTATTTTAAATAATTTTTTGGTAATTTAAAGGCTATTCGTGCCGGTGTATTTGACGTACTGCCTGAAACAGCATTGACAACATTGACAGCTGAAGATTTACGCTTATTATTAAATGGTGTTGGTGATATTCATGTTGGAACACTTATTTCATATACAACATTCAATGATGAATCTAATGAAACAAACGAGAAATTGGTCAAATTTAAGAGATGGCTATGGAGTGTCGTTGAAAAGATGACTAATTTAGAACGACAAGATTTGGTAAAATTTATATTTTAATTTAATGAATTAATGTTTCTTATCATATCTTTTTTTTGAAAAAAAGGTTTACTTTTGGACTGGATCTCCAGCATTACCTGCCTCAGAAGATGGATTCCAACCCATGCCGTCTGTCACAATTCGACCAGCCGATGACGCCCATTTGCCAACAGCCAATACATGCATATCGCGTTTATATATTCCTTTGTATTCAAGTCGTGCCATTCTCAGGCACAAACTACTATTAGCAATCAAGACAAAGAATTTCGGATTTGTATAAATTAATAAAACAAAAAAGAAAACATAAGTAACATTTAACTGAAATCAAAATTGAAACACACACATACTATTAAATTAAAATGAAAAAAAAAACAATTTAGTATCGAAAAGTAAAATTGAATAAATAATAATAATAATAATTAGACAAGAAGAAAATTTGTTGTAATATTGAAGTAAATAATAATAAGCTTTTAAACTTATAAAAAATAAAATTCTTGTCTTTTTTAAATTATTGTAGGAAAATGATCCACTTGTATATTATTGAATGATTCGCGCACATATTAACGAAATTTTGTTGTATTTTTGAAGTCAACTTTTTTTCTAGTAAAATAACATATTTTTATTATTTGCTTTATTATTATAATTATTATCATTTAATTAGAGAAGAAAAAAAACCTTTTTGTTGCTTAAAGCTCCTCATCCCCTTATAACAGTTATTATGTATATTTATGTGTATATTTAATTATTATTATTTGGTTTTAAGATCGAAACATAAATGATTTATATATATATTAAAAAAAGAAGAAAAATATGAAGTAAAGCTTTAACTAATTTTTTTTAGTCAAATTATTTATTTTTTGAAGACCCATGATTTGAAACACCAATTCACAGGAAGGCTCAGATCCACTTATTATTTCCTTTTTTGTTGTTGCATCTAATTTTTCTCTTATTTTAAACCAAAATGCCAATTTTAAATCGATTTCAAGCCAATTGGAGGGAACGAGATAGCAGACAATGCAGCAAAAACAAGGCAAAGTAAGTAATAAAAAGAAACCAGAAATTTTTACTTTTTTATCAAAAAAAAATCTTTTTGATTCTTATTTATATTTTCATTAATTATTTTTATAACTTATGAGTATTAACCTTATTTTTTAACAATTCTCATCTCTACTTTTACTTTAATCTACATTTTCTTTTAAAACTTAATCCAAAAAAGAAAGTTTATTTAACGTTTAACATACAAACTACAACAAAAAAACAATTTAATTTAACATAATTTTTTGTAAATAACCAGGCGTTTCCATTATAATATTTTTTGTAATCGAAAATAAATTCAGGTAAAAAATATTTTTTATTTTCATAAATAAAACTTAACAATAATGACTTGGAATAACAATGGGACACACATTTCTTGGCTTTTTTTATATTGAGGGAAGAACTTTTATGTTTAAATGATATGAAATATTTTAAATATTTTTTATTTGAGTAGTTAAATTGTAATATTAAAAAAATGAATAATTTCCAATTTTTTAATGTCTTATCGTCTATAAATGCTCATTCTCTACATTTTATCATTCTCAATATAAAAATGTACAAATTTCCATCTTAATTCACTAATTTAATGGTCAAATATATGACTAGAGTTAATTTTTACATTTTACATATAAGCTCTAACATGAATCAACTAATATTGATATCTCATTTGAGTATTTCGTGTAAAACTGCTTCCCTTTTTTCGTGTCAAGTCTTTTTCACTCATTGTTGGTACTTTTGGTTTAATTTCTGGTGCGATACGAGCTCCCGATACAGATAATGTCATATCTGATGGTGCCTCGCTACCAAGTGACATGCGACGATGTGTTGTAGTTGAACGACTACAATTAAAATTATAATTATGTTTATTTTATGATTAAAGGTTTAAATTGTTTTTAAATTAAATTCACCTTGGATCCGTTGTCTGATCGAAAAAACGTTCACCACCCTGCATGCGATTTATTGATTGAAAGGACATGGCACGACTTCCTGCGACACCTATCGATCCTTTTAATCCATTTAACATACTGCTTGTCATTGACTAGAAAAATAAAAATAATGGAATAAGTTTTAATTGAAAATATTAAGTAAATGACATACTTTAGATCCTTTTCGTTCTCGGTTTCCTAAATTTTGATCTTCCGGTGCCAAAATTCCTGGTAAATTTTGCATTGGAGCACGAATCCATTTAGACACTGAACTACCTTTAATTTCAATTCAAGTAAAATTTAAACGATTCATTTCTACTCATATTAAAATCTGTATTTACCTCCTTCTCTCGTCAAATTCTTTTTAGGATTAAATCCAGCAGCTGCCGGTAATGCAGGTGGGGCTTTGAAATTCCCATTCATTGCAATTGAATCAATTATCGGAGGCACTCCACCTGGAATCGGTGCCCACTTATTTGCTGGATTACTTGAACTTCTCTTGGCCCAATTTGAATTTAAATTTTGAACTAACGTCTTCTGCGGACTTATCTTGCTACCGGGAAAACTTAACTTGAGATCGACATTTGGAGCAAGTTCAGCAGCGTAGTTGCCTTGAACAGTCACTGACCATGCTGTAAGAAATTTTTGATCATAAAATTTGAAGTGTTTCGTCAGTGATGAAGCGCCATCTATGATAAGCGTTATCCTTTAAAAAAATTAAATGTCATCGGTTTCAATAGATGGCGCTTTTTAAGCGGATCGTAAAATTTGAAGCGTTTCTTCAATGTTGAAGCGCCATCTATGAAAAGCGTTAACATTCATAAAAATTAAATGTCATTGATTTCAATAGATGGCGCTTTTAAAGCGGATTTGTACAAATAAGGTCAAAATGCAAAATTGTATCACATGTCATATGGAATTTAATCATTCATTATAACAAGGACATATCTTGGATAAAATTAAAATTAAATTTTCATTCAAATTCAATAATAAAAGGCAAATTAAAATTAAAAGCTTTATATTGATAACATTCAATATTATTATTATTTTTTTTCTCATCATTTACCTGCAGTTGTCGTCATATTTCCATTTGTATTTACATTATTAGTAGTGTGACATGTGGTTATAATGTTTGGAGATGTGCAATTATTATCTGTATTTTTATTATTATTATTATTTTGATTATTATTATTAACAAAATTATTATATTGTGTATCACTATCGATTAAATTATTAACATTGTTATTTTCATTATTATTAGTTTCATCACAATACTGTTGCTGATCACCACTGTAAAGCTCGTGGTGGTGATTGTGACGATTATTTGCATTGGTTATATCCAAATTTTCCTCATAATTATGTGAATCATGTAAATTTTTATTGCTAGTAGTTAATTTTTTATGTTCAGGCGTTTTCATGTCCATGTGTGGATGTAATTGATAAAATGAATTTGCATGTAAAGTGGTTTTAGGCAAAGAATTTGAAATTGGCTTTGGTTTGGCATGATGATTGTTATGTGGTTTGTTTGGCAAGTGATGTTGTTGCTGCCAATGCGCTTGAGGCAATGTGGTCTTTTTTGTGGGACTGCAATTAAGTGAGCATGATGAATCTGAAGTGCTTTCATAACTGTTATTCGATGAAATGCATTTGTACGGACTTGGCAAGCGAATTTCTTTAGGTTTTTCCTTGATTAATGATTGTTTTGGCATGCCATGATGTTTAGATGTACGTGGACTTATCTTATCATGAATTTCCTTTTCAACTTTTTGTACATTTGTCCTTAAAATGTTATTGATATCCTTTGGTCGACTCAAATTTGCTTTAGTTCCCTTGGGATCGACTTTCCGCTCCGGTTTATCTCGAAACGTGGTGGTACAATCATTGGGACAACACGTCCGTTTAATTTTCTCATTTGTTTTCGTACACTTAACACTCACCGTATCTGATTCACGTGATTTGATTCTCGTATGAATATGATTCGATTTTTTCATTGTCTCATAGTAGCCATGCACGGAACACGGAGTATTTGGAATTGTGTTATCATCTACATTTGGTGTCTTATTTCTGCAATAAACACAAGACTCACTCTTAGAATTCGGATCACTATGCAACTGGGGATTACAATAACAACAATCACTACAAGCACTTTTTTCTCTAGGCAAGCTAGTTGCAGAAGCATTGGCGTATCCTGAATCATGTGAATCACTGCAAATCGCTGCAGGTACTTGATGACTTTTAATACTTTTCCCTAACTTTATTTTTTCATTTTGTTTCGTTATCCCATTATCTGAAATAATTTTATTTTCCTTGTACATAAAAAGTGCTTTGCTTTCAGATGATGGATCGGTATCAGGACAAAATGACTCAAAATATTCAATGCGTTGCTGTATTAATTTACAGTCATTCGATTCAATAACTTGCCACGAATTTTCTTCCTTTCGATTCCCACAACTTTTAGTTACACAATCACATTTGATTTTCCTATCAATTGATATTTTATTATTATTACTATGATTTTCTTTTCCATCTATTATATCAGTATTTTCATCGAATTTGAGTGTCATTGTCAAATCTCTTGATACAATTGTTTCACCACTAATTGAGGATGTGCCAGGCATACTACTATTAATATTATTATGATTATTGTTACAATTATTATTTTCGGATGTAGTGAATCTCTTTAAATAGTTATCTGTAAATATGTCGGGATTATCCCTAAAAGTTTTATCAATAATTCGCATGATATTATTACAACCATCAATTGAGTCAGAAGTTAAGGGTGGTGCTTGAATTAAGTGATTTTCTATCTTTTCATGATTCTTATTAGTATGATTGACAACTAGAGACGATGTTGTGGGTGATGATGATGATGCATAATGATTATGATATTTAGGTTGACAAGAACTACTTGCACCATACGACAATTCTAAGCCACAACTTGTCGTTGGAGCATTTGTATAAGCAGCTGGTGACATGATACTACCTAAATTAAATGAGTATGGATCATGATTTTGATTGAAATGGGTCGAAATTATTTCATTGAAGGATGATAACGATGTGACACTTGAAATAGATGGATGATGATCGTCATGATGATTTAATTGATTGTGAATTTTTTGAGTAAATGAATGATTTGGACTGACAGACTGATTTTGACTTGTGATTTCATCTGAAATGTTTTATTTATTATAAATGAATGAATGATTATTTAAATGGTATGTTAACGACTCAATTTTGACTTACTCATGCATAACGAAACATTTATGTAATTAAAAGCAATTACGATTTTCTATTCTATCCCTTACAGAAATTTTACTCCTACCTTCAACTTTTATTTATTTTTTTTAGTTTAACAATAATAATATTAAATGAATTACTCTCTTCAACATTTAATAACATCATAAATACAAAAATTATTCTACAATGTGCATAATTTTATCATTTATTAAAAATTAAATTAAAAATAACCATAACAACAATGTAATGATACTTGAAACAATTTAAACTTCAATTTCAACAGAAAATAAATAAAAAAAAAGTTAGAAAATAATTAAATCTGAATCACTGCAGTGGAACAACCTCACAAACCATGCATAAGAATCGAAGAATGTTAAATTATGAGTTGTTGAATTTTCAAGTGCCTTCTTTTTGTTATTTTTTTATTTATATTAGTTTCAAATGAGTTGCTATGATGCCATAGAAAGAGAACTTTTCATAATAATACATGTTCTGAGAATCATAAAATTTGAAATCATTTTATAAAAGTCAAACTTTTTTCCATTGTTTATTTGTAATATTTTTTTTTGTCAAAATGGGAAGGGACTCAATATGTCAATATGAATAATAATAGAAAATGATTCAGATATTTTTTCCTTCTCAATGTAGATTGAAAAATGAGAAATTCTAACTACTGGACAGTTTAGAAAAGTGCATTTCAATGGGACTCATTTCATTGAATAAAATTAAAATTTGCATTTAAAACTCAGCCGTCATTATGAAAATTTTTGAAAAAATCAGACATTTTGTGAAAATCTGGCATTTTTAGCTTTTAACTGTTTTCAGACTCTGAGGGCTCAATCTCACAGAGCCCAATCTCACAGCCAATGAGTAAAACTTCCTTTTGTCAGCAATTTTTTAAAAAAATTCCAGACGTTTGAGGCTCTGTAGCCCAATCTCAAAACTAATAAGTTATAAACAATACCTATGGTAAAGTTCTACTGTTAAAAATCCGATTAAAAATTAACCCTCAAAGTGATCAGTAAGCACTGATCTGTCGATATGAACCAGTCGTCTCCTTTATCTAGCCTGAATTTCACATCAACGTCTTTCAATCGAGTTTACCAACTTTTTAAAAAAAAACTTTAAAATCGACGACAGTGTAAGAGACACCATTAGGACGTCTTGTCAGTTTTGTGATGAATCAAAGGTTGCTCTCCATAAAATTAAAAATTAAGCAAAATCATGCAAAAACTCAAAATAAAACAAAATTAAATATAAATTATACATAACTTTATTAACTTAAATTAAAATAAAATCATAAAACTCATTTTTCAATACTAATTAAGATTATTATTAATTTTTAACTATTTTATAATCTAACATTAATTACTATCGATAAGCATACAATTTTAACATACAATTAAAAATTAACATCATAATTGATTTTTTTTATTTAATAATTTATTATCATATCGGTAAATCTGGGTAAAATCACGTGAAAATCAATCAGAAAATAATTTGGTAAATAATAAAAACATAAAATTGTCATTATTTATGAATGAATTGACTTTTCTTATATAAAAATTTCCATTCGTGTTCCATTTATTAACTTTTATTTTCTATTATTGTTTTTTTTTGAAAAGTAAGTTACCTTCATTAATATATAAAGAAAATAATAAAAATAATACAATTAATTTAGGTCTGATGAATCATGGTTATGATACATAATAATTATTTGAATGTAAGGTGTGCGTAACTTAACTTACAATTCATAGGTAAGTTACAATTCGAGCATTTCAATTAGCATGTTTTTTCTATGTAAAATGTTTGCTTTTATTTGTGTAGTTAGAACGACAAAAATCATAGAGATTACTACACAATTGTAACAATTTTCGGTATTATTATAATAATTTCGTGCAAATGACTATAATTTAATATTATTTTTCTGGTTTATGGTACACAGAGTGATTCAATTCAAATGGTTACACGTTAAATTAAAAATGTGTAACATTAACATTGAATCACTCTGTGTATTTTTACAATACTTCTTACAGGATTCCTTACAATAAATTATTTAAATATTATTTGGAGTGCGTGTGTTTCTGTGTAAAATATAAAAATCTTGCACTACAATGAAAGGAAAAACACACAATAAAAAATAAAAACAAATAACGCCAAATTCAATATCAAGCTGACATAGTTTATGATGAAAATTATATTAAAAAAAACTAGGTTAACAATAATGAAA
Source organism: Culicoides sonorensis (assembly GCA_900002565.1). Classification (NCBI taxonomy): domain Eukaryota; kingdom Metazoa; phylum Arthropoda; class Insecta; order Diptera; family Ceratopogonidae; genus Culicoides; species Culicoides sonorensis. The sequence continues at coordinate 356,947 of LN483391.1, read as the reverse complement.
GGAAAAATACTAAAATTATTGTAATTAAATTCAAACAATTTCAAAACATTTCTATTTTTAAAGTTTTATGAAAATTAATTGGTGAAAAATACCTTCATTAGCACTTTCCACGGGACTGCCATGATATGGTTTTGTAAAATTACCCCAACCTTTAGATGTTGCAACGTCACTTTTTACTGCAGCACGTGCTCGTTCTGATGAATTTTGTGATGAAATTGATTTTTCTGATTCATTTTTTACCGGTGATTTTATGTTTTGTGATTTGATTGACTCTGATTTTGTGGATGGGGAAGATGAGACATTGCCATTGATGATATCTAGAGAGCTAGGAGTCATTTTTGTTGATATTTGACTAGGTGAACGTGATGTTGGCTTGTTATTTGTGATGACTTCAATTTTTTGTGGTTTGGATTGTAGTTGTGACTGTGATTTTGGTTCAGATTTGTTCTTAATGTTATTTTTACCAACGAGACTATCATTTGACCTTGTTTCTTTAGTATTTTTTGTTAAAATGGTTTTTCTGGATGGTGCTGGTGATTTACTTGAACTTTTATTCATAATTGCAGGAGATTTTCTAGTTGAATTAGATTCTTGTTTAGGTTCTGGTCGTAATTCAGGTTTTGATTCCTGTTTGACAGGAGAGTTTTCTATTTTTTCAGATGAAGGTTGTTCAATATTTCGTGAAATTACACTAGTTCTACTGCTGAATGTACTTTTGACACTTCCTTCTGTTGCTGAGTCATTTGAATCTTTACTACTTTTTCGTTCCAATTCTTTGATTGAAGATTCTTGATTAGTATTTTCATGCGAGTCTTGATTTTGAACCGAATTTTCTTCAATTGAAGTTGATCCCATACTTTGTTCATTATTATCATGACTTGTTTCACTCGAGTTTTCATTATTATTCCTATTTTCATTTTCAGATTCAATTTTATTCATATTTTCTTCCTCTTCTTCTGATATCTTCTTCACTGCAGGTTCTTTGACCTGACTAGCAGCTCTAGATGAAAGAGCGTCTTCATTTGAAGAATCAAATGACAATCCACTTTTTTCTTCGGGTATCACTTCAAATTGATGTAAATATTTCCCACTATTTGCAGATCGTCTTGAGGAGCCACCATTTGTCACAACTTTTCTAGGAACTGATCGTTTTCCACCTGATTTCAAGTGGTCTTTGGGTGATTGTACAAATTCGACATTTGGATCTTCATCACTATTCATTGCATCAATCAATAAATCAGCGATTGCACGATCTTTATTTGGATTTACTTTCAAACTTGTGTTTGGACTACTTTCTCTTGAATTTGATCGACTCAATCTTTGAGTCCCACTAGATTTTGGTGTCTTTAAATTAATATTTGAGGAAGATTTTGAAATTAACTTTTGGCCACTACTTTTTTGATTGCGATCATTATTCGATTCTACAATTATTTTAGAGACTTTTGGTGTTTTAGCGGAATGTTGTTGTAAAAGTGTTTTTGATAGCAAACCTGAACTGCGAGGAGTTTTTGGATTTCCTCGCGACCATGCTGGTGAACTCTCAGGAGTTGTGTCCACACACTCGACAATTTCAAGAATTTCAATTCGTTTATCACCTTCTTGTATCTCAGTTTTCTGGTACATTCTTCTTGGACCACCTTCAATATCTGGAGTCAAATCAGCTTGTTGATACAACGTCATTTGTTGTACATCTTTGATTATTTGTTTTCGTCGCTCATCAATTCGATCAATTTTGGCTGGAACAGTTCTGACCACATGTTCACGTTCAGGCTTTTGTTTGATCTTTTTCTGACTAGTCAAAAAGGGTTCTCGAACAAAAGGTTCATCCAATGGTAGTGCTTTAAATGCTCTTCGAGATGGCATTGGCTCTTGTACAGATTTTGCAGCTTGAAATTGCATATTTCCTCGAGCATCAATTTTGTAAGATTCAAGCATTCCAATCTCTTTTCGTAATCCATTTTTCTTTTGAGGTTTTGTAACACTTGAAACTTTTCTCGATGCATTTACAATTATGCTACTTGAATTTTCACGAAATGGTTTTACTTTACTCTTCTTTTGCAATGGAATATTCTCTTTTCTTGATCCTCTTTCGCTCACTTTTACAGGCTTTCGTTCAATTCGTTCAAAACTATAATGTTCCTGAACTTTCCATCGTTTTTTCTTCATATCAGATTCTTTCTTCAATTCTCTTCTTATTTGTCTACTATCTAATCGTTCCTTCAAACTATCAGGCATAGCATCGGATACAAGTAGATTGTCATCAATTCGATGTGTAGGATCTGAAATTGGAATGAAAAAAGCTTCAGCTGATTTTTTTGGTCTTATTTTCCTATTAGGTCGTGGTGACAATGGATCATCTAAACTATCAACAAGACTTATACTATCATCATCACACGAATCGTAGTTAATATCATCCAATTCTTCCTCAGCTGAAGTTGATGATGGTTGAACTTCCATTGACATTGTTCTTGGAATCGCTGATAATCGTGTTACAACGACTTGATATGGATAATCTAATTCAGGATATGCAGAGCCCGAATTAACATGACTAATAGGTTCGGGTTCTTGATCTGACGTATGTGATGTATAACTTGAGACATCACCACGACTTTCAACGAGTGAATAACTTGGAAAATAACTCATTGTACCATCACGCACAATCACATCTTGGATATGACCAGTAGATGACTGGGATGTGATATGAAGAGCTGTTGGTCTTTGATGCAGATATTGTCTATCTGGGAATATTGTATCAGCACGCACTATTTCATTGAATTGTAAAGGAGGACTTGGAGATCGGCGTCTCCATCGATTACCATTTTTGTCATTTGTAACAGGAGCCACATCCTCAACTAATGCTAATTCATTTGATTTTTCAATGAGTTCAAGTAAATTATTTTCACTGTCATTCGTAGTTGCTGTAAAATTTTCAAATCTATTTTCTTCTTGACTTTTATTACTAACAGAGGTTTGTCTCGATGTCTCTCTTGATTTGATATCATTTTCATTTTCAGGTACTGATGAATTATTTCCATTTAAATTATCATTCAATAAATTGGATTCATATTCATCGTTATTAATTTCATTATTTCCATTTTTATTATCATCACTTATATTTCTATTATTTTCTGTATCAGCAAGAAGTAAATTATTATTTTTAATATTTTCAACTGCCTCTTTCAGTTCAGTTTCTTCCCCACCACTTATACTACCACTACTAAAATTATCGAGATTTTGTGTAGCATCTCCATTACCACTATCAGCACTCTCTTCGAAATGTGTCTTATCAGCAAAATCTGACTCAATATGAGTCGATGTATCACCAGTTGTTGTTGTATCAATTTCAACACGTAACAAATCACGAGCATTTTCCTCAACAAGGAGGGAATTTTCTAAGGAAGTCATGTATATTAAAACAGATTTTCTTAATTGTTCGTCCTTTCTATTGTTATTATTTTGATTATTACTATTAATATATGTATTATCACTAAAATCACTAATTGACTCATCTGCTCGTTGTACAGCGGACGAGGCAGTGGTTGTGCTTTGTATTGGTTGTGAGCTATCTGTTGTGGGACGACTAGATGAATCAGATAATGGACTAGATTTATTTTTATTAACGTTATTATGATTTATTATTACACTGGAATCTAATGACCGTCCTGCAGATAATTTTAATCGTTTAGGAGTTGAATCAATGACATTATTATTATTTATGATATTTTCACTATTACGATCAACTCCTAGTTTTTGACACTCTTCACACTGATGAGGATTTTCCGTTAATGTCGAGGAATTAAAACACAACCGACGCGGTGTTGTTCGTCTTGAAGGTGGCGATAAACTACTTGGTCTACCAACAATTTTCATATCTTTACTCCACAATCGTCGCAACAATTCCTTTCGCATTGAGTATTCAACATTTCTTTCATATACACTTCCAATACAACCACTGCCAGTCACAATATGTCCATTACTAGTACTTTTATTAATTCCACTACTGTGATGATGAACAGTATTATTATTATTATTATTATTATTATTATTATAAGGATTGTTATGACCAGTATTGTTATGATTATTATTAATATTGTTGTTATTTCCTAATGCTGCATATGACGATGGTGCATAGCTACGCGACAAATTTGAATCTGAGCCCATATTCATGTTAATACCATTGCCCCCATTTTCATTTCTGTAATCAGATGTAAACTTGTTTTTAATGCCACTACTGCCAACACTTGTAGGAGCTGTAGGTAATGTTACACTCTCTTCATACGACTTTTGTTGGGCCAGTGAATGCCTATACAAAGGAAAAAAAGAACAACAAAAATATTAGTGTTATTATGGGTTCATAAATTAACACTATACGACAAGTCATTTTATTACATGAATAAAATTTCAAGAATGTGTTTGTAAGGATTTTAGGGTGCAATAAAACATAAAAATGATTCAAATTGTGACAATAAAATTATGGTCAGACATGAAAATTTTGTCAACCTAATTCTAAGTTTCGAAAACAGAAAAAGGTCCTTTTACATAATAAAAAAAAAATGAATTACATTCTCAAACAACCTCAAATGCCACATTAATCGTCGACTGTTATCACCAAACCTGCTTTATTTTATGAACAATTATAACTGATCTCAACGTCTGATACAAAAAACACAGTCAAACACACAATGTGACGATAATAAAGTGAGCCATTCTGAATAAGTAGGTCTTGTTTGCATTAATTAATCGATTAATTAACGATTTTTTTTGTTTAGTATTTTCTTACAGCAAAATCATTTGAATAAAAATTAGGAGAGTAATATTCATATTCATGAGGAGATTGCAATGGTTCAAGGTTGAATAACCATGATTTGAGTAAAAAAATCAATTATTTAATTTTCTTTACTTATTCAAACTTTCTTTAAGTTTCAAGGATTCAAAAGTAAAATTAGCTTTTTATAATAAAAGAAATTTTCAATTCAAATTCAAGTAAGAGCCAACCAAAAAAAAAAGTCATTTAAAAGGGTCTTAAAAGGCATGTATGAAAAACTTTTTAAATATTTATAGCATACTTCAATGAAAAGTAGGTTCCTTAAATTTACATTTAAAAGTGTTTTAATTCCAAAAAATGGTCAAAAAATTTACATATAAACTTTTTTTTACTTTATATTTGGTTTTTCGTTTATTTTAATGACGTTGAATATTTACTTTTCATTATTTTATATGAAAATTCTTTCTCAGATCCTTTTTTTTATCGTTTACTATGCAAACGCATGTTGGAACATTGTTTTTGAAGTGGTTAGTTAGATAAATATTGAAAAGTTTGTACATTAAAATTAGGCTTAAATTTTATGTTTATTTTTTTTTAAGTTTAACTTTAAGGGATATGGAATTTTTTTTGTTAAAGGTGTGAGGATGTTAAATTTAATGGAATTTAAATAAATTTTTTTCGGTTTTAATTGAATTTACTGCACATTAAGCGGTTAACTTGAGAGAGTTGCCAAAAAAAACCGATTGTAGTCAGGGACGGATTTAAATATTTTCTTTTGGGGCAAAGGGCAATTGTATGTATATGAAAGTCAAATTTCTAAGGGCCCCTCCCATCCGTTGTCTACTCGTAAGTCCGACCTAAATTTATCAGGTCAGTTGAGGAAAAGACTGGTCGCAGGTGATAAATAGCTGGAAAGTCTTTGGAACTCACCTCTGAAACTTTTTAAGGCCCAGAAATCCTCATTAAAATTTTTTTTCCGTTACAAATAAAAAAAAATCCGCATAATTATCATATTCCCTCATAACTTTTGCATCATTGCATGTCATAAGCAATTTCCTACTCAGATTTAGGACAGTTGTTTTTCAACTCAGAACTATAACTTTTCCCTCATTATTTCAACAGAAGCCATATTTAGCTTCCAAACAAAACTCAAATTTTTATTAAACGAAAAGTGTCAATTGAGTAAGTTTATTAAAATATTTCTTTTCAAATAAGGCCGCGACAAATGGAAATCGAAAGTTTTGTCCTAATCCAATAAAATGTTAGATGGGGGGGGCAAAAAAAAAAAAAAATTCCACTTACAAATTATGGTTTTGAGGCAATTTTTTTTCAAATAACACTAATAACAGACGTATAATTACTTACATTTGTAATTAATTGTCTTTTGAGAATGTTATTGGCAACATTTTACAAAGAAATCATCAAATCGATCAATTCTGATTTTGGTGACACTCAGAAATCAACAAAATTTATTTAAAAAAATATGACCGTTAAAAATTTTGTAAAACGAATTTTAATTGATTTTTTTTCGTTTATTTAGTTTTTTTCTGGCTTATTTAACACAATAACGTAAATTTTACTTAAAAATCGTTTAAATTTTCTAAAAAACATGAATTTTATATTGAAAATCCGGTTCAAAAACAAATTTTTTTTTTTGCCCCTCGTCTTTTTTGAATTTTCAAAAGGGGCATCGTACAAAACTTTTAAAATTCATTTGTCGCGGCCTAAGTAACTTTATTTACTTGTAAAGTTAACTAAAGAACAATAAATTTTAATATTTTCCAAAGTAAATATTATGTTTCAGAAAAAAAGTTTTTTATATTTTTTTTTTGTCCTTGCATTAAAATACTGAATCATTGAAAGAAAAAATGTTAAAAGTCAATACAAGTTTATTCTTCTCTTTAAATAAAAATACAAATTTAAAATAGTTTCAACTTGAATGGAGTCCAATTTCAGTCAATATCATGTTATATGTTTTATATTTTTAGAAGAAAGGAGAGCAAGCAAAAAAATATCCAATATTTATAAGGTGCATGAATTCATATTACGAGGACATGTTAACATTTTTTTTGTACATTCACTGTTAAATTTCAGTCATTTGTAAAATCGAAAGAAAATTGAATAAGTTTTGAACTTTTATTTTTTGCAATTTCTGGTACAATACGAAATTTGTATTTGTAAAAATAACACAAACACACTCTTTATTTAATATTTGTCTCGTTCCACCAATTTAAAACATGAATTTATGCAGTTTAATAATGTAATCTTATGATATTTTTTCGGATAAAGATGAAAAGTTGAAAATATGTAGTTGCAAAAATTCCCCCCAATACACCAATTTCACACGATATTGCATTTATTTGCACTTCACAACCAAAAAAAAAATGAACGAACGAGAAAATGTCACAAGTTCCTTTCATATGATTACAGTGCTTGTGTGAAATGATGACTGAGTAAATTGAAACAGGAAATATATATTTTGAAAATGTAATTTACTTTTTTAACACGTCTTTGTACACACCAGCATACATTTGCTTTTCAATTGTAAAAGAGTGTGAATGAATAAAATTGGTATCAAATGGATTTTGGTGTTGAAATGTGTATTCAAGGAATTAATATTTGTTTTTTTTGCTATTCCATTTCAAATAGGATTAAAGTTCTATGTTTGACATGACATTATTTAATCTAATTAAAAGTTTGAAATTTTACATTGAAATGAAAATCACATCAAAATTCTGAGTGAAGGAGGTTAATGACCTTTTATTTCCTTTTTTTCATTTTTACCTGTAACTATCAAGAAAAAACCCTGTAATTACCGTCATAAATTTAAACAAAAGAAATACCGTGAAATTCGTATTGAAATGACACCACATGTGAGTCCGTTACAGGTAATTTTCGTTTTATTCAGTGGAAAAAACACACATTTTCATAAAATTCAAACGGAAAAAGCAATATAACACCATGTATGAGTCTAAATGAACTTTGACTTGAAATTCACATGAACATACAAAGAAATTATATAAATAAAATAGGAGCATAATTTGCATAATAGTTGGGGTAAATCACGACTGACTACATGTAAAATGGACATAAGACATGTGAAAGTTAAAAATAGGTAAATGTTACAAAAATATAATAAATGAAATGTAAATTTCCAAGGAAAATCAATAAACTTACTTTCTCATAATGATTTCTGGTACTGAATAACGACGTTTTAACAGCCCGGGACCAGCTGCCACCATATTTGATGTCCCGTTTGTCGTACCAACCCCCATTTGATAGACGTTGTAGTGTGTGGAACTTGACACGTCCCAAAATGATGTTGTGAATTCAGCTTCGTCTCGACTGAAATTATAGAATCATAAAAAATTTCAATTAAATTTCGGTAAATTGATATTTCAAATATTATTATCCTTTTTACTTTGACATTAATTTCATATATAAAAACATATCAATTAGTATCGGTAAAATCTGATGAAATATTTGGATCAATCCATAAATGGAAAATCCCCCAAATTAAAAATTTTACTACATTGAAATTAAATTGAAACATAACCACGCACCGGATACGCATCATTAGACAACAAACATAAAATTAATTGAAAATTAATGGAAAGTATAACATGATGGTTCATCGCTATTTTTTTTTTATTTCTAGGATGTTGGTGATATATCATTCTAATGACAGACATTATTGTGATTACTCAATCATGGCATAGGTAGCAAGAGGTATGAATGGAAATGAAGTTAAATATTTACTCTAACCACAGTTCGCACATGAATGGATTTAAAATTTTAATTACAGGATTGATTTCGAGTGAAAAAGGGTTTGATTTTTTGGTTTTAAGGGAAAATGAAAATTATTTTACTTAGACACGATTTGAGAGGGAAGAGCAATTACGAGCTTAAGTGATTTGGCTAAAGGGAAAGGAAAGGTGTAATTTGTACTGAGAATTACTTTGCTGAAAATTTCTAAGACTCAAAAATTTCCTACAAATTATCAAGGCAACGCCTTATTAAATTTCCCCTAAAGTTTCCTTCATTGTTGAGCCGTTTCTTTTAGTTTTCTAATATTTTTACGTAAAAATTATACAAATCACTAGATAAAGAGTATATCTAAAGGCATTTTTCAAATTTTTAACCAACGAAAAACGAAAAAAAGTAGAATATCAAAAATGGGAGATTTTTGATGAAATTTCAAGGAAATTTTTAAAGCGATGCCTTTAAAAAACGTTGAAAAACTTAATCCATAAAGTAAGCAGAGTGTCAAAATTTAACCTCTCAAACAATGTTCAAGCTCATGATCTCGTTAGTGCAGTTAATCAGCACATGAAGCGTGGTTCAAATGATACCTTAAAATCTAATTTGATTAAAAAACACAAAACAAAACTCACATTTTCGTGATAAAGTAACTTTAATAGCATAAAACTATAAAATTACATTGACCCATTTGTATATTTTTTTTAACTTAACTTAAATTCTTTTTATTATAGCCGGTATTTTATATTTCAAAATATGCCTCCTTATCAAAGACCGCATATCACATATTATGCAGTTAAACAAATGCATGATTACATGCCAGGATTGCATCACACCAATTTACGTGCTTATTTATTTTTACTGTTATTTTTTTAAATTTATCTTCAAATTTCAACACAGATCATTCATTCTTCAAAATCATTTTATCATGTTACCATTCAAAAATCAAATAAAGCCTTTTATCATAAATCTCATGAATTAGTTGAATGAATGAATGAACCAAGTGTGATAAGTACACTAATCAAATTATTATTCTATTTTGTTAACAAATCAATGTTTGTGTGTGTTATTATTTTGATAAGAATCGTGCATACAAAATATGTTTAAGTGAAGTGAGAGATTAAAGTAAATCGTGACAATATTCGTTGTATTGTGATGAAGATCAGATTTGTTGTTTTGGACTTTTGTTTACATATCACAAGTGAAAATTTTCCATATTTATTGTGGAATTTCAGATAATGAGAAATAAAGGTAAAGTAGAACAACTTGACATATATTTGCTTAGATGTTGGATTAAAAATTGAAAGTAAACCCATCAATCAATCAAAAATTTGATGTGTGACCTGTTTTTTTTTTCTTTTTTTAATTGTGACATTAAAATTTAAACAAAAGAATAAACGCCTTTGAGTTATGATTTCTAAATAATTTTGTTGATGAATCATTTTTTCTTACAGCCTCAAGACAAAAATCAATGAATGGACGACAATTTAAAGACAAAATTAAAATAATTGAAAGTGATTGTAAATGAAATGAAATTTGTCCACCCACACAATGTTTGATTTTGATTTTGTGAACACATGGAAAGATTCGTATGATGAATTAAATTGAATTTTGATTCTCATTCAGAAGAAATTGAAATGGTCGTGTGTAGATTGAAGGTTTCAGATCAGATTAAACCTGAACTTTGGGCCATCACGGAGCATTTGGGCCCATTGTGCATACTCGTTATCATCATCCGAAGGACTTATCTTTTATCCTGTCATCCCGAACAGTCGCCACCTTTATCTAGCCTTTAACTCAAATTGAGTAGCCGGAAAAGAGACATTTGAGATTGTAAAGTTTAATCGCCGGAGTGAGAAACGAATTGCCAACTTTAAGATTGATCGGCCAACCCGCTAACCACTGCACCGCAAATTGAAGGATTACTTTGACGTGTAAGATATTAAGCCAAAAGGTATCGAAATTATTCTGCAGGTTATCAAGCACATGGTCTTAGGTTCGGCAGTCGTCATCCTCAAATATAAAAGTATATGTGACTTCAAAATTTTCTGTATCAACAGAATCAACAAACTTAAAAAAATTAACAGCCCATAATAGCTTTAATTTCACTCATAATACCACCATTAAAAAAATAAAATTTAACAGACTAAATAAATAAACATTATTTTTTTCAGTATCCTACAAATCAAATCACATCTGTGTTATACATACGAATCATAATAATAATGCAGAAATGGATAAATAATTATAACAAATGAACGTAAATCGAAATTGAATGAATTACGAGGGTGGATTGTTGTTTTTTTCGATTTATTAAGAGAAATTATGAATGTATAAATTTGCATTAACATGGGTTTGTTTAATGAAGGAGTGGTGACAGTGGGCAAAAAAAAATTTAACTTTCGTAATTTCATTTCAATACATTTTGAAATCCCTCATAGTTTCATGTTCCATGTTGATTTCTTGTAAGAGAGTAAGGTGCTATAATTGATCGTTATTATACGTGTCATCAAATTACATTCATTATTATGGAAGAAAAAATTTCATATGACAAAATACATGAAATGAAATAAACTATAATGATACGAAAGAAGGGGACATAAATTTGATCAAAAATATTATTATAACGTTATTAATAAGCGTAATTTGTTATTGAAAAAAGTTTAATTGGGGATTTACCACACCATCGAAATATGGGAGCAAAATTGATTGCTTTTGTGTGAAAGGTAAATATTTGATTGCAAAAATACTTACAATAATGGAAATATTTTTTTCAGCAGATAAATCCCTTATCGTATTACAGATTTTTTTTTTAATATTCTCTCATTTTTATTATTAACACTCTTTAAGGTGTAACCGTGTAAGTGAATGTTCTCAGTGTTATTATAATAAAAGCTTTCATGTATATATTTTAATATTTATCTTCCTTGTTCTTTGTTTTCTGACTATTATTTCACTTTAATATCCTTCTTCCGAAAGAGAAAAATGTTTAAATCTCTTGGCAAATGAATATTAAAACAGTTCTTATTTTTTTTAGTTTTATTTTTAAGAGGCTTGATTTCCTTATAGTATTTTAGTGCCTTATCAGTATTATTATTATTTAATTGAATTCAATTTAATAATAAAATTAAATTTTATTTTAATAATATTATTATTGAAGAGACACGTTTTGATTCTCAAACGACTAAGATAAAACTGATGAATCCAGAAATTAACCGGTCGGTATATGAAGTGAATTGATGATGATAGCAAAATATGTGATGTATATGAATATGAGAGATAAGAACATGTAATCATGTTAATTTTTTATACAAGTACATGAAGTGAGTAGCTAAAATTTATTTCTGGGATAGTCATGCTTATCATTTTAATCTGTTATCAACAGGAATTTTGAGATAAAAAAAACTGATGCAGTTGGTACTTGGATCGAAATCGTAATAAAAAGTATCAAAAAATCATTTCACATGAAGATCAATTCTACTCTGAAATAATTTTCATTTATATTTTCAGGACATTGCTAATAATTGTCCCGCATAACAGACTTTTTTTTTAATTATCTAAGCTTAACACTTCTTGTTTGAACAAATAATTTCTTGCTCGTCTCATTCAACAAATAAGTGTGCAATGATAAAAATTAATAATAAAAATAATGAAGCAGATGAAAAAAAAATTGAAATGAAGCGCAATTTAAATGACAGTTTATAATACTCGTATTTATTGATATAATATTTGCCAGACAAAATTATAGAAGGAATTTTAATAGAAATCGTTTTGTGGTGTGTTGTGCATTTTTAATGAACATTTATATAACGAGAAATTCTGGAATTAAATGATGGTCAATGAAACTGTTTTAATTTTTCTAATAATTTTTTTTTCTTCTCAAATCGACGTAACTTTGTACCATGAATTAATTTTTTTTTGCTTAAATAAACTTATCTTGTGTTGTGAAAAGGTTTTCGTACTATGTTAATTCCATTTCTTAAAAATAAATTGTGATAAAATGTAAACAAACAAAAAGAGGCTAAAAATAGACCTGTTTGAACTGCTTCGTAAAGTTACTAATTGAAAATTTATCGTATGTGGACTAATGGTAAAAATATAAAAATCTTTGACCTCCAAGTCATGTGGCTCTTGACACTGTGACAGATTAGCCAAATATGAATTTGAGGTCGTTTTTCGTACTCGTTATAGTGAAAAAAAGATCGATTCCCGTCGTTGAGAAAAAAAGCTACTGGGCAAGTGCTAGTCCAATCATCTATCTGTGTTGAGAAAATGGCCAACTCTTCCAAAATCTTAGAAATTTCTATCGATCATTTAAATTCTAAAGACATGTCACCTCGCTAGTAGTTATAGAACGGAAGCTATTTACATTTAAACTTTAACTTAGCATATTTGTACAGATAAAATGCCCAGGCATCATCAGACATCTCTCATTTACTCAGATCAGTTGTAAGAATAATTCATGTTAAAAAATTTCTTAATGTCAAGTATTGAAACTCATACTGTTTAATCATTTGTTTATTTTAGTTAATTCTTGTGTTTTTTGGTCAGTTACCAAACTATAAAAGCAAACTCCCGGCCCAATTCACGATGCACGATGGTTGCAAAAGGCAATCTACTGCCTCAAACTATTTTTGTTAAGGTAGATAATTCTACTCAATTCTTACTCAATCTAAAAAAAATTTTTCGTTTTTCTTTCTCCACAAAAAAAAAATTTAAATTCTAGAAGTCAATTTAGACTTTTCAAAAGAATACGTTGCTGATCTGAAGTTAAGTCGTTCATTAATTGCAAGGTTGCACTACAATCTGTTGTATGAACCAATGATATAGCGGAGTGTGGTGTCGAAGTTACATCAGACTTTAACTGTGGGCTAAACCGATAAAGAGCAATTTACTTTCATATGTATAAATGCTTATGAAACGCCCAAAAATAAAAATAGTTTAGATAAGGTTTAGTTTTAGTTATGTTAAGATTTAGTCTAGTTAAGTTTAAGCTTTAAAGTTTTAAAATAATCAAAAAGGTGTCTTTTCTTTTCTCAACGCGCCGCTGGCCAAAAGTCCGAAACTTTCGAGGAAAAATCTTTAAAACTCAATTTTAATTTAAGATGCAATACACTTGTTTAACTTTTTCACATGTAATTTTTGAAAATTTCCATTGAAAAGCATGATTTTGGGGCCGTTTCAGTCTAATGTTAACTGCCAATTTAGTAGGTGTATGGAGTAAAAAATATACAAAAGTTCATATTTTAATCTTATTTTCCTAAATATAAGTTGCCATCAATCGTTAAAATGATTAATAATCATATTTTAGTTAGTCAGTAGTAGAATTTCATATGTTTTTGTTCAGAAGAGCTTCCTGTTTTCATGTTTATCTGATGAAATGGAATAATTCGTAAATTAAATATGATGACAGACTGTAAATATTTGTCATTATCACATTGCAATTAATAATTATCTCACATGAAATGTCACGCTGAAGACTTTACGACTCTGTTATTATTATTGTTTGCATAATTTTTATTTAAAAAAATCTTTTTATTACCTTTAAACTTAAATGATAATAACTTTAAAAATAGAATTTTCTCCAAATTTTTTCTTATCATATTTGAGTTGAGTCTCATTTCATTTAAAATCCTCTTGCTTTGATGATAAAATTTATTCATATTTACTTCAAAAATCTTATTATTATTATTTGTAAAATACTAGAAAAAAAAATTTCAGACAAAGAAGAGCTTTAATTCCATTTCGTTTCTTTCCGCATTAATAATTAAGTAAGTGCGTTTTGCACAATCGTTTATCTTCTGCTATATACATACAAATAATACTGATGAATACAACACACCTTACTTCCTCACATATTACATTTAATATTAGCACATTCTCTCTTTATCAAATAATTTACAAGACCTTACATGGTAGATTCATTCATATTACGTGAATGTTAATGTGAAAAAATAGCAAAGAATTTCTTTTGTAACAAAAATATCAACAAAAAAAAATTTAAAAAAATAGCATGTGTTACACCTGTACTTTTATGGTAACTTTTTTTTCATTTCATATCATGCTTAAAAAAAACTCAAGTTATCATATCTTCATCACGAAATGTATCGTTGTTTATATTAGTAAATTATTTGTTTTGGGTGGGTGGCTGACTTTCGGTAAAGAAGAAATATTATAGACGATGATGATGATGATGGAGGAGAAAAAAAAACTAGAAACGTTTGCTGTTTTTTTTCTTGTTCAACAGTCGTTTACAATTCACTTACGCCTGTAATAATAATAATGCTAGAAATTTTTTTGTAATGTAAGTGACGCGACAGATGGTATAGTGGTGTATAGTGATGATAATAGTCGACTCTTCTAATGTAAAGATAGTCTGAAGTGTATGAATAAAAATGAGAAATCTTACTTGAAAATGAAAAAAATCTAGATAATGTTCTTGCATAAGTTAAGTAGATGAGAGACTCTGTCTAGTACTTGAAAAAGGTAGAAAAAAAAATTAAAGGAAATGAAACTCAGCATGTGTGTGCGAAAACAGGCATGAGTAAGTAACACAAGTCCTAATAGGGACTCAAGGGAAATAAATAAAAATATTTTCTCAGGTAATCTAGTGGTAAAAATGATTTTTTTTTTACTTGTATTTACTTTTGTATTTTTTTTTTAAAGCATCCTTGTAAAGAGGACATGAAACGAAGAAAAAGTAATTCAAAGATAAATAAAAACATAATAATAATGATTCACTTTGAGTTTTTTTCACTTTAAGGTAACATCAAAGCTGCAAAGTAAAAATGTAAACAAATTAGTGGCTTTAAATTTTTTATTTTAAATAAAAAAATAGGCAATTTAAAGAGTGACGTTGATGAATATTTGTCATTAACATGTCAAGCCATCGTGATTAATATTCGTAAAAAAAATTGCGAGTCAATCATCTCATCTATTTTTCGATTTATAATGAAACTGTTGTTTTTTTACGTTTAAGAGCAAAACAGCAAAGTCATTTTATGATGTCACATTTAATAAAGATGTATCGGATGCATAATTTGAGTGAACACAATACTAATGGGCAGGAGTTACCTTACTGGGTTTCACCTCCTTCTTCCTTTTTTTGTTATTAAATATTCATACACACACTCTTCTCTTACAATAAAAATGATTAAATGTTATTGTGTCTAGTGTTCTTCCAAAGTTAAAAAGTTACTCGTTTTTTTTACACTGGAAGCATGAAAAATATTTTCCTCTTACATTTTTTTGCTATATGAATATTTGTTGTATCATCCTCATCATGATGATCATTATTATTATTATGAAAATGACAAAAATTGTTGTTTTGCACGCACTCTTTGAATTATTACCCGATAGTTTTTGAAATTAATGTGCTTTTAAAGGGATTTTGTCTGTCCGTGTCCATACAATTCAGCTTTGTTTGCAGTCGGCACAGCTTTCTACCACTCATCAAGGCTTAAACTGATGTAACTCGCTCCTTGAGAGGAACAATGATCAACAACCTCAATTACTTCAAAAAATGGAAAATATCACTCAACACATCAAAAAATACTGTTATTTTTTTCACAACAAAAAGAACAAGAGAAATTCCTTTAAGACCTCTCAGGATCAATAGAGAAAACAGTTCTTGGAAAAACGACTCAGTTAGGTTAGATTTAATGCACTTAAGATTTAATTTCCATTACGATTCTCTCAAAGTTATTTTTTATTCTTTTACATTTATTACACAGCTTAACAAAAAAAAGTCGATGTCATACTATTGAGAAATCCCGAAACACGTCAAAAAGATTTTTCAATCCTGATTATTTTCCACTTTGAAATTTTAAAATTCACTGATTCGTGTTTGTTTTATGAAATAATGGAATTTGTATGGAAAAGAGTCATTTTCTCTTTAAGTTCAAATTATTACATATCAATGTTTAAACTTTTCTGAAGTTAATTTTGTTCCAAAGTGTCAAAAAATTTATATCGTTGGAATGAAGGCAAAAAAGGCTAACAGAAAATATAAATTTTATCAGAATGAGCCCACATAATATTCAATTTATACTAAATTTTGTTCTAAAAATACAAAAAAAATGAGTGTTTTCTCTTTTTTTGTATATGTTACCTGAAAAAGCCCAATATCACTGAACAAACTATATTAAAATTTATATTTTCTGTTAGCTCTTTTTGTCCTCTTTCTAAAAATATAAATTACTTGACACTTTGGAACAAAATTAACTTCAGAAAAGTTTAAACTTTGATATTTAATAATTTGAACTTAAAGGGAAAATGGCCCTTTTCCATACAAATTTCATTATTTCATAAAACAAACACGAATCAGTGAATTTTTAAATTTCAAAGTGGAAAATAATCAGGATTGAAAAATCTTTTTGACGTGTTTCGGGATTTCTCAATAGTATGACATCGATTTTTTTTGTTAAGCTGTGTTATCATTTCCATACATTCACATAACTTATTTGATTTGTATCTACAATTTTTTTGGGATAAAGCAAAAAATATAAATAAATAAATAAAAACAAAGCATGCTTTTACCCACTTGTAACACAATCCCTTAAATGATACTGACACTTGATAGACAGAATTTGGTGAAGCATTTGACAAGCTCTTATAAATCATGACCGGAAATTTATTTGCGGGAAAAATGTGTGTCATTTTTTTTTTGTTTAAAGGCGTGATCTTCCATTTCTCTCCCATTTCATGTGTAAAATGAATAAAAAACAAAATTATAAATTTATGAGGAAATGCGTGTGATATTCGAGAGAAGACAAACTATAAGAATATGATGAATTACTCTTTGATTTTGTTTATACACCAAATCAAGTGTTTCCCTTTTTTTGTTCTTGGAATACGTTCATTTAATATTTAGTTGAGATAAAATT
The DNA here is from genome assembly GCA_900002565.1 of Culicoides sonorensis. Lineage (NCBI taxonomy): Eukaryota > Metazoa > Arthropoda > Insecta > Diptera > Ceratopogonidae > Culicoides > Culicoides sonorensis. The sequence continues at coordinate 339,538 of LN483391.1, read as the reverse complement.
CCATAAGACTTTAAGTATCTGAAATATTAGACTACATTAACAAAAAAAAAACAAAATTTGATATTATTTCGACCTTTTTTCGACTTATATCGAAAGTGATATGAAAATATTTGATAAGGATGGTCAAGTAACAGGAAACATGGTCATTTGTATATTATTTGTCAAAAAAATAAAAAATAAGATAAGGGATATCTCATTTATTATTAAAATTATCTTTGAAAAAACATTCAATTTTTTAGACATTTCTTAGGAAGTCAAGTAATTTGTATTTTCACACCCAGATTCTTTTCTTTAAGAAATAACATAAAATAATACAAAAAATGTTGTGAAAATAAGAAATTTATCAAGTTAAACAAACTAATTACGAAATTAATCCACTGAAGTGTCTCGAGAGAGCCATTATGATAAAATTAAATAATAAGTTTAACTCGCTTTTGGGAATCAATTAGTAAATAAATTTTATTATGTGTATTTTCTATTCAAATATTATCTGTTTAATTATTTAAACAGAAAATAGTTTGAAACGAAAAAATAATGTAAAAAGAAAAATTAGCGTGATATATCATTAGAGCTCTTCATCTTCTTTTAATTTCATTATTATACAGATACAGATAAGTTACATTTTTACACGCGAAAGTGAATTTTTTTTTATCAGAAAAAATAAGTGTGGTAATAAAATATATAAAAATAAAATAAAAAGAAACAATAGACATGTTAACTGCTTTATTATCTTTGTTGTATGAAATATTGTATGATAACACGAGTTCATACAAAATTCAATGATTTATGAGTGTTTTTGGAAACAAAACATGGAATTTTTTTTCATGGTCCTTTTAAATTGTATTGTTTATGTCACTTTTTTTTGGTACTTGACTGAAATGTGACTTAATGAAGAGCTCACATCGACCCTTGAAAGTCCTTTTCAAACATTTTTTGTTCACGAACGATGCAAAGATAAAATTATATCCCGGGAAATTTTTTTATGATGTTTATCAAATATGTGAGTCTCTCATCAAACCACTATCAACGGTTAGCAATCAGACAACCATAAAAAGCTTTTTCTTTTGCACACATGTGGAAGTAATTAAATTAACATAAAATTTTATTATATTTTATATGGTTTTAAGGTTTTAATTTAACATTCAGAATTATTTTAATAATAATAATTCAAATGTGTAGTGCAAATATTTAGGATAAATTTAAATGAATTAGATATGCTTGTCGCTATTTTTTCATAGACGCACTGAAAATTTAAGGAACATTCTTTCTGTTTAAATACGCTTTGAAGCACTGTTTGAATAATGATTTTATGTTTCGAAATGAGTTTGTGCTTTTAAATAAATCTCTGAATCATGAAAATGTCTCGCAATTAACCCACTTAACGAGAGACCTTACAGAAAATATACCCAGTCGTTGTTCTCCAACCAGTCCAGGCAAAGGCCTCAGAGGGCCCTATTTAAAAAATACTGAAAATGCACTTTCATATCACATTCTTGACATTTTTCCTCATTCTTTTGCATTTAGAATGTTTCCATAATAATTTTTTGTTATTAAAAATTCTCACATATCACATTTGTACATTTAATTCATTCAACACATAAAATAATAACAATAATTTTTGCTGTTTGAAATTAAAGTCATCTAAGCATAATGTTTTAACATTGTGTCAGAGCAAATAAAAGAACAACATGTTTCTAAACCGATTTAATATGAGGCAAAAATATGTTCAATATGGTGCAAAATGACAAAATATATTGGTTTTGTTAAATAATAATTACAATTCGTCGCGTGAGTCATTCTGCAATCAAATATTGAGATAATAAATTATTTTTTAGTACAAATAACTTTAATGACAGATATTTTTATGCACATGTGATATTTTATTGGTTTTGAAAAAAAATGATATCCGACGAATGTTTTGAAAACATGATCCTTGAAGACTTTAACACTTAATATTGAAAAGTGAACTGTAAGTTCCAAAATTGTGAAAATTACCGTGAAATGTCATTTTTAGGTACTAAAATTTCAAGATATGCACAAAATATTGAAAATTTTAGTAGGAAACAGTAAAAAATATTAATAAATGCCAAATTTTAGTATTGAATTTAAAAATTGCAAAAAATGTCAACGATAAGTACTTAAAAAAAAAAAAATCACCAAATACTTCAGATTTTAGTAAAAAAATTAAGTAAATGTCAAATTTAGTACAAATATAAAACGAAAATGAGAAAAGGAAAATAATTAGACAAAAAATATCGATATAATTATTCAAGTGATGCTAAATTGTCTCATTTAATATTAATAATTAGCTATAACATTCTCAGAAAACCAAAAAAAAATCCATTTAATATTGTGAGATGAGTCGTGGCTTTTTATTTTAATGATTCTGTAGGGAATTTTTATGCAAAACAATTCACGTAGATTCTAAATAATAATTAAAAAGGGGTGGAAAAACAACGCCTTCATTTTCCATTTTCATTGTAAAAAAGGGTTTCAAAATACCTTTGTATATATGAAAAAATTTAAATACATTACAGATATTTTGACAATGACAATGTAATTAAAAGGTTTCACCAAAGATTTTCTTTCAAAATATAATATGAAAATGAAAATAAAATTTGTATGTAAAGGGTTTCTCCATGAACAAAAAAATTATGTTATTGTATGAAGTGTGAGTAAAATGACATGCTAATTCATAAAAACTGTGACTAAAGTCTACGATTTAAAGCAAATTATGCAGAACAAAAGCAATACACTTGCTCTCTCTCTGCATTGTTCTGAAATTATAATACAAAATATGAAGTATAAGATGATGACAGCAAATTTCCCTTTAAAATAAAAACCAAATGGAGTGAAATCAAGTGTGAAATCGTTAAAAGTTTCTTGTCTTTTATTCAGGACAAAATTTGAATATGATTTAAAATAATATGAGAAAATACAAATTTTTTGTCATCCCATGAGAAAGACAATAAAGATTAAGATTAATTTTGTGTTAACGACATACTTTAAAATAATTTTTTGGCACATTCACATCCATTCACATAATGTTGGATAATCGACCGACCTTTATCCAAATTCATCTAATTTAATTCATTTCAATGATAAAATTTAGTGTAATTGGTGAACTTCATTGACAATGATCAACATGTGTGAAAAATATTTCAATTCCAAATGGTAACATAAATAAACTATTTGAATTATTCTCGTGTATGTCAAAATACACACATGCACAGCACACACACACTCAGATGATCTGATAATATAGAAATATGAACAAGGTAAAATCATAGATGAATAATACATGATGTTATGTGTGAAATTGTTTTATATTATTTATGATTATCATGAATAAGTTTGTTAGAAATGTTGTGAGAGACAAAGAAATAAATTATTGATCAAAATGTTCTTCTTTGTTCATTATGTGAGATATTTTAACGGTGAATTGCATTTGAATTGTAAATTTAACATAAGGCTTTAATTTTAACCCTTGTCACTCATTATAAAACTGGAAATTTTCCGTGACATGTCGTTTATTAAATAAAAAATATAAGAAAATTATATCGCTAAATGGTTATGAAAGGAAAAGGTACAGTTAAATTTAGAACGTCATGGCAGTTGGGTTGTTAAAAAGGTCATGAAAGGACTTAATTTGTTTGTAAATTAAAGAAAATTGGATTAATTGTGTGACGTGCTTGTAATTGGGATGATACGCAAAATATTTTTGAATAATAATAATTTTTATGGTGGTTCATTGTGTGAAATGAAAATTATAAACGGATTTGGTTTCTCAGAAAATTTGGTTAACGATTTAATCCGATGAATGTGACGTTCAATTCAAACCCTTGTATCTTTGTATGATGTCCTAAAAATTATGGTCCAAAGTCTTAAAAGAAATGTTGCTTAAAATATCTGAAAAAACCACAAATTTTTTTCAATTCTGAATTTTCAGCTTATTCGAGTTAAGCTTCTTATATTCGTCTCAACGGTGGAATGCAGGAAAATTGGCAGCTACCATCTGGTTAAGACAATGAGCTCAAATTTGGAATGCAATCAACTTAGGCCATAACGAATTAATGTCATCTGTCACAAGTGGACAAAGAAAAATTCACTCATTATCTAAGACATGTTTCATTGTTTTCATTTAAATTTCATCTGAACAGATGCCAAATACCTGATAAAAAAATCACTGGCAATAGAATTCAAACAAAAGAATGCACTTTTTTACACCAATTTAACATTTCTCGTTATGATTATTTATAATAATTATTTTAATAATGATGATTTTACTTATAAATAAAAATATATGAGTAAAAAAAATTAATCATAGGCAATAAATTACTTTTTTTGAAGCGTTATTAAGATAATTTATGATTGAATGAGTAAACTTAAAGCAAACAAGAAATTTACTACGTGAATTACATGCAACATTTAAGACACAGCAGGCTGAATTATTAGATACAGACATAATTTCTTGTACAAAAGATAAACGGTAGTTGTTGGCATTTACGTGGGTGAAATATTTTTTTTTAAATTAATTCACCATAAAATAGGGTAAAAGTACAGACAAAAAATGTTAAATTCATTGTAAATATGTTAATAATTATGGTTGAATAGTGTCAATAAATGAAAAATATTTGATAAATTGCTATGAAAATCATTTAACCGTTATATGACCTAGACATGCACTCCTCCAATAACGAGATGCATTGAACATTTAAATTTGTTTGCTCAAATAAATCTGTTAAAATAATTATTTAAATTCAATGGACAATATGAACTCATGTTTTGTTATTAAAACGATAATTTTGTTCAATTTAAAATTACATCCTATATTATTTGTTTGTTAAATTTATTCCGAATCAATTCATTATTGTAATTGAGTTGTCATTTATATTTTTTTTGTGTATATTCAATTTTTTTTTTATATTGTAAACATGTTAATTTGTGGTTTAATTAATTTAAGCCTTGTCAAATTTGGAAAAGCTTTAATGGGGCAAGTTATCTGAATTTGGTTACGTCAAGGATAATTTATAACTGTCATTTTGAAAATAGTTTAAACGTAACATTTGGTGTATAATATTTTTAATTGCAATTGCAAAGCTGGTATAATTAGAAAGAACTTTTTTATTAAAAATAGCACGCTTTAAAAACATTGAATTGGTCAAAAACGCTTCAATTATATAAAACGCCATCTATCAGTAGTCGAAAAGTCAAATACGGCCTTAAAGTCATAAAATTGTTGCCTTTTGACATATTACTCCCATAATTTACATGAATATTCACTCAATTACATTTCAAATCATACTTCAATTTCATGGTAATAAGAACCAAACCCAAAAAAAAATCTTTTTATTGTGTGAATTTGGTTCCAATAAATTTTTATTAAAGTCAACAATAATTGAACCTTATCAATATATATATTTTTTTTTACTTCTCCACAATAAAATATAATCAAATAATAATAATTTATTGTAAAAAAATAACAAGAGAAAACTCTTTTCTAGAACATTTTCAATCGATTACACTGAAACGTGCCTTAAACGGGTTAAGGTCATTAATTTTGCACAGTGCATTGGTCATAAAAAGAAAACATTTATTTTGCCTGAATTCCCATAAGAAGTTTAAATAAATGAAATCCATTTACACTCGATTAGATAAGCAAAATAAAATAAAAATAATATTAATAAAAATAAAAAATGTTACAAATTGTTCAAAAAGACGAATAATGAAATAGATGAATAAAGTACGAAAACAGTGATCAAAATCAATTTAAAGTGGATTTGAATTGAGTAAATTTTTATGTTTCTATGAAAAAATGAACAAACAAATACAGAAACATTCAAATAATCTCAAAGAATTTAATTCAAATACAAATTTGGTGAATAGAGTAAATAATAAAAGAAAACTTTACTAATATAATTTGATTACAAATGTTGTTATTTGATAAGAAATGGCATTGCGTGTTTCCAAATAAGAGATTAATTTAATGAAATTTATTTTAGAAGTGATAAATAACTTTTTAATCTTTTAAAAAACGAATCAAAAAGTTTACTAATTACAGACAAATTCAATTAATATTTATTCCTTGTTTTCTAATTTTGTTTTAGAAAAGTTTGACAGAAAAATTGTGTTCACTGAGAGATGTCGAACAAAGTGATCATCAGTTGACAATTATTGTCATTTATGTTAAAATGTATTTAAAAGTATTTAGAACTTCAAAGGAACGAGATGCTATGAATAAATTATGGGAAAGCTAAAAATAATTAGTAGAAGATGATTTGTAGTAGAAAGAAAATAAGGGGGGAGTATCACAGATAATTATTTGTCAAAATTATGAATAGAAATTGTTTTTTTTTGTCGTCTTAAAAGTGTTAGGGGAATATTGTTTTAAGTTAACTGGAGTCATATGTAGACTAGAGGTAAGTTTCAACTTATTTTTCCGTCGATTTGAAAAAAGAGCAAGGTATGTGACCACTCGTACTGTGTGTCCATCTATCTGCTTCACGTTGAATGATAGACTGCTATAAATGACTATAGGAGTTTAATAGGGAAAAAAAACGTCCTATGGCGAAGGTGTTCGCAGGTCTCCTGAAGATTTTGCAATTTAAATTTTATATATATCTATGATACTATATGTAAATATAATGAAATTTACTTTGAAAATCAACTTTATAATTTGACATTATATCAAAAACTTAAATTTAAAAATTGACCTATTCAACTTGGTCACTTTACCAAATTTTGTCGTCAGTTGAAAATAACATCTCTAACAGAAAAGACGTATCACAGTTTTTTCATTAAATTTATTTATTTTAACATTTATACTTCTTTACAGATAATGGAAAAATTACTGAGAAACATTAAAGAGCTTGAGCAAGAACTTACATTCCAAGATGTATATTCATAACTAAACAAATCGATGGACCTGGTTTAGCAAGAGATGAAAAAACTTGATATTAAGAAACGTCGATTTTATAGTGATTCGACAAAAAAAAAGAATGGCGAAGAAAATTTAGAGCACCAAGAAGTAATTGCTAAAGATGAACCTTGGAAAACGAAAATTGCCGTCAGTCAAAAACAGTCAGTCTATATTACGTTCAAAATAGATGTAACCAAAAATATCTTGTCGAAGGCCGAACCTGATTAAAAACTCCTCAAATTGCCGGAAGAGAAAAAAACATACTCTAAAGAAATATCAATAACACAATATATAAATTCTTAGAAAATTTTTATTAAATATAAATGCTTTTTTATTCATAGTACATGTCAATATATCTTCTTGTATTCACTTTCCAAATATTTGTAGTCACTTCAAGAAAGTTTTAGATTGGATATTCTTTTGGACTTTCCCACAAAAAACTCATACCTAAACTAATTTGAGTTACATTTTCAAAAAAACTTGAAAATCGGATTTGCATTTTTTTCTGTCTTTAGCACTTTACTGTTACAAATTCACGTTGCAAAAATCGTACAAAAACTGAACAGTTTGAAGGAGCTTCACACATTTTTTTAAATAATTTATTTATGATGACGATCAAATGAAATAGAAAAATGACAAAAATATTATGAATTTTTTTTGGTATTCTCTTACTCACAGATAATTGGAAAAGTTTTAATTGTAGGAAAAATTTTTATTTTTAAGAAACAGGAGACAAAAAAGGAGTTAATTACTCTTAGACTTATGTTAAAACACCTGATATTCTTGTAAAAGTTTTCTTATTTTTAAAAAGCAATGCAAAGATGTTGCGTGCTATTTTTGACATTAATATATTTTTTTTCACCTCAATTTTCTTTTCGGACCAGTTCATTCTGAAAATAGCACTTGGTGTTTATTTTAGTCAAGATTAAGATAAAATCGTGCAACGTGACCTTTTATGTAATGATTTTCTTTCATAATGGCACCAAAATTATGTGACTTGTTTTAGTTTGACCAACTTTTCTCTTCATTTAAACCGATTTTCTTTCAATATTAGTCTCAATGTCATAATTTTGGTCTCATTCCCTTATCTTCAATCAAATAACTTATTCACAAATTAATCGATATCGGCACTAAAAGGCAACAGTTTTATTATGAATTCATTTCAAATTCAAAAAAAAATATTGATTTAAAGGTTTAATATTAACATTATTGCATTGAAATTTATTATTCTACTGTTAATTTTAAATAAAGTTCCAATGAATCAAACGATTGTTTCATTGGATGAATTTATTGCTCTATTTATTGTTACATTGAAGGATAAAAGTACAAATGTACTTAAAAGTGTTGGAATTTACATAAATTTTATCAAAACATTCAAATTAAATGCATTTAATGTCATTTTAAAGAAGGAATAATTTATTCTAATAAGAGTAATGATTCAATCAAAATAGTTTCAAGTATTTTATTGCCATTTTCTTATTTTAAAATTAAAATGATGATCAGAGGATGTTCAATTTAAATACATTAAAATTTAATAATGAAAAGTTTGAAATGTAAATTGAAAATTGTTTCATTATTTACAGTAAAATTATGTCATTGTTTCGTTTTCTTCAAATTAAAATATTTTTTTAAAAGAAATTCCTATGAAAAATGATTCATTGAAATGATGTCTTTCACTAAAAATTGTTTGTGTATCGTAATTGTGCCAAAAAATATAAAATATGAATATTCAATCGATTTTTGTTTCAATAAAAAATATGTTAATTGGCGTTGAAACGATGATGAATGATTAATTTGAAATAAAAAGGTACGGATTTACAATAAAAAGGTTGAATAAATGAAACTTTTATGATTCAATTCATTCTTATTTACATCAGCAAAGAGGCCTTCAAACGAGTCTTATATGCACAGAGAAATAGAAAAAATAATCACCGATTAAAAATTCAGTAAAGGAGTTTATGTTGAAATATTCTAAGTTTGGTCGAAGTGGTTCGAGGCAGTTTGAGGTCTACTTGATGAGATGCAATCATCAGATTTTGTATTTCTTTGAAAAATTTTGGAATTTTGGTACTCGGAAGTTGAAGCATGAAAATATGCTAAGAATCGGTGATGGTAAGGCCTTTCTCCAAATTTCAAAATTCATTTTTTGTTTGATTTAAAAACATTCTAGGTTGGGACGTAGCGATTCGAGATAGTTTGAGGTCTACTTGATGAGATGCAATCAACAGATTTTCGATTTCTTTGAAAAATTTTGGAATTTTGGTACTGGGAACTTGAAGCATGAAATATGCAAAAAATCGGTAATGGTAGGGCCTTTGTCCAAATTTCAAAATTCATTTTTTGTGTGATTTAAAAACATTCTAGGTTGGGACGAAGTGATTCGAGGTAGTTTGAGGTCTACTTGATGAGGAAACTTGGAGGATAAAAATATGCCAAAAAAAACGACATACAATTTCTTTCAATTTAATCACAGTGAGAGACAGTAATGTTACTTTCAAAGCACTTAAATGCAATTTTTATTTTATCTTTCAAAGACTGGTACGATGCAAAAAGACTAAAAAACCATCGTTTCTATCATTAAACTTGTAATGTAAAGAAAAAAAAACTTTTAAAATAAAGTAAAATTTCATGTTATTTCACTATCTGCATTAAAAATTATAATCATAACACATTAAGCACATATACCGGTTTCGAACATTATTTTATTTGAACTATAAATAAGTTATTGATACTATGAAAAAAAATTGTAATAAATATTGCTATTAATAACAATGTTAAGACTTTAGACAAGGTCAATTATGTTAAAATAATAATGCAACATTGAAACAACACGATAAAAAATTAATAAGTGAACAAGTTTTATTTTGTTGTCAAATAATGTAAATTTAATCCCAATTAATTCCTAAAGGGCAGCACTAAATGTTCATTTAAAATGTAATCTTTCTTTTGTTCTTAATTTAATTTAATTTAATTTAAAACAAAATTTTATTATAAAACCACATAAATTATTCATTCTTTTTAAGTTTGTACATAGCCGGTTAAGTGTCGAAATTCATGAACTTACAAGGTTATAGAATGCACGAACAATGATTCATTTTAAGATTTTTTTGTTCTTTCTTTTAAAATTAATGCAATAAGTTGCATGTTTTAAAGGTAATATTTGAATTTCAGCAACTTTGTTTCAATTAAATTCCAAATTCATGAGATCATGTCTCGTCGCCACTTTCTAAAAATGATTATAAATTCATTAGTTTTGAAACCATATTCTGTGTGTTTTGTAGATTAAATTATTAGTTAGAAAATGACTCATATAACCATGAACTTTCATTTATCCCCAGAGTATGGTTAAGTGGTTGTTCAGGTATGAAAATTATATAATTAACAAGGGTATATTTAACTAAGGTAGGCTATCAAATGAGCATATGTTTCAATGTAAGTGAAACAGGATGGAAATTGTAACATGTGTTTACCTCATTTATTATTATTTACTACAATGTTTGAAAATTTACACAGACACACTCACAGACATATGTCATGAAAAATAGTTTTACCATTTTAGTGAAATGGCACTACAACAGAATGTCACGTGGTTAGAAAACCACAAACATTGTCATTTTCAATGATGTGAGGAAAATTATATTTTATGATATTGAATGGTGATGGAATGAAAAAAAAACTAGTAATGTCCGAGCATGTGAGTGAAAAATATTATGAATTTGACATGAAAAATTGAAATTTTTATTGTTTTAGATGGAAACAAGTTGATTAGATGATGATGGGTGTGATTTTAAATTAATTTTAAATTTAATTTAAATTAATTTTAAATTTAATGCATGAGAATAAACTAAGCACGAATGGATCATTTTCAGAAACCATCCAGACGGTCGTTTGAGTTGAGTTGTGCTAGGTGACTTTTTGATGGACCGATGGCGTTTAAGTAAAAAATTTGAAAGGTAAAACGTAAAATAGACAACTGTGGAACTCAATTCTTGCCTAGGCCAAGAATAAAAAGTAGTTTTAAAGCAAGTTGAGTATGGAAGGAAATCAATCATTTTACATTTTAGTTAAACAAAGCAAAAATTGATTGATTTTGTTCAATTATACATTTAAAAGGGCGACACATTTCTCTTTAAATCATCACTCATCATACATTTCCATTTATTTTACTTTTTATTAAAAATGTATTTATTTATTCATGATATTTGAATATAAATTACTTATTCAAACAATATCATCCTTGAGTCTCATCTCATTTTACAGGGAATGAAATACAAGAAGCCACACACACTAAATATTTTGTTATTTCAAATGAATATATTTTGAAATTCAAATAAATTTTATTCAATCTACTGATTTTCATTCTCTTTCTCTCATTTTGTGTGTTTAATATCCGTTTTTTTTTGCTGTAAACTTATTGCAAATGAATCAACAAAACTTTTTTAATAAAACAAAGCCGAGAAAAAACAATGAAGGCGCATCATTCTTGTTGATATTGATTTTAATATTACAATACTTTGACGAATAAATTAAATATTCATTACTTTAATTGGAAATTCCTTTAATTTCTTTATTAAAATGAATAAAAAAATTTACTTTTCAAAGAAATATTAATAATTCATTTTTTTTTTAAATATTTTTATCTCCGTTAAGCACAAAAACCCATAAATTTCATTCAATTAAGCAAAAAAATATTAGAATTTGAATCAATTGATTGTTCATTTATTTAAATTGAAGTGAGTCCACATATGAGTTGATTCAATTAACCAAATTCGATGAATTAAATCATCAAAATCTCGGTTCCAAAAAAAATATTAAATTGTTATGAAAACTCTGATAAAAAAAAATCACACACACAAAATTTGATTGAAATGAAATGAAATTGAACAATTTTACCGAAAAAAAATCATCCAAATATTTAAATTCAACTGAAAATCAAATAGAAAAATATTGTTATTTTTATTTTTAATATTTTTTCCATCATCATGAATTTTACTTTGATCAAGGTAAAAAAATATAAATAAATTTATTTATTTCACGTGTTCACTGTAAAATATTGAATTTTTTTCTTCCTTTGCAAATAAATGTAATAAAAAAATAAAACAAATAAATATTCATACCTTTGAAGTAACGATCTTGAATTTGGTGTATTCCAGGCTTGACGAACTGTTTGAATGATTGTTTCAATATCCGGAAGCTTTCGACCTAAAATGATATCAAAATATTAGGATATTTAGTGGTTATCCTCATCATTATTTTTTTTCATTATTATGAGATTAAACAATCAATTATAGTTTTAAATTGAAATGTAGTTGAGAAAACAATTCAACCGCAATTCAATTTGAAAATGTAAATATTAGCATTATTTTATTTCAAATTTCACATTCAAATTATCTCGTTAAAGTTTTGTATATTGTTTTTTTATTTGTTATTAAATTTAATGACACAATAAAATTATCCATATAATTCATCACTAAATTCAATGAATATGAACAATAATTCCATAAATGGTATTAAAATGCAAATAATAAAAAAAAAATGTTTGCACTAGAGGAATAATTTTTAATGTATGCTAATTGATGCGCGCTTATGGGAAATAGAATAATTTGAATTTAAAAATAAAATGTGCAATTTCAACGTGATAACAACTAATTTTGTTGCACATTTATGTATTGAGACGATTTTAAGTTGCTAATTATGGTCAATAATTTTTTTGAGATAAAAACTTTGCATCAACTTTGGCATGTCATGACACACTACGAGACTATTAGAATAAAAATTTGGTCATTAAAGGTAAAAAAAAGGAATTTGCAGTTTGATTCTCGCTCCAACCATGTCAAAGGTGGTGACTGTCTTTGAAGACAGGACAAACGCGAAGGTCCTTTGGTCATGCCAAGCAGTGCTAGGAGATTCATTTCGCAAACAGTGTCCTTTGCTTGGTGATTGGCGCTCAGTGTCAACTAACTGATTATGAAATTTTGTGGTTATTTGTCTGGTCTTCATTGTGGTTTGTTTCTCGAATGTACGTATGTATAATTGGCCTTAAGATGATAAATTGAGTTCAACTCAATCGGAAATTATTGTGAAATTCTTACACTAACCACGTCCAGGGCTGGATTGAAAATTATTATCGACCCTGACATTTGGAATGATTTTCTGTAAAATTTGCGCTAAATTGAATTTTACAAGACGGTCGACTGTGGCCTTTCTGGCATTTGCCAGATTGCCCGTATGGCCAATCCGCCACTGACCATGTCCTCACTTTACAAGTTTCAGTGTCCTTTGCTTGGTGATTGGCGCTCAGTGTCAACTGACTGATTATGAAATTTTGTGGTTATTTGTCTGGTCTTCATTGTGGTTTGTTTCTCGAATGTACGTATGTATAATTGGCCTTAAGATGATAAATTGAGTTCAACTCCATCAGAAACTTTTGTAAATCTCTTACACTAACCACGCTAGGAGCGGATTGTAAATTATTAACGAACCTGGCTTTCTGAATGATTTTCTTTCAAATTTGCGCTAAACTTAACTTTTACAAGACAGTCGACTGTGGCCGTTCTGGCATTTGCCAGATTGCCCGTATGGACAATCCACTACTGTCCACGTCCTCACGTAACTAGTTCGAGTGCTCTATTTTTATTTGATTTTCCTTCATTTTGATGAAAAATACGAGAAAGTTTTGAATATTGCCTTCAATTAAAAATATAATTAGTATTATTTTTATCACATTCTATTTTATTTAAATGTTAAGGCGTAATTACATCACGTTAATTTATCAAAAAATCTATAATTGAAGGAGGCTCATAATGATTATTTTTATTCAATTAATTTTAGAATAAGGGAACGAAAATAAGAAGAATAAGAAAATACACAAATTTAATAAGATCATAGCTTTATAATGAATAATGGCACCAATTATCAATTAAAATTAATTTAATTAGAACGAGAAGCCATAATATATTATATAAAATTTACCTTAGATACGGTTTTTGAGACAAAAGATGTCATAAATAATTTTCGTTCCGTAAATAGCAAATCATTAGTATGCCTTATCATTTTCTTCAAGAAATTAATCAATTACAAAAAAATGTGTCTGAACATGATTTTATAAGAAAATTTTTCTTATCCGGTAAACAATTTTATCATAAAACGTCTAATGAATTCAAAAACATGTGAGTAATGATCATGATAACATACATTAGTTCTGCTTTAATTGAAATTTTTTTATGGCTTTTGTTTAGAAAACGTGTTTAAGATTTATTTTTATATAATTATAAATAAATGGCTAATTAAATGGAAAGTGAAAGAAAAAATTTAAATTATTTTTTTACTGTGTGAAGGTCACACGCGAATTAAATTCATCCACACATCATCACATTTAATGATTCATTTAAAAAAATAAATTAAAATCATGTACAATTAAACCTACTTAGACAATGAGATGCCCTAAGGCAAGTAAATAACTTTCTTTATGTCCTACTTAATAACAATATTTATTGAAATTTTTTATGAAACAATCTTGTCCTAGAAAGTAAACAATAACACGACAATACAACACATGAAAAGTTAAATGTGTCTCATGTGAACAATCAAATTGAAAGTTTTTTTTTCATTTCATTGTGACTCATTCAATATCATCATCATCATCATAGTAAATTGTACAGTAAAAAAACTTATTTATTAAATATTAATGATAAATATAGAAAAAAATATTATTATTGATATTAACCGATCAATTGAACTTCAATGTCGTGGAATAAATATCGGAAGTTTATACAAAAAGTTGTAAAAAAGAAATTTATTTCATGGTATCAAGGTCAAAAGATTATATTTTTATTTATCAATTCAATTTCAAGACACAATTTTCCATAAATGGAATTTTTTTTGATATTTAATATTTGAACACCCCCAAAGCTAGACTTAGATTGGCATTAAACTTGATATTCATAGTTAAAATATGGAGTGATGACAAACAAAATTGTTTTACCGGTAATTTAACACGCATATAAACAAACTTTAACTGGTTAAAGCACTTTAGTTTTTTACTGTGAGTCTGTAAAAATTCATCTCTCCATCTAATGAAATTTAATCGAAAATTTATGTTAAAACTCATACATGTAGCTTCTTTTAAATGTAAAACAAGTTAAATTTATTTTATCGGACAAGACCCACTCAATTATCAGCCATTACATTTTACTGTTTGTTTCTTTACTTTGTATGATTTTTTTTCTAGTTTTTGTTGCAGAATTTGTTTGTATTTTATTTTTAAATATTGAAAAATAAAATTCTTGTAGGATTGGATTGAGGAGATACAAAGTAAAATAAAAAATGAATACAACACATTTCTCGTTGAAATCTCTTCAAATATCATCGAGTTATAAAACTGTATTTATTTGAAAATTTTTCTGTCAGATTAAGACATAAATGCGTTTTTAGATATCAGTTTGTTTGATTTACTTTATAATTTTTAAAAGAAATACGAATAATTATGCGGTAAACCATTTTTTATAAAAATTACCCCAAAAAGTATGCAACAAATATTTTTGATTTTTGAGTCTTAAAAACAAATACAGCCGGAGACCTTCAAATATGTTACGATGCAGTTCAATAAGCAAGATTTTTCTCCTTCTCAAAATGAAGGTGCCTGTTTAGATCCGTAAAGGTTTCAGAATTTTCGGTCTATAATTGCATACTTTTAGGGGTAATTTTACCCATTAAAATCGAATTTGTTTTATGTTTTACAAATTTTCCGCCGCAAATAACCCAAAAAACATTTTTTCTTAAAAAACTCCTTGTAAAATTTCGAATACATTGAAAATGAAACCCACAAAATGCACTTACTTTCATTATTCACCGTTACGTTTAGACTTGTTATCATTTTTTACAATTGTAAATTGCTAACGCACGCTTGATTTTTAACAAGATGTTTTTTTTATTATAAACGTGCAATTATTATTGTGTCTGTTATTATTGTGATTGTTTGGTATTCAATGAATGTCTTGTTTTCTTTTCAATTTCATTTTTTTGATAAAAAAAATATACATCTGATAACAAGAGCAGCAAATGATAAATTTATAAATTGGCATTTTGCATTGTTTTCACTCAATTTTTTTCTTATTCAATGAAAAATTACCATAACACGGTAAAATTTATTTAAATATCATTTTAAGCTCAATAAAATGGAACAACTTTCTTCTCAGCTGAAGAGGACTTTCGTATTTCAAACCACTTGATCTAATATTTTTTCATCACACACAGTTATTTATTTATTTTTTTCCATTTCTTATCAAATAATCATTAATATCAAGCACTCTCACGTCTATAAGAGCCTCATCAACATTAACAAGCCCAATTTATTACTGGCAATATCGAAAAATGACCATAATACATTCACATTAATAACCACACAAATATACACAACAGATAAAAAAAAATAGATATATGTATGAAAGTCATTACCATTGAAAATTGGCCCAGTTATTGATTTACAATTTGTGAGGTTATCTATAATGACACGAACATGACACATATGAAGAGAACCATATCTCTTAAAATATATGTATGTTTTTTTTCTCCTTTCATCGATTATGAAAAAAAAAATTTTTTTGGTAGTTTTTCACATTTAAAAGTATTTTTAAAAAAAAATATATAAAAACGTTAGTTTGCCTTATTTGGATCATCATGATATAAAAATACAGAAAAATTGTTAAAAAAAACCGTAAAATATATACTTTGAAATCAATAACCTTTAAAAGTGATGATGATCACCGTAATTTATGTAGTGCTTATTTGATTTTTTTTTTTAAATATTTTTTGGCAAATGTTAAACATTTAAAGTATTTCCTTTTATAGAGAGAGTGAGAGACGAAGAAGGCAGAGCTACGGCATGTGGTTGTCTTATATTTATTATTATTATCATCACCATATCAACGTGTGTCTCTAGTTTTGTTTTTTTTCAGTATTCAGTGCGTAAGTAAACAAAACGAGATCGAAATTTATATTTGACTTTATTTTCGGATGTTAATGCATCATGATTTTTGTATTCATCACAAGAATTCAACACACATGATGTGGGAAGAGAGAAGCGACTACTGTTATATGTATGGCTCATATGAATGAGTATCACAATGAATGCAGTGTGAAATGCCTTTTGGCGATCGTCGTTATTTGAAATTTTATTTTTCTTTATCAAAATACATTTAAATAACATTCTCTGATAAATTCAGGTTAAGCAATGTAATAAAAGAGAAAAAAAATGTAATTTAAAATAAGGGGAAAGGGGAGTTTCAAAAGTGATACATTGAATGATAATTTAAAATGTGATTTACTCTAGAATTATTATTGTCATAGGAATGCTACATTTTACACAGGAAAATCATCTCACCCCTCCAATGATGGAAAAGAAAAATTGTTATTTTATTATAAGTAGGTTGCTAAAGGCAATTCAAACAAACAGTATTAAATCTCATAAGGGAATTTCTGATTTCAAAATTCAAAAGAATCTGAAAAATTGATTTGCTTATATATTTAAATACAAGGAATAAAATTTGTTTGATGTTTACGATGATACTCATAATCAATATTGTAATAACCTGAATTCAATGAATATTATTAAATTGGAAAAAACAGTGATATAACATTAAAAAAAAATATTTTCAAATATTGTTTTATTTTAAGCCAGTTCACGTCAAATGACTCATATTAAAGAAGATAATAATAAAAGACGATTTAATTTCATTCACGTGCTTTAAAAATACACCTACTATCGGTAATTACCTTGACCTGAACATGTGAGAAATGCAACCAGTGCTTGTTTTATTTTTCAAAATGATAATCGCTTATGAATTATTGTAATTTTTTTTCTTTGTAGGTCATATGGCAATTTTCCAAAAAAAATATGTTTATTTTTATTATGATAATGAAGAGAAGACAAAATTATTGATTGATGAATGTCTGAACAGTGTTGTAAATTTAATTTTTTTATTACCCATTGTTAGCGCATTATTAGCGCATTCTCTAAAAAAATGTCGGTATTGTTGGTGGTCGTGCTGTCCGTCTGTCTGTCTTTTTTTCCGATCCGCGTTTTTTCCTCGAGCCGCGGTTTTTTTACGAACTGCGTTTTTTTTCGGCCTCCGGTTTTTACAGGAACCGTGATTTTTTTTCCGAACCACGTTTTTTCCACGAAACCGTGTTTTTTTGGGGAACCGCGGATTTTCCGCGACCTCCGATCATACTGGTTCAGGTCTCTACAAAAGTTTCGGACGTTATATTGGCTCTGGCGGCCATATTGAATTAACAGCACGACCGAAAATGCGATAAAAATATTGCAAACGCTGGTTCCTCTTTAAATTAAATCAGTTTTGACAGTTTTCAAGTCATCCTCGCATTTTGAGAATCTTTGAACCTCTGAGGATACAAAATATGTCACATGCTTTTAAAAAACCTAAAAATTCAGTATTCAGGAAATTTACTTCAATTTTTCCCTTTTCAACACAACATATAAGTTGTATCCTGTTTTTATACCACTTTCTTAATTTTTTTCATTTCATACGTGATATTTCTCACTTTCAACACAAAAAAATTTAGTAAATGCATTTCTTTAGTCAATTTTCTTCCTTTAACACTTAAACCTATTTATTGATTTTATACCCTTTTGATGGTCTAGTCTTGTCTTCGATCGACAAATAGTTATTTGATTGGAATGTAATCTAATGAAAATGATTCCAATAATGAAGATTAATGGCCTTTATATAACTGAATTGTTACAGGACTTTTATTACATTTTCAGCTTCGTTTCAGTATTTTTGTAACGTATGAACTATTATTATTAATATTATATTATAACTGTAATAAAAAGGAATGATTGGGAGATAACGATGGAGATGCCTTGTATTTTATTCCCTGAAATGTAATTTGAAATGTTTATCTTATATCCATCCTTTTAAAGTTAATGAACTTTATGTATTTAATATAAAAATAAAATTAAATGAGATCGTCTGAGAATAGCAAATTTCATTAATAGTAAAGTAAATATTAAACTTTTAAAAATCTCGTAGTTGTTTAAAATAATACTAATATAATAAATATTTACTGTGAAATTTTATATCAGTAATTTTGTATACGCTATTCCTAGAACAATAAAATTTTATTGTAACGTGGATTTACTTTCAGAGTTAAGATGATGATGTCTTATCGGATGTCAGTATATGATTTATTGTATATCCCATATAAAAGTTTGCGATAATTGTATCGTATTGGAATATGTTTTGAAACAGAAGATGATGCACTTGGAAAATAAAATACATTGAAGAAATGATACCTAAATTGCATCTTGAATTTTAATGGCTTTGATTTGTATTTTGAAATTTCCTATGAAAACTTTTAACTTATAAAATATATAACAAAACACGAATAACATTCATTTGAAGTGCAATAACTTTACAATTTCAAAACAAACACAAAAAAGGATACTTTTTCAACTTTTCATCTCTATCTAGAATGAAATCAGTCTAGTGCAATTTCACATCAGAAGCAATAATAACAATACTTTTTGTCTACAATTATTTATCATATTGTGATTACAGGAAAATGCATTGTGATTTTTTTTCTATGAAACTACTTTTTTTTGCATGCCAGTTACTCTCTCTTTGATATGCAACAATAAGTGGGTATTTTTGCTATCATGGGAAGAATCTCAATTGTAACTAAGGGCAATTTTATATTACGTTACAAATGGACAATATCAATGAAGGATCTTGTACTTGAATGTGAATAAATTTGTCCTGTGCATATTCATTTACAAATAGTTCATGAACCTTTTTATTATCATGTAACTTTATAGTGTTATTTTCAATGAATGATAAGAGTTTGCTGTTATTTGAGTAATTTTGTCAACTTTTCTTTTATGGCCTAAGGTAAAATGTAAGTTTTTGATATAATCTTATTTCAAGTTAACTTTTGAAGTTTTCATGTTAAATGTAACAGAAAAAAATGAGACATATGTTGATTTTCTCTGCAAAATTAAAATTTCATGTAATCAGAGTTGTTCAACTCGATGCTCTAGTCCAAGTTCACTTCAAAAAGAAAGGAATTATGAGTTAAAAAACCGTGTTGAAATTTCCTGCAAATTAAAAAAAGTTATTATGTAGTTTTAAGGTGACGCGTTACATTAAAAAAACATTTCATGTTCATTAGATTTTTTCTAGTCCTTCATTTTCCATTAATTTTCGTGGAAATGATTGCAATCACTAGAAAATTGTTATATCTCGGGAGCTTTTTCGATTTACATTGATATGACGAATTCGTATGACGTTTCAACTCATTTCAAAAACCATTGAATCAAAATTTAAGTGACCTTGAACAGGATTGACCTTACCCTGTCATTTAAAAGTTTAACTGTACAAATTAAAATTTTAACTTTAAATCCTGAAAAAAACATTTAATCTCATTAAAATTCAATCTCAATTAACAAGACAAAATGTTACCAAATTTTTTTTAAGATAACGTTTCCATTGAAATTGCAACAGATATTTAACTATTTATTTTACACAAGAGTTTAAATTTTTATTTACTAATTTAAAGAGAGAACACAAAATAAAGAAGTAAAACTTTTAAAATGCTTTCAATTATCTTCCGCATTTTAAATTTAAAAACAATTTGTTTGGCCCACACGGGAAATGCAAAAGTTGCCGTATTGTTGCCGTATTTGTTGCCGTAGACGGCAACTTCTTGCCGTAGCACGGCAACTCTACGGCAATTATACGGCAACATTTTTAAATTTTTTTTTTCATTTATTTAGTAACAAAAACATAATTATATCAAAAAAAAATTCAAAAACTCAAAATTTTAAAAATTTCAAAAAACTCAAAATTTTCAAAATAACTCAAAAAATTCAAAAAACTCAAAATTTTCAAAAAACTCAAAAATTTCAAAAAATTAAAATTTTCAAAAAAGTCACAAAATTTCAAAAAACTTAAAATTTTCAAAAAACTCAAAATTTTCAAAAAAATTCAAAAATTTCAAAAAAGTCAAAAAAATTTCCAAAAAACTCAAGAATTTTAAAAAATTTCAAAAAACTCAAAATTTTCAAAAAAATTAAAAATTTCCAAAAAGTCACTAAATTTCAAAAAACCTTTAAAATTTCAAAAAACTCAATAGACACGCTCAAAGTAAGCTTTTGAAATTGAAATTTAATTGCAAATGAAAAAAAAATCGTGAGCGCCCTTTTGAAAAATTACTAGTAAAAAAATTTAAAAAAAAAATAAAAATAATTTTCAGTAATTTTTTCTGATTTTTCTATTAATTTATGTTATTTTATCTATTTAGATATGCTAAGAATCCAAATTTAATTAATATTTAATTTTTATCAAAGCGTAAAATGTTTCAACAAAATTTAAATTTTTATGATTCAACATTCAACACAAAAATAGCTGTTGAAAGTTGAAAATAATTGTTGAAAAAAATACGCGTATACACTACATAACTTAAACGTCAAAGTTTCAACAGTTTCAACAAATTTTTCAATTTCAACAGTTTCAACACTACTTTGAGCCCCACTAATATTTTCAAAAAACTCAAAATTTTCAAAAAACTCAAAATTTTCAAAAAAACTCAAAAATTTCCAAAAAGTCACTAAATTTCAAAAAACCTTTAAAATTTCAAAAAACTCAATATTTTCAAAAAACTCAAAATTTCAAAAAACTGATAATTTTCAAAAAACCTTAAAAATTTCAAAAATGACTTTTTTAAAAAATTTGAATTTTTTGAAATTTTTTATGATATTTGAAATTTTTGACTTTTTTGAAATTTTTGAGTTTTTTTGAAATTTTTGAGGTTTTTGACTTTTTAGAAATTTTTGACTTTTTTGAAATTTTTGACTTTTTTTAAAATTTTTGAATTTTTTGAAATTTTTGAGATTTTTGAGTTTTTTCAAATTTTTGAGTTTTTTGAAAATTTTAAGTTTTTTGAAATTTTTCAAATTTTTGAGTTTTTTGAAAATTTTAAGTTTTTTGAAATTTTTGAGTTTTTTTGAGTTTTTTGACTTTTTTGAAAATTTTGAGTTTTTTGAAAAAATTATATTGTATAAATGAAAAAAAAAATTAAAAATGTTGCCGTATTTGTTGCCGTACAATTGCCGTAGAGTTGCCGTGCTACGGCAAGAAGTTGCCGTCTACGGCAACAAATACGGCAACTTTTGCATTTGCCGTGCAGTGTAGATTACACACACATTTAATGTACAATAATAAGCTGAAAATATTTATTCATATAATTACTTTAGAAAACTATTTCAATTTAAAATAAGTGAAGTGAAAATGAGTTCTCAGCATCACTTAGTTTTTTGTGTTGCATATCATATGAGTCTCATATGGGACTTGATAAGGAGATAAGACACATGTGATGTGAGTAAAATTGCATCTCTATATTTATTATTCATTTTTTTTTATTTTAAAATAATTTGAGACATGTGCTTCCGGTTCTACATGGTTCATATCTTTAAAATAATAATAATAATCATGATAAAATAAAATGTAGAAAAAGAATAAAAAAAAGGAAAAACTTTTTCTACTGATTTTGCATTAATTTAAATAGTGCATCGCAATTTAAAATAAATGTGCGATGATGATGGCGTATTGTTTCATTAAATCCATTGTATTGTGAAAAATTGCAACAATTGCAGAAAAACATAAATGGAAAATAATGCACGTGAAATGTATGTACAGAAAAAATATCGGGATTAAATGAAAGCAGCCTCCAAAATGATAAGGTATTTTTTTTGTGCATGTATTTGTTTTGTACTCCAATTTAATACAAAATTGGTTACGGATAGAAGGAAAAAAATGTAATTTGTTGCATTTCGGTACAATTTGAATCGCTAATGAGATTGATTTTTTTCTGTTTGTATTTCACTGATTTCAATATTTGCATCAGTTATCCATGTAAATTGAACATGAATGGATAAGTTAAACAGAAAAGGCTTTGGTTTAACATTTTTTTATAGATTTTGTTACTAACGACTTAGAAAATCAAACTTTGACAGAACTTTTGACATATGATTTGACATTCCAAAAAATTAAAAAAATGGGTCCTTGTTCAAAAATTGAGCTCGAGAGTTCCGTCTTGTTATGTCAGATGTCAAAAATTTTGTTAAGTGTCAAAATTTCTTTTAAATGTCAAAAGATCTATCAGATGTCAAAAGTTTTATTAAATGTCAAGAATTCTGTTAAATGACAACAGTTCTGTCAAATGTCAATTGTTCTGTTAAATGTCAAAAGATCTGTCAAATGTCAACAGTTCTGTTAAAATTTCTGTTGAATTTCAATGAACCTTACTAACCTCAAATTTTTTGAAGTAACAGTTAATGTATCTATAAAAAATCAAATGTCATGCTAAACCTTCTTGACAATTAAAATTGTATAGGTTTAGATGAATCTTGGAAGTTTATTGTCAAAGTTCTTCAAACATCAATTAAACATGTCACTTGAAGATATGCCATAATCTGCATTTGTAAAATTTTAAACCCTTTTCAATTATTTTTCAATTGCATATCATGACACGTTGAAATGCAATCCAATAAAAATTAAATCTAATCACGAATACAAAACATTTACAAAAAACAACACTCCTTAATCCTTTGTCAGTATGATTCTCAATGCAAAAAACAAAACAAAGTCATTTAAAATGCAACATAATTAATGGTAACGAATGACTTAGACAGTTTATTATTATTGTATATACTTTTTCACTTCTATTGCAACTAAACAATTGGATTAACATTCAAATCGAGTTTATTTGTTTTTATCGTTCATTTTCCTCTTTTAATTAAAAATGGTTATAAATATTCAACTAAAGCACATAACTAAATGTATATAAAATATAATCGAAACAAAACAATTGAGATAAATCATTTCTTCTAATCTCATTTTAATTTTAATCCCATTTTAAGAATAACACGAACAGAGCTATTTTCAACATAAACAATGAAAAACAGTATGATGGATTACCTTTCCATTAATTTTATCTCATTTTTCGCGTAAATTTAATCTATTTAATGAGATTTTCATTCGTGTTATTAATATTATTATTACTCGCATAAAAGATTAAAAAATCCATTTTCCCGGTAATTTTCTTTGAAATGAAATATGAAAAAAATAGGAAAAAATAAACATTGTTCATTGATATTATCAGAAGACAGTCAAAAAAGATGTAAACATGATAAAAAATATGTTAAAAAAAATTCAGTGTCTCGTGCTGTAACTTGATATTACACTTGCATAATATTTTCCTTATTTTTTTTATTTACATTTTTTTATGTTCATAGCATATCGTTTATGACAGTGAAAAAAAATAAGTACATTTATAGGAATAACAAGATTTTACACCCCTAAAAATATTTAGTAAAGCCTCAGGTATTTGCATATACGCATAAAAGAATATACCCAAGTCGTAAAATGTTCTCACTTATTTGATTAATAGAAGAGATATGTCGCCGTTAGGCACGTATTATGAGTTATGAAGTATTTTTATGGGCTCTCAGTTAAATACTCAAGTGGTTTTTTTTCCTTTTAAATGCACATGTATTAGTAAAAGGTTTCTAACAGCAACAGCAGAATTCACTGAATAGACGTAAAGTATGATATTTCCTGTTACAAGTGTGAAGAACATTCTGCTTTTATGCAGTTGAGGTAGGTGAATCTCAAGTATGAAAATTGTATGATGAAATAGGATTAAAAAAATAATAATAAGAGAAAAGGTGGAAATTTTGCTAAAAGGAATTTTATTTTTTTTTCTCTCTAAACGTATATTTTGCATTTAAATAGTAATCATAAATGTGAAAAAGGGTCTGACTGCTCTCTTATCATTCGTTTTTATCATTCTTTTCCTTTTCATCATAATTATTATACAATCATAATTATATTTAACTTTCTGTTATAGGAAAAGTGAAGCTCTTTTCAGACAAAATTTTAAATTTTATGAAATTTGCGTTATTTAGAAAAAAGTTAATCTTTTCGAACATTTTTTATTGCCTTATCTGAGCTTTTGGTGATTTTAGATTTTGAACACTTAAATTGAAAACACCATTCAGTGCTAGTTGATTCATTTCGCTCACAGGGTCCTTTGCTTTGAGCTCCAGGGCGTTTTAAATTCAAATTCACCGTGTTAAAATTACCTGCATATTTAAAAAAAATTCCTTACAAATGTTAAAGACGCGTTGTCTTACGTTTCCTACTGTTTTCTTCCAAAAACCTTTGCAAGTCATAGAAAATCGAAAAATCTGGAGAGCTTTTTCTATTTTCATCGATACGACGAATTTTACATGCCCTGTGGGAGGTAAACTCTTGAACTCCTGAATTTCTACTGATTAATTGATTGAACATTTAAAATCTGCCAATTCTATGGCAATTTGATTTAAGTGGATGCCTTAAAAATTCGTAGTAAATTTCAGCGAGGTGCCTTATTCAAGAAGCGGCTATTTAAGCCTGAACTCCTTCGACACAATCTCTATTTCACCAAATTAAGTTCCATCTTTGAGATTCGTCCTTAATTACATTAAAAGCAAAAAAAAACTTAAAAATTCTTTTAAACGTAAAATACCACGACAGATCAAAGAATTTTCCAGTATCAAACGAGATTGTGCATTCAATTTAATTAATTTCTTTAACAAGATTTTCTCTCCCCTTCTAATTTTATTTTGTACAAGAACAACAACAACAACGAAAAATGACAAGAACACTTCATGACTCTACTTTCATTTTAATTTCTGTACATATTTCGTTGTTTTCTTGCATGTCTATGATGCATATCCAGATGAATAAGTTTAAGGACTTAGTTTAAAAGTCTATCTTGCGTGACATTTTCTGCTTGGATTTTCACTTGAACGAGATCAAGGTGTGTGTATTTGTATGTGTATATATTTTACTAAGTACTAAAAAAATAAACATTTAAAACTAATATTTTTGTATTTTATAAATATAAAGAGAGGAAAAGACGATGGAAAATTTTTATACATAGATTCGTAACAAAAAAAATCATATCATCTTGACATGAGACAGTTCTTTAGCACGTACCTTAACCATATTTTACAAGTCAATCTTTCTAATGGAATGTACCGAGAAAATTGAAGATACATTGACAAGAAAAAACAAATAAATGAAAAAATATACAGATTTAATAATGTTGATTTTAGAGATTGAAAGGTTTAAACAATTTATTAAATGGTCTAGACGATGAGAAGGAAAAATTTTTTAATAAGATTTCTTTCATTTTAATGAAAAAAAAAATTAACATAAATTTAATATCATCAAAGGAAATTAATTTGCCTTATCAAGGAAAATGTTGACCTTGAACAGAGTCACTTTGAAAGTAAACAAACATTGACTTTTAATTGAGAGTTCATAACCTAGAAATAATTTCACTTTAATATGAAATAAAAGGACACCATGAGATAAGATTATAATTGAATAGCCACACAAACTTTGTTAAAATATTGTACAAGTCACGCAATATCTGCAGTGTCTGTTTTTTTTCCTTTATTTTATTAATTTTTAAGGTCGATACTATCTTAATTACGATTGTCCGGTCACTACAAAAGAAAAAAAAAAGTCAAAATCACAAGGAAAATATTTTTTTCAATTTTCTTTTAAAATGACGTTCAGGAAATTCAAAAGTAACTGTCAGAATAAGTGAAAGAAGAAATTGAATAATTTAGATTACGCATAAAATTATAATGAAAATTTGTGCGAGGAATAATTAAATATATTTTTTTATGTGTTTTTCTGCAATTAAATTTCTGATTACATTTAAAGGAGTAAAATCAACGTTTAGTGCGTATATTACAATTGAAATTAAATACAACAAAAAAAAATGAGCAAATTATTTTATGTAAAGCCATTAAATTAATTAGTCTCGTCATTTGTTATGAGTGTCACGTTTAAGTTTTGTCTGCATTAACATGAAAACAAAATAATAATAAAAAGGTAAAGAAAGCAAAAAAAAACAAAAAACAAACAAACACAAGGGGAGACAACAATCTAAACAATTTACTCTCACTATCACCTAGATTATGTTAATAAAATTATCACAAACTGACAATAATCGTATGAAAAAAAAACAGGTAAAGTTGTTCATGTGCACTTATGTTTGTCTGTATTTAAGTTTGTTTTGTTAGTTTGATTATGAGTGCAAGTCACAGCAATTAGTTTGTAGCTACCACAAATAAATTGCAAGTGGCAGGATGACTAATTTTTGGGATGTTATTCAATTTTGAGAAGGAAATACTAATTTATTGAATGAATGGTACTTGAAAAATGTGATTAGTTCTGGAAATTGAATATTTTGTTGAATATTCAAGGAAATATGAAAATGTTAAGAGACGATTGTGTACTTTCATGAGAGCTCAAAATGTCGCCCAATTATTTCATTCGATCAGTATTGATTTATAGCATTTTGCTAAGAATACTTGTGTTTAAGCTAAAACAAAGCCTCACATTTGGGCTTTTCAGGCTGAATCCAGAATGCATTTCTAAGCACGGCGAATTTCTGCTACAGCCTGCCAATTTTGAACACTGAGTTGTCTTAATCTCCAGTGACTTAAAAAATTGTCCTTTTTGGCCTTTAAATTTAAAAAAAAATCAAAAAACTCAAAATTTAAAAATTTTGAAAAAACTCAAAAGAGTAAAAATTTTCAAAAAACTTAAAATTTTCCTATAATTTTTTTTTCATACAAAATTTTTTTAAAAAGTAAAATCCATTTTACATCCTACCATACTCAAATGGCCGGCATTTAGTCAAATTCCACTATTTTTTAGTTTCTTTCACGTAAATAATATAATTTTAATTTACATTTTTCGAACATCATTCTCTCACATCGATAATTGGGAAAATTACTCCCAAGATTTTTTTAATTTTTTTGACTTTTTCGAAATTTTTGAAAATATTAAGTTTTTTGAAAATTTTGAGCTTTTTAAGAGTTTTAAGTTTTTTAAAAATTTTGAGGTTTTTGGAAAATTTTGGCTTTTTAAATTTTTGAGTTTTTTGAAAATTTTGTCTTTTTGAAAATTTTGACTTTTTTTTGAAAATATTGAATTTTTTGAAAATTTTGAATTCGTTTTTCTCAAAAAAAAAAAACTCTTTCAAGTTGTTTTTGTAAATAGAATTCATTTTCTACAAGGGGTTAAAATTTAGTCCCAAAGAGGTAAATTTTACCCTCTGAGGTACTAAATTTTACCCCCTCATTTGCGGGAGAGGGACAACACCTTCCTGATTCACTCGAATCTCATCTCAACAGACTCTGAATAGAATAAAGTCACCTTAACATACGATTTTTAAATACTCTCAACCGAAAAAAAATGGAACATTAGTTTGAATTGCATTTCCATTTTTATTCAATTTCACGACAGACAAGATCATAAAATCTATAATTTTATTTCATTTTACAACTCTCCACCATAATTTAAAATAAAAATTATCTCGTCATCTCATTAAATGTAACAACTTTTTTCTAACAGTTAAATTTTAGCACGACCTTCCACAAATAACTATTAACAACATTAAATAAAATATTCACTGTTAAAGCGTTAAAATCTGACTTGACCGTTACTCGTATTTAATATTGCCTCTGGAATTTTTTTCAAATCTACATACTACTTTCATATTCTACTACTGGAATGCATGGATATGGAAAAAAAAGGTGATAATATGCATGGAAAACAAAACATACTCATTGATTGTCATGAAAAATGTACGGAAGTATAAGTAATTTGTATTGATTGTAATGTATGTGAATTGATTTTAATGACGTTGCGCCTTTTTTCTGTTACTCATTTAGAATAATCACGATTATCATGTTCTTTGTTTTTTTTTTGCATATACTACACTAGCACAAGATAAATGTGCTATAATAAAAAGGGACAATATAAATGTTACTAACAAAGATTTATCGATCTACTTGTTCCTGCCCTTTTAACATTGATTGGAAATTAAATTAACAGGTGTAGAATAGTGGAATCTTTTTTTTCAATACAAATCACATTTTACAGAAAAGTCCCAGTGAAAGTATGTGGAAATTGAAATTTCCTTGGATTCTTGCTGATTCATTGAAATAAAAAAGGAATTGGTCATGTTTATTTGTTTAGGATTCATTTTCACCTTACAAAAATTAATAATATCATTTCATGTCTCGTATCGATATAATTTGATTAGGCGCAAATTAATTCAGTTTCCTATATGATTAGAACATCAAACAAACATTTCTATTTTAATATACAATAAATCCGATTTTCAGTTCACTTTTGTCATTATTATTTCTATTATTCCAATAAACAAACGTGATTTAACGTTTAAGTGAGTTTTGTGCCTCTAAACAATAATAAGAATAATAATTTTATGAACATATTGGAAAAATAACAAAATCGTTATTTTATGCTGAAGTAGTTGTTACTGTTATTATGATTATTATTATTTATCGGTTTGTTATTCATTCACTCCACACTGTCTTTATGGAACTTGTTTTTGAATATTTTTACAATAAATGGAAATAAACAGTCGATTTTAATTGTAATTGATTTAGTTTTGTGTTTTGTTCCTAGATGTGAGCTGGCATTGTTGAAATAAATGAACAAAGCTATGAAATAATTTCTATTTAAGTGAATTTGAGGGGGTTTTAATGAGTTTTTATCACAATACCAGGATAAAATTCGATGAAAGAATTGTGATGACAATTGAAATTAAAACTATTTATGATTGCTTTTGTGCTTTTTTTGAATAGTTTTCACATATTTATTAGGTATCAAATGCAAATAATCCCTGTTTTTGTCTCAATTTCAATGGAATGTGATTTGAAAATAAGAATTATTCTGATTATCGGTTTTTAGGAGCAAGAAAATGTGCATGGTAACAGATTTCAAGGTGCTCTTAGCCAAAATAAAAAGCTATAAGTCCTTATTGGGAAGACTCTATGTTTTTAATATAATCCGAGACACGATGCGAGACATTGAAATAAAATATCATATAAAAATAAGTAAAAAAAGCCAAAAATCACAAAAAATCTCATTTTTTTTATAAAAAAGTCTCATATATTATTAAAATTCAACTTTTTCTTTCCAATTTTATCTCATTTGCAGTTCATTAACATTCCTAATACATAACAATTCCTTATCTAATTCTGTATATATTTTTGTTTACATTAAATTCACTCTCATTTGCAATTTGTTACATAGACACTTATCAAGAAGGCAAAGCACACACACTACACTTGTAATAACAACAAACAACTCAAGATTGATTTGTTTTTTCATCTATTTTTTTTTTTTGCTTTTTCCTTTACTTGTGCCTTGCTCTTTTATTTTCTTCTTTTTATTGATAGGAAGCCTCGAGCAACAACAGCAACAAAAAAAAATTAACTCGAAAATTGTGTAAATGAAATTTCGACCCATTATTGAAAATGACAATTAAACTTGATTTTTAAGCCAGAGTGATTTGTGTATACTTTTTATTGTAATGATCAGAGGGAAAATCGGAAAAGTTTATTATTATTTTATTTTTCTTTTGATGGGAATCATTTCAATTTGTTTGCTTTTTAATGAAATTATGGACAATAATGTGATTCCTGTTTTTGCAAAAACAAAATTGCAATAATTTTTGATTTATACAAAATAATTATAGCTCTAGGGTATTAATTTGAAATTGAGTTCATGAAATTGAATTGTAAAATTTATTTAAGTTTTGTATTTAACGTTTTTTTTTTGTTAAAATTGTGAAAAAAAGATCAATTGACAGCGAAAATCTCAACTTTGATTGACACAATCAATTGGAATTGGAACCACCTTTTTGCGTAATCACGGGATTTGTACACACACACACTCTTCAAGGTAAAAAAAATCAAATTTACATCTCTTTATTTTGACGTTGTCAAGTATCATACAATTACAGATGCTTGATATCAAATATCAAATAAAAAAAAATGGTAAAAGTACCTCAACAAATTTCACTTCTAGGCAATGTACGTGCATAAACATGAAAAGAGGCAATAAGAAATCCTAAATAACATCACAAAATAGAAGTAAAAATCAATTCCCACAAATCAGATTGTTGTATCAAAATTTTTTTCTCCTTTGCTTCTTATTTTCTATTTTTTTCTAAGAGACACGTCAAAATCGTATCCTTTCACATACTGACTGAATGCTGATTCAAGGAAAAAGAAAAGAAAATTTATATTTATTTTTTTTGTTGGCATAAAAAAATATAATAATAAAATAAAATTGTATGATATAAAACCATATAAGATGTTCAATGAGCAACAATGAGGAAAAAGATTTCTGTCGAACTAAATTGTTTTGTTACACCACACATTACACACACACACACACACATCAATGTGAATATATGGGCACGTGCAGACACAAATATACATTTTTTTTTATCGATAAACATTCTTGCTGATGTCTTGTACAGAATTTTTATTTATTTGTCTCATAATAAAATAATATCTCTGGAAGATTACTCGGAAAAATTATAAGAATTTGTGAAGAAATTTCAGCAACAAACCACACATTATCCAAGAGACACATGTACATGACGATATCGGATTTAGAATTATTATATGTTTGATAGTTGATATTATTTTACAAGTGGGGAGGGCAATATGTTGCATGGATTATTATCGAACAATTGATGTACACAATACATTTTAATGGATAATGAAATAAAAATATTGGAGATAAGAACAACTTTTTAAGAGCCTATAATTCTATTCAGAGATATAATTTGTTTTGACAAAGAATAGTCTTTTTTTAAAAGTTCTCTTATGAGGACCTTAAATGAACTATAAAAGGAAATTCAATTTTATATTACATTTTCTTTTTAAATACTTCCGACCATATTACCTGAGATCCCTCTTTAAATTTAATATCTATTGGTTTCTTTTCCTATAATATATTTTTTTTTCATATTTTTTCTTTTCATTTTATATTACACAAACAAATAAATATCCATAGGAATTTCATATAAGGATTTACAATTGTATTTGCATTAGATAGACAACACATGTGAAGAAAAAAAAAACGTTTTTTGGTTCCTTATATCGCTATTTGGTGCTAAAATGGCATCATTTGCTGAAACGATATCCATTATTTTCAATTTTTTTTTTCTTTTTGCATATTGCATCAAGTGTTTTCCATAAAAATATTAGGGGAAAACTGAAGGATGTCTGGTACTAAAAATTTATAAGAACAGGGAGATGAGAATTTCTATTCAGATTCTATTTTCTTTACTTTTTTCATAAAAGTTTAATAATATTGATAATGGTAATGATGATGGGACTTCACTGTAATTCAATATAAGTGAGTGTTAAATCCAGTAAAATCAGTTTGTATTTAAATTTGATTGTTATATTTAAAGATGGGTGGAAAATTTTGGAAGATTTTTGTATGATTAATGATCTTTTCATTATTTTAAATTAAATTTTCAATAATTTTTATGGAATTAATTGAGAAGAGGAGCGCTAGAGACCTCAATGAATTCTTTTTGGTCAGCTATCAAGAGAACGAGGGAAGGTCAAGAATTTGTGTGAGCTCTTAAAAAAATTGGAAATTTAAGATCATCACTTTGACCCTATGTTGCTCGGTAGGTTCCATGCCTCATTAAAGACAGGTTGCATTTTTAGCAAATGATAGAGAAAACTCTTAGGATGAATTTTAAATTAATTTGGGTCAGATCTGTGCCTCAAAAGTGACCTGAACCACTGCTGCCGCTCTCTCTAAACTGTGTCAGCTTTAACATGAATCAGGTGAATATTCAAAGAATCTTGTGTCTTCTTGAAGGGACAAACGCCCTAAAAACAGTGGCGCTTTGGCCATACGGGCAATCTGGCAAATGCCAAAAAAGCCGCAGTCAATCGTCTTGTAAAAGTTAAGTTTAGTGCAAATTTTAGAAAAAATCACACAAAATGCCACGGCCGTTAGCAATTTTCAAACCGCTCCTGCCTAAAGAATTTTACTTTATCCATTGACCATCTTCGAGCAGCATCAGGGTGAAAATTGGGCACTAGAGCCATGGAATTTCAGTGCATTTTCCATCGAATTTAAGTTCAATATTGTAAGGTGGGAAGAAGTGACAAGAAGTCACTCATCCTCTTGGGTCGACAACCTTCATCGTGATCGGACATGTGTCCGATCATTTAATTATATTTAGTCTTAATAAAGTTTACCATAAATATTTTAATCGAACCTGGAATATTTATTAAGATCCCTTACAATATGAAAAAAAATTACGTCTCACTCTGTGTTCCATTGAAATGGACTTCTTTGAACCGTTCAATGTTAAGAATTTCTCATTTTTTGCAATTCAAGTAATTTTTCCCTTTTAACTAAAAATAAGGACTTGAAATAAATTGCAATATCTTGTTAAAAGAAACAAATAAAGTACAAGAACATACCTAAGGAGACACTAAATAATATGGAAAACTTTTTCTGTTACTCCAAAACAAAAGAGCAAAAAAAAAATACACAAAAACTTTCAAATTTTCGTCCACTATTAAAGTACAGATACCATTAAATTATAAGTGATGTTTGGCAAAACAATGTAAGAAAATACTTTTGTCTTGTCTTTCCAAATTTATTTACATTCAAACAACGTACAAGTAATTAGTTGTCTATAAACGAACTAAATGGACTCATGTATTTATTACAATTCAAAACATAGACTTTAAAATAATCACAAATTTTAGAAAAGGGGGGAGACGTGGAGTGTGATATTAAAATTTGTCATAAAAAGCATTATTAAACGATTCTAAATAAATAAAATTAATCATGCTTATAACCGAAAAAACGATAATGTTGATGATGATTCAAAAATGTTCTGCCTTCGGGCTATGTGAAGATATTTAAATATATTTAGTTTAGGATTGTAATAAATAATGAATGTTAGAAGTTTTTAAAAAGTATTTTCCCTTCCTAGAATTTTACGTTAAATGTATGGATTTTATATTAGCATTGAATTGAAAAACAAGGAATTTCCCATCTACTTACTTTTTTATTGTTAAATTTTGTTCTAGTCCGTTATTTTTCTTATTATTTTCCACTTTCAATGTTATGATGATGTTCAAAGTTCCTCCTTTGCTGTTCAACACAACAAGAGAATCCAATAATTTTTATCAAGACGACAATTTAATGATTTACTGTGTGCATGTACACAAAAGCCAATGTTCAAAAATATGAAGAATGGTTTTCTTAACTAAATATAACAATGGAATTTCACATTTTAAAAGTACTTTTTTTAAACAATTATTATTTTTTTTACTTTTTTTCTTGTCTGTATAGCAGGAAAGAATTCCGGCTTTTATAATGAAATTTACGTAATTTTATTAGAAAAAAAAACATACGAAAAGTTAACTTTTATATAGTCTGAATATTAATGATGACGTCTGATTCACAAGTAGTCTTGCATGCTACGATAAAAGCTCGTCTATTTAAAACTCTGGCAATAAATCATACGAAAAAATATGCTAATAATTTGAAGTGAATTTTTATTCAATTTCCATTCAACATTTTTATACATCTCATAAAAATCATGAGAGATGAATGGCATTAACTTTAAATTTCTTTTGTAATGATATCAAAACACTTACACATAAAAAAGATTATGTTTTGATTCAATTTAACATGTCTCACATAAATTTAATAGCCGTTGCATTAATTTTTTTGCAAATAATTGTCACAATTTTTCTATTATTACTTATTTTAAAAAAAATTATATAAGCAGTTAAATTTCATATACAAATGAAATTAAATCAGGACAATTTTATGTAATACAATGAAAATTTTTCACAAGTCCACACGCGTTTCACTTATGTATTTAACAATAATCATAATAATAAAACGAATTGTTAACAATATAATTAAGGATAATAAAACGCATGTCTGACAAAGCCAGCGGTTGAACGGCAACTGAATTCAAAACAAAACATTTAATATTTGTATTTTATATTTGATACATGCATGCACTCGACTTTTATAATATTTTTCTTCAATATAAAGAGGAAGTAAAATACTGATACATTCAGAAACGTGTGCTGTTGTAAAATACTACAGAGGCTTATACTACAAAAATACACTCAACTGGTGCTATATGGCCGCTGTCTGTGCTGGTAATACAATGTGAAAATGTGAGAAAACATATGTAAGATACACAATGAGACAGACAAATTTGTATTCTCTCTGATAAACATTTTTATGAGAGTTTGCGAAATTGTATTGTGTACTGATAAGAATATGGAATAAAAGTTAAATTATGGCGTTGTTCATGAATTAAGTACGAAACAATTAAAAAT
This sequence comes from Culicoides sonorensis, assembly GCA_900002565.1. Classification (NCBI taxonomy): domain Eukaryota; kingdom Metazoa; phylum Arthropoda; class Insecta; order Diptera; family Ceratopogonidae; genus Culicoides; species Culicoides sonorensis. The sequence continues at coordinate 304,301 of LN483391.1, read as the reverse complement.
TTTAAATTAACTGATAATTTTCTAATAGTGGACAAAGTTTACATCTGAAATGCATTTCACCTAGGGCTTCTCGATACTGGTATAAAATTTCGTTACCGTTATTTCAAGGGAAAAAATATATTTTTACATGGCTTAGTTAAAAGTGATGTTCTACAAAGTTGAAGGTCCAATATTGTTGAAGAGAAGAAGGACATATTGCATATTTTAAGGGTACATACAATTATAAGCAAATTTAATGGTATTGAACTACTCAATTACAGTCATGGCTAAATAGAGGAAATTTTAGAGCTCATTTGTCCATATAACGAGTACGTATGGCTCTGACTGGTGGCATATACTGGAGTGTAGGCTTTGAGCACATGCCCTGAAAAACGAAAGTCGGATCAAGTTAACATCAAGTTTCAGTTTTGGTCGAAAATTAAAAAAAATTAAGGTCCATCAGCAAAGTAGAAATTTTAGTACCTTAAATCCAAACCTTCCACGAATCAACTCAGTAAGACAATAGCTCTGACTTAGTTCAATGGATTTTCAAGTCCTGGTCTTAAAAAATTACTTTCATATTAACCTCATTCGAATCTAAAAACAAAATCAGCGACTTTCAAAACCACCTTCAATTCAAATTTAAATTTTAAACTGAGAGAGAAACATTAACAGTATTCTCTTTCTCTTTATCACTTCTACGTATCATATCTTCATGAATGATAAACACATAATTTTCCCTATTATACCTCTTTTAGTAAACATTATACTCAAACAAAATAACCATACACTAAGCAAGACAAACAATTCTAAATTTATTTAAATGCTAGTAAATCTCTGGGGATTAATGATACACGTGAATTGTCAGTACATAAACGTGCGAGATTATTATGAAGGAAAAAAATCGTTTTCTTGTCTATTATCATTGTATTGTTGTTGATGATGATGAGGCTTCTGCTTTTTTAGAAAAGAAAATTTTTGATTCAATGATATCAGTTGAAAATGAATATTGATTCAAATACTTGAATGAAATGAAAAAATGTGCATCTTTCATGTGCGTATGTGGATTAAAAGTGAAATTAATCAAACATTTACGAGGGATAAATTGAAGTTTAATTTCAAATTAATTCAAATCAGTCAATTATTTTCAATTTTTTCTAAGATTTAAGGTCTAACATGAGCCTCGTAGTTTATTTCAAAAAGTTTTTATGATTCGAATCTTGATTCCTAAGAAATTAAATTCACAGATCAGTTTCAAGAATTTGAACTAATCAGATTCCGATTGAAAGGTAAGGCTTTTAAAGTCTTCACTCAGCCAATTACTCTGGTCCATTGTACTGGCCCTTTAGAGAGCCTTAGTTCTATGATGTAATCTCAAACAATCGCCATATTTGTCTTAAATTGAGTAAAATTCGTCAAAATTTCATTTCGAATGATCTTCCTTCAGCGAATGTCTGATCAAGACTGACGCTTTTTTTTGCAAAGTGTTTAACTTGAGTTTTATATAAGAAATAATTGACCTAAATATTTTCGCATTCGCAGATTCTCGTAGTTACAGTTCAATGACTTTTGCCAAAATAAAATTATCTATGTAGGTCTGTACTATACCTAGAATACACAAAGTGAAATAATCATGCGTAATCGTACACACAAGTTTTGTATTAAAATAATTCGCGAATTAATTTGCACATACAATGTATGTATGGCGATTTTTATTGTGTATATTTTTTTTGCACATATGTTTCATTCACATATACGATTATATGTATATAGGAAGCTTCTGATCTATGAATTGCCATTTAATTTTTTTTTGCACACACATTTTTACTACACGCACAAATAACTGTAAATTTGCGAATTTTTTTTTTTACTGTTAGTAAATAGATCGTTTGATGTAGTCATTGAACTTGCGAATTTGTAAGGTTTGCCAAAAAATTTAGTAGTTCAATCCCCTTTTGACTTAATTTTAAGTGTAGTGTACATTGTACGACGTACTTAACATGCGTAGTGTTATTGTGAATAATCAAATTTTTCTTTTCAATTTGAAGCGATTGTTAAAAAGAGTTGAAATTAGGGAAAGATCCAGTTTTTTCAATCCAGCATCCATGATCTGTTTTCAATGAAAGAAGAAATTGAGAACAATGCAATCCCAAGACATGAAAGGGAATTGTGTGTGTGTGTGTCTTTTTATTATTTGCAATGTTTAATTATACACATGAAAAAGACGAAGGGAAACAAGGTAAAACGAGAAACTACATTAAAGTAAAATTGAAAAAAAAACTGATGAAAAGGAATTTTTTTCTTCATTTCAACAATCATCTTCTCCTTAGTACATTTATCGTATGTATACTTATTTTTATATTATTTTATTTAATTTTTCAAATATTCTGGTCGTATGGATTGTGTATGTGCAAAAATACGTTTGTATACCATGAAATAGCGCATTCTGAGTCTGCTGATTCGCGAATTTGTTGTTGTGTTAAATATAAAACATGCAAAAAAAAAATATATAAAGAAGAGTATCAAAGTAGGCTATGATTTCGGGTATTGCAAATGTCAAATTTGTTTCCATGTTCCCCATATACCTAGAGTTGTCGTTAAACAATGAAATTTGTATGTAAAATTACTTCTCGTTCACAATTTTCTTTGATAATTGGGGTTGCGATCGAGAATTGTTCCAGCCTTGCCAATTTAATATTTCGCAAACGTTGTGCAAATCTCGTTGATAGTAGTCGATTTTTAATCATTTTTAACACATATCAAATGAAAATAACAAAGGTTATATACTTTGTATAGGTTTTTGAAGTAAACCTTGTCCAATAGAGAATTTATCTTAATGTTCCTCGGACGAGGTATCAAATTAATTGAGATAAAAAGTGCAATAAATACTAAAAATAATAAAATTTTGTGTGAAATGAAAAAATTATATGCAATAATACGTGAAATTGATCATATGTGAGTGGAGAACTGATAAAGTGCTTTAATGTGAAATTATTTTGAGTGCAGTGGGTATTTTTTTTTGTGTGTTTGTATTTTCGTGAATTTAATAAAAATAAAGAACGTAGAAAGAAGTTTGCGTTGTTCAATGTCAATGGCGTTTTTTTTATTCTGTCAATTTTGTCTTAATTTGACTTCCATGTGGTTTTGTTGAATTGAGTTCAGTGGATTTTAATTTGTGATCATATGTTTTTATGTATGAAGGCCGATTGTATTTTTTGATAGAAATTGATCACATTATTTTACGTGATTTTAAATGATTTAATTTTAAGCATATCAAAATTTGTGAAAGAAAAATTGTGAATTGTGAAAATTGTGGAATGTGAAGCAAAACGACTATGATTGAGTATTGCTGTTTTAAGAATTCAACCTATGAAACACAGATAAAATAAAAATTTCAATTATTTTCATCTATGTATATCTATGCACATTAAGGCTCTGGATTAATTTTTTGAGATAAAAAATGTCATATTCAATGTAATTTCACTTTTCGACCTTGACATTGCAAAAAAACTGTGCTAAAATCTTGCATTATCTCACATGTGTAAACAAAAACACATAAAAATAATATGAGAATATAAATAGCAGTGTTTAACCTCCTTTCTTATTTATTTATTATAATAACATGCAACAGATGGTTGCATTAACGATGTGCAACGTTGTATCAGCAACACCGTTGCACACATCAAACATAAAGTAATCTAATTCAATTAAGCATATGGTCTTACATTTGTATCTATTTATACATTGAATGAGATAAGAAAAAATGATATATCACAAAACGTAACGAGAAAAAAAAATCTGTTTCAAATTAAAAGGAAAAAGACATCGATATGATTTTAAAAATAAATTTGATGCATTATGTCATGCTGTCACCTGCAATGACATGTTCCAAACTGTGATTTTGAGATAAAAATAGATTGAAATGTGGAATTTAACGGTTATGATTCGAGGAAATGTAATAAAATGAAATTTTTTCCACTATTAGGGGTGTGTAACATAATAAAATTCACGATTTTGTTCAAAATATATGGAAAAATCATAAATTTGTTGAAAAAACAGGACGTTTTCTGTAAATTTTCAAATAATTCGCTTCGATAAATTTCAGAATGACATTAAAATTTCATCCACCTATTGATAAATTTCTCAGTTTCATCGTACTTTTATTTATATGAATCAATCACGATTGATAGCACTTTGAAACAATGTAACATCGATCGTAGAACACAAATTGCGTAATGAAGCTAATAAAAAAAAATCTATTAAACTTATTAACACCTATACAGACTACTTATGATAAATATAAATGGAATGAGAGTAATTTTGATACACGATGCGTGTCTAAATAAAAAAAAAAATCTCGATTCATTGAAATGAAAATAGAAAAAAAAATAAAATTATTTATAAATCTCAGCTTAGTTTATATCAAAAGAAATAGAAATGAAAACAAATAAATGCTATTTTAAGACTAAGAATATTGGAAGATTGTAAGGGAGTGGACTAGTAAAAATACTGTATAGAGATAATGAGTCTACATGTCTGTATATTAAAGTTACACATAGTTTATCTCTTATCAAGTGATGATGATTATTTTGTATGCTTGCAGTATGTGTCTCATACTAAATATTTAATCCAATGTCTTATTTATATTTTTTTAATATAGACTTGTTGTTAATATTTCGTTAATAAGCTGTGATTTGGATTTCATGACATGGAAACGTGAAAATGTTATTAAGTATTCTTAAAAATGTTTAAGTTTTGACTACCAAAGTAGTTAATTAGTTTTTGAAGGAAACGTCCCCTGTCCAACAGAGAATCCTTCGTGTGGTTCCTCGATGGGGGTGGAATTTAAATGGAAATTAATTTTAATTTATTTTTAAATGAGATATTTCAATTCAAATTAATCATCGGAAAAATTTGAAGAAGACTTACAATAGCAATAATAACAAAGAAAAAAATGTTTCAACGGTTAACCACGTGATTCAATTGGCTGAGGGTATGCAATCAACTATACATGCGCGCGCAATTTGCATCATGAATTTTAAAGTTAATTTTCATTGAAATTGCATACAGAACTCATAATAATTTAATTTATTCTCGTTTGCTATTTTAAATTTATTGATTTATGTTTGGTGCTTGATTTAAAGTCAAAACAATTCCTTTGAAATGGAAAAATTAAAATAAAATGACATAATTTTACCCCCATGATTGGGGATTTGTAAAAAATTTGAGTATTGTCGTCGTTAATGCTGTCTGTCCGTTTGTTCACCTACTTTTTAAAAATAGCGTAATTTTCAAAAATCGGAGAAATTTTAAAACCGCGGAATATTGCACAGTTCCGGATCATCCTGGAATTTTTTTCAAAATTATGGAAAATTGGAGAATTTTACAAAACCACGAAATGTTCCATAATGGCAGAATTTTTTCTGGTAAATGAAAAAAAATGCGCTCTCGTATTGTTTTTACGACCACGTTCACCATTTTTTACTTGCGCAATTCGTTAATTCATACTTTAATCGTGGTTTTCCTTCTATGGCTTTCTATTTAACGTCAAATGTCTAAATAATTGTCAATATTGGGTTATTATGAATGTCAAATCTAATTAAAAATCAAATTTTTCAATTTAATTAACCTCCAAATTACCCCATCAAGGAAAAGATATTCTCTCTTGAACAGGGCGACACCAAAATTTATTAGCTTTTAAGTAATTTTCTGTGTTTCAAGCCAGAAAAATTACCATGCATAAGCAAGTCAAGAATCTTATGGTACTTTAAATTGAATTTTCCCTATGTATCTAATACATGTATCATTTGTTGGCGAATGATTCCGGAAAAACAAGGTCTCTTTGGTGTCAGTTATCGTCATTAATGTTTGCTCGCATGTAGAATTGTAGATTCCTTAGTACAAATACCAAACATCAACTCTATAAATTTTCCAAAACAGCATGAAAAAAAATAAAATTCTATTAGCCTAACAACAACAACTTGAACATGTACCAGTCCAGTGATGGTAGATGGTGAATGTACATAAGCAAACAATAATAATAATAAAATTTATAGACACAAACACTAAGGGCACTGAAACACAGACACACACACAGATCAAAAAAATGAGGGTACAATTGTACCCAGTTTCTAGTTGATGAGAGACTTGTTGCTATTTATTTGCATTATTATTATTGTTATTATTATTATTGGCCAGGTGCCATCAATATACACGCTTAACCACACAATACACAATATTAATAATGAAATAATAAACCACCATCATTTCCATACACACACACATATCCCCAATAGACTTGACTCATCATGCAAAACATAAATTGTACAATCCTTTCCGCCATATATAACATAAAAATAAAAAACAATCCACACATACTTGCATTTATAACTTACTTGTAAGAAGCAAAACAACTTTGAATTTTATAAAGTTTTTACCTGTCTGTGCCTCCAATACAAAAAAGAAAAAAAAAAGAAAATGTAAAACAGGAAAACCAAAAGTCATGTACTGACAGTCACCCACATACATACACCTAAACACATAAAATATCCATATAAAATCGCATATGTTCAAAAAATTTTTCCAAATATTTATTATTTATTCAAGAGAATGTACATTACCTGTAATGTACAGACCGAATGTAATTCAATCCCATGACATTTTTCCTGTGTACGTGTGTTCAGGACAATCCTCATAAAATGACTCAACCGATAAAAATTGATAATTCCATGCTTCATCTAAGCATACAAAATTTATTTTCCTTGTCATACATCCATAAACTGAATATAAAACACACATTGCAATATATATCGAGTTACAGTTGGAAAATTTACTTTGAAAATTTTATTAAAAATATTGATTCTTGAAAATATTATTATTTTATATTTAAATTACATACACGAACACAATCAATGTAATTTTACGTGCTTGTGCTGTCTTATTAACTCAAAAAAATTAAAATTACATTTTTCGATTCTTATATTTTTTACGTTCAATTCATTTCAATTCAATTCAATTCATTTATTCTCAAAGGATTACAAAAATGTAATTTTAAAATTCAAAAAATTAAAATAATTTGACTTTTGATTTAAGTTTGACCTAATTTTTCTTATTCTTATTAAAATAGCATTGGTCCCATCACATGCATGACAAAAAAATATTTGATTTTTTTTTGGCTTTCATTCAACTCACGTGCTGTATTAAATTTGTATGTGACAAAAAAATATCATAGACAAAAAGTGTATGAATGAAATTTAAATTGACTCCACAATACTATGAAAATGTTTATTATTGTTTTTGTTTTGTTTTGTATGCTTTTATGTACTCGTACATGCGTTCTATTCAAGTTCAGTGTTATTCATTTTATTTTACGTTCATTCATTTGTGCTTGTTTTGGTTGTTTTCAGTTGTAAATGGTGTACGTAACTGTATGTATTGTAAGTGGTAGTGGTATATGGAGAATGAAGGGAGCTTGTGATGCATTTGGTGTGTTGCGTAAAAGAGGATGATTTTTTTTATATTTCACTAACGTGGAATGTGGTATTTTTTTTGTGGGTTATTGAAGGTTATGGAATGGAAAATGGCAGTTGAATTTTTTCCATGAAAAATTTTGAATTTAAATGCAATTCGGTATTTTCTTTTGATTTGCTCCTATTTGTATGCAATGTGCATCAATTAAGCCTTAACCCATTAACCGTCTCTAGACCACAATAGGACTCTTTGAGACCGTCACCATGAAAAATCTAACCTAATCACCTCTTTATTGAGCAATATTGAGTCCAAAGCCAAACTTTCCTCTAGAATTTATTCTTTGTATTAAAGTGAATCCTTTTTGCTTCGGTGAAAATTTTGAGTCTCATACACTTTTTTACATTTTAAATGTATTTGAATATATTTTTAGTTTAATTTAATGCTTATCTAGGAATCAGGGTAAATTCTCTTTGGATAAGCTGCACAAAAAATCTTTCTAATTACAAACAATCAAAAATTACAATCAATTAATGATTACAAATTAACAAGAAAGTATCTTTTTTCTTATTAAACCTTATGAAAACTTTTTCTAATTTAAAGTGGCTTCATATTAGTGAAATATATCAAAAAAAAAATCTTCTTGACACGCACCTTCGTCTAATAAATTATTCATTGAATGTGGTCAAATTGCATTTAATTACATTCCATTCCATTCAATTCAATTCGATTCAATTCAATTCGATTCATATTCCATTTATTTTACTTTTTTATGATACATTTCATTCAAACTTTCAACCCTAATTTTATTTTATAGAATTAAATTTCCCCTTCATATTTTTTTCGTGGGTTATTGAAGCTTTGAAATGCAATGGAAAGAGACAGTTGAATTTTTTTTCATGAAAAGTTTTGTGAAATTTCATTTAAATGTAATTCGGTATTTTTTTTTATTTACCCCTATTTGTATGCAATGTACATCAAATAAACCTTAACCCATTAACCGTGTCAAGAGCCAAACTTTCTTCTAGGATTTGAGCTTTGTGTAAAAATGGATATTTTTAACTTCAATGAAAATGTTCTCATACAAGAATTTTACATTTTAAATGTATTCGAATGAATTCTCAGTTTAATTTATCGCTTATCTAGGAATAACGGCAAATTCTCTATGGATAAGCTGCACCAAAAAACCTTCTACAATTACGAGGTGACAAGTAATAATCTTTTCTTTTTTTTATTACAAAAAACTATTTTTTAATTTAATGTGGCTTCATATTACTGAAATATACAAAAAAAAAGAAAAAAAATTTCGTGTCACGAACCTTCGTCCAATAAATTATTCATTGAATGTGGTCAACTTGCATTTAATCACATTCCGTTCAATTCCATTCAATTCAATTCGATTCGATTCATATTTTTTTTTTATCAATATCATTTTATGACACATTTCATTCAAACTTTCAACCCTAAATTTTTTTAGAATGAACCTTCCCCTTCATAAAAAAAACACACGCATGCGCATGGTTTTTCAATTGAAATCTACCCTTAACATTAATGATGTGGTATATAAATAAAATTTCATAAATAAAATATGAAATTTATAAATTTTATGGATAAAATTGAGAGCTTATCAAGGAATAGAGGATAAATATTCTCTGTGGATAAGCTACGGCAAAAAAAAACAATAAACAAATGTGTTAGAAGTACACTAAAGTACCTACTAATCGTACAATTACAAGATTTTTTTTTGGATGTATACATTGAGGGTGGCTTTGCGTTATCGAAATATAGAAGATTTGATTTTCATAATGTGCTAAAATGAAAATTCATCCGTTAAATGAAAATGAAAAACTTCATTCAAAGTGCATTATGGGGGAAAAAAGGATAAAACTGTAAAATATCATGGAAAATCTTCTTGTTAGCTTATCTAGGAATCTCAAAAGTTCTCTATTGATAAGCTCTATGAAAAAATCTCGCTAATTAAATATAGCCACATAACCGTAGACTTTAAAAAATGGTAAAGTGTTCTACACTCACGATGAGTTTTATCAATTGCAGTTGTTTCATGTTATGGAAATATAGAAAAAAATTGATTTTCCTTTGACATGGAAATTCGTCCTTAAATTTAAAAAAATATGGAGGATGATAAATTTGAAATTAAATACTCGGAAAATCCTTTTAAATGCATTTTGTAAGGATACATAGTTAATAATACTTTTACATAGTTTTTCCATTGTCACTGTGAAATTGACTTAAATTAATCATCAAAAATTCTCAGATAAAATTTTAAGCTTATCTAGGAATCGAGGATAATAAATTCTCTGTGGATAAGCTAAGGCAAAAAAATGAATTTGTTTAGTTTACACTAAGTTTAAAATGTAAACTGATCTATAATTACAGTTGATTTTTACTATTGAGGATGAGGATTTACGTTAATGAAATATAGAAAATATTTTTCCCCTAAATTTTTGCTGATATCCTGATATGGGTGTTCGTCTTTAAATTTGCATGAATTCAATGAAATTTCACCCTCTTATTTTTAACATATCGAATGTGAATAATTTGAAATGACTTATATTAGCTTATCTAGGAATGGATGCCCCCGTTCTCTCTGGATAAGCTGATACAAAAAGGAATTATATTAAATAGTTTTGATTTGAATACAGTCGTATACAGTGTTATTTTGAATTATTTTTCAATAACAACTGTTTCAACAATTTAAGGGTGTTTCATGTTATCGAAATATGATAAAAAATTTTTCCCCCTTAATTTTTTTCCATGACATCCTGACATGGATAGTCGTCCTTAAATTAAAATAAGTTAAAATGAATTCAATCAGAAATAATTATTAGCTTATCAAGGAAAGAATCCATTTTCTCTTTTGATAAGCCGAATCAAAAAATGTAAAAGTTATTTAGGTGAATTAAGGAGTTAACCTTCTATGAACGTAATGTTCTACACTCAATGGTAGTTTTTACCAATTGTGTGTGATTCATGTTATGGAAATATAGAAAACATTTGAATTTTGCTGGGATGAAAATTCACCCTTAAATTTCAAATATGAATGTGATACATTTTACATCGTAAAATCTTGCATTTGAAAATGCACTTGTACAAACGTTTTGTCTATTGTATACTTAACTACAGAATGGTCCATGGGGTTGGGGTTTTTTTGTGGTAATTTGAAAATTATGGAAGTCAACTCATCTATTTAAAATTTTGGGCTCAGCATTTAGGTGTCAGATCCTTAAAATCGTGAAATAACCGTTAAACAGAGTGACCAACTCTCTTTTTGTATGGAGCTAAATTTTCTTCCAAAAAGAGCTTAATGAGGGCTAAATTTGTTCAAATAATTTTTTTTTTTTTTTCATTTTAATTCAAGTTTAAATTTTTATTCAACTTTTGGGAGTTATTAAAATACGTTTTATATATAATAATAATATATAAAATATAATATAATATTTTCATCCAATTGTAATTCATCTTCTCCAGTTTCCTTTGACACATTTTGATATATCTTCAGTCAGTTTGTAATTATTACAACAAACCTCACACATCTTAAAACCGTATCTAATGTACAAAATTGCACTGAATGTTTTAACCGAAATTCGGTCAGTCAAACGATTTTTGATCATATTCATTTGACTAAATATTCATTCAACATCTGCATTGGAATAGAGAAATGATAAAAGATCAAAAACAAATGTCGCCATATCGCCAAACGAATTGTTTCCTGCTGCATCTTGATATTTGTACACTTATGCCCAAAATTTTGTCATTGAAGTACTTTCGATCCAGGAAATTTTATGTTATTAAAAATCACAATTTCATTTTATAAAAAATTTAAGGCGAAGAGCTAAAAGAGCCAAAATTATGTAATGAAAGAGCTAAAAAAAGCTCCAAGGGGCTTATGAACCATTTCGAACCAAAAAATTTAAAAAAGAGACAGATCTAGCTCCGAAAGAGCTAAAATCGTCACACTGCCGTTAAATATTTTTTTAGCAACTAAAATAATATATAGCTTATCTAGGAATAGAGGATAATTATTCTCTGTGGATAAGCTGAGGCAAAAAAAAACCATTTAATTTTTGACAAAGTAAAATTAAATCGAGTATTCAACTATATACTAAAAAACCATCGACATTTTTTATTAATTCCCCTTAGTGCTTTGTATTATTGAAATATATGATAAAATTTGAATTTGCAATCATTCAGATTCATCTTAAAATTTGATCAATCAAATCTGATCTTCATACAATGAATTTAGTTTTACATCCCACAAATTATTGAAGAAATTTAATTGAACATAATTGAATTTTTATTAAATTAATTTAATTTTCATCACACACAACAAAATATTCAACTTTGATAAGATGAATTTAATATAATAATGCAAAAGATTCAATTGTTTACATTCCAGCATCGAATTTCCCCGTCATAGAACAAACGCATGCGCATGGTCATTTATAAAATTCATCCAAATCTGTAGAGATTTCATCTCAAAATTTGGAAAATATTACAAAAAATTTAAAATGTTATGTTGTCAGAAACAGATAATTGCCTATCTAGGAATTCGTCTAATTCTCTATGAATAGGCTAGATCAAAAAAGAAATTTTGGATTTAAACGTAATACGAAATTATATTATGTTTCAACTATATTACGGCTTAAAACCACCTGTTTCTCGATTCCAGTAACTTATACAAACTGGATGTGCTTCGTGTTACTGAAATATTTTACATGAAACACTCGATTCCCTACCCAAAAAAAACTTGATAATATTGATTTTATTTCCTACACACATTCAAGAATACACACAATTTTTATATGTATTTTTTTCTTTTTAATTTAAACAAAAATTCACTCTTATTATTATCAAAATACACATCAAGTTGTTTGACTATTTCATTAATATACGTTTTATTTACATTCATTTCATTTTATACTAGAATTTTTTAACATACGACACTTCATAGACACAATCACAAATTTATTGCAGTTATAAACAAAAAAATTAAATGTCTTAGCTATCAACAAGACAACGACGCTATGCTACTACACAGTAAAGAATGAAGAATAAAAAAAATATAAATTTATTGTTTTTTTTTATTTTCGTAGTAACGCATTTAAAAATGATTGTTATTATTATTAAGAGAAATATTTTTATTTTATTTATTATTATTTTTATTGTTAACAGAAATTATAAAATGGAATTATTTCATTTCATTTTGTAAGTTAGTATGCCAAAAGTGCGATAGTTTGATCAATATTCGTATTACAAGTTTTTGCTTTATCTGTGTTTGTATATGACATTTCATAGTACTCACATATAAACATAATAAAAACAAGTAAATGAAGTAATTTGAAAGGGAATTCCGAAACATTCATTTTGCTTTGTTTTAATTTTTTAAGTTTTTGTTTTGTGTATGTCAACAAAATATGATATGTAGGTGAAAAATTTTCCATTATGACTTGAGACAAGAAAAATTTTGATGAAAATCTTTGAATTTGCTAAAATATGAATGGGATCAAGAAATTCATTCATCAAATTGTAAAAACAAAAATTGTAGTATTTGAAATTAAACAAATCATTAAAATTTTGTAAGATAACATTTCATCTTTATTTATGTTTACTTGACATATATTAGTAGTAAATCATCTTATAATCTTGTTTCGTTGCTATTTGATGGCTTATTTACACTTGTTTGAAGTGCATTTTTAAAGAAAATAATAACCTGAGAGGATTTAAAGTTAAAAGTGATTGCTGATTTTATTGAAAAATAAAACATGATGAGAAAATATTGAACTTTACATGTACAGTGTATTAGATTAATTTTGACCCAAGCATTTGTCTTGACGTTTTTTTTCTTTTTTTTATTAAACCATCTTCCACAAGGACGTTATTCCCGATTCAGTCATTGGTTTTCAAATTGAATATCAAAAGAATTAATGTTTTTTTTGAAATTCAAGTTCAAATAGAATCAGATTTAGAATTTCCAAGCTATTAAATTAATTTTTGGATGTACAAATTCACAGCTATCATTTTCGACCATCCTGCATTGATGATATTTGGATTTTGAAAAAGTACAAATGCACAGCTATCATTTTCGACCATCCTGCATTGATGATATTTGGATTTTGAAAAAGTACAAATGCACAGCTATCATTTTCGACCATCCTGCATTGATGATATTTGGATTTTGAAAAAGCACAAATGCACAGCTATCATTTTCGTCCATCCTGCATTGATGATATTTGGATTTTGAAAAAGTACAAATGCACAGCTATCATTTTCGACCATCCTGCATTGATGATTTTTGGATTTTGAAAAAGTACAAATGCAGAGCTATCAGTTTTGACCATCCTGCATTGATAATTTTTGGATATAAATTAAGTACAAATGCACAGCTATCGTTTTCGACCACCCTGCATTGATGATTTTTGGATTTTGAAAAAGTACAAATGCACAGCTATCGGTTTCGACCATCCTGCATAAATAATTTTTGAATGTTAAATAAGTACAAATGCACAGCTATCATTAACCAACAGTAACAAGAATTTCAACATGACATCGCTTCAGGTAACAATTATGTAAACTTGCTTAGAATTTATGATACAATGAGTTTGAAGTCTATCTGGACAATATCTCTTTTACATATATAAAGTAAGCACATAAAAAGCAGTAAATAAACAAAATATAAATAAATTTGAATTAGCCTACGTTGAAATCTTACAAAAAGTTATTTTGATTTCAAAATAAGATGAATTTTCATTCCATCATTCATAATTTCAATGCAGATTCAGGAAGCATTCATATAAATTTTCATATCATTTCATATTTTCCATGTATTTCTGTATATAAATATTTATTTTTAAGGAAAAATAATATTAAATAAACAACGATACTTTTCATTTCTTTTCAACTACATGCAACGTGTACTGAAAATTTCTTTTCATCTCAGTACTCAATCTGAATCGTAATGGAAAACATATCTGTGAATATCGTTTCCATAATTTTTATTCTAATTTTTTTAATGAGATGGACCGTAATTGGAATTTCAAGTGAAAAGTTAGTTATGAATGAAATTAAACCAGAAAAACGGGTAATCTTGAGTAAGTTTTGTTATGAATGTGAAGAGTCAATTGATAAGGAAATTCAACAGGACATTCAAACTAATCACACAAATGACATCAAATTTTTATGCAAATCTGATTTGACATATGATCGTAAGTTGAGATGTTTTTTTATATGAAAATAATTAAAATGTAAATTGTAATATTTTTTTATTTATTTTTTGACAGGACACGTTAATTTAAAATGTTATCATTGCTTGAATTTAAATCTATCACACTCGGAAAATTTTAAAAATTTCTTCAAAATTGGATTTGATAACGGTAAAATTTCAGTTGAATCTGTGTTGAATGGAATATTTAATTTCAAGTTTTTTGATTTTAGGTCTTAATAACACACTTTTCCTTCATAATTGTGCTTTGTCAGCTGAATGCCAAAAAATAATGATCCCAGATGATTCTGAGTATTTGGATCATGAGTCATCATACCACTTTTGCATCACGACGTTATGTAATTCAATGTCAAATATTGCCATAAGTTGTACAAATAATTTCGTTATTTGTATTTGCTCATTATTATTATTATTTTTTTATCATCACAGTCATTTTTTGAATGATTTTGTAATAATTTAGGACGAGATTTTTTCAATTGAATTTTGGTTTTATCGAAGTAATCCAATTCGTGAAGTGTCATTTTAAATATTCATATCTACTACTTTTGTAGCACTTAAATACTACTATCAAAATGATTGGTTTTATCGCAAAATCAAGTGCTATTCATACAAACACAAACACGTTCCAAAGAACTCGTAGCTTTATCACAAAAATTGATAAAAATTGTTAATACACATTTTTTTAGTATTATTTTTTAAGTGAAATAACTCTAATGACTCAAATTACAAGTTAGTCACAGATAGATCGCTTAGAAATAATGTCAATTAAATTCGCATTTCCAATTATTTTGATATTAATTCCACCGAGTCTCTCATACCTCGAATGTCACAAATGCGAGGAGCAACGAGACCGAAATGGAACTCTCATAAATGGAAATTGCTTAGAAACGTCTAATAATATAACGGAAATGCGAGTAGTGAATTGTTTATACAAGTGTAGTATTTTTCATGCAAGTAACAGTAAGTTTTCAGTTTTTTTTTGTTATTTTGAGAAAATAATTGAATTATATTTACTATGGGTGATGTGCAGCAAATGGAATAAATTATATAGTGAGAGATTGTGCAAAAATGGAGGATTATTGTCATCAGTTAGAACACCGATTTGAAAATAGTTCAAAAATTACATGTCATATGTGTGATTACGATTTATGTAACATAGCTTTAAATAAGACAAGATATAAAACGTTAATTGTGACAATTTTTCCAATGTTTTTTGCTTTCCTGCTGAGCAGGTCGTGATAGTACCTCAAATTTGAGATTTAAATTTAATGTGAACAAAAATTCTATTTTAAGTTAAAATAATTTTAATAAAAAATTGAAGAAAAAAAAATATGTAATTTATGAAAATCAAACAACAATATCTTATCAACCCAACCTCGTATCTAATAATATGAATTACAAAGCAAATATCGGTATCATTGAACGAGGTGTAGTCATTTTCAGAATATCACCCAAACAATAATGTATCGAATCATCGTCTTATCGCTATGCCTAAATTTAATACCGAAAATCGCCGGGTCAATACAATGCTATGAATGTGAGGAAATTCGTGATAACAAAGGTATGCTTATTACTGGTAATTGTTCCATGAATGGTGGTGCCAGAATTATGACTCATTGTTTTGGAAGATGCGGACAATATATTTGGTATAATCGTAAGTTAAATTTGATTTAATGTTAAGTAATTAAAATTCAAAAAAATTTAATGTTCAGATGACACTGAAAATAATAAGATGGTCTTGGAATGTGCAACTGAAGAAAATTATTGCATGAAATTGGAAAAAGTCAAAACAGTGGGATATAATTTTGCTTGTACAACATGTGACAAAAATTTGTGTAATTCCAGTTCAAAAGTACATGGAAAAGGAATTCAATGGCTTTTAATAATGACAGTTTTAGTGATAAGTGTCAATGATTATTTAAAATAATAAAAAATATGAAAATAAAAACTCACCATATTGCCGTGCCAAGATTTGAAGAAGGGGTGGAAGGGCACTATCTCGACTCCATGTGGTTCGTGGCCATGGCACCAAAGATGCTCGTCGACGAGCAATACTTGCTGCATCGGCATTTTTATGTACTCGTTGTGTTTGTTGTTGACTTTGACTATGATTTGGTTGATGTTGTTGTTGTTGCTGCTGCTGCTGTGACTGTTGAATTGAATTTCTCCTTCTCAAGTTAAATCGATTATCTCGTCCTCCAAAGTAAAATTCACAAGTCGGTGTTGAATTGTTTGTAATTGTAGTGGAACAACCTCCTGCGGCATTATTTGGTGTTTGAATTCCAAATGGATGCCAATAAAACATACAAATTGGATTTGGACTCTGAAAAACATTGAAATTAAATTAATTTTACATATCCATGAATCGATAAGGATCAAGATTTGCATTTTAATTAATTTTCAATTTCAATTCACTACATCACAGTCTTGATTCATATTTCAAGGGTAAATTGTATTGAATATCTCATACCATGCATATTTTTAAGGTTTCCAATTAAATATTGAGGACAAGTAAACATAGAAATCGTATTTTGCAAAGATTGGTTTATGCAGTACTTGTTTCGATTAGAGACAAAAATGAAATTGAATCTATTGAATTAATACATATATAAAATGATTCAGTTAAAAGTTTGAGTAAGTATTTGATTGAATGCATACAATGAATAAGGTATTTGATAATATTGCGGTTTAACTGCATTCTTAATCTCATTAGTATTAATTAAGGTTTGTATAACGTTTGAATCATGAAATTGAAGGTTGTGCAAAAATTAGGGCAAAAAATTTAATGTGATGCAATCTCTTGATTTTTTTGATACATCTCTCAATCCTCTCAATATGTCTCGCTCTCTCTCTCACACAGTTTTTCTCCTTTGACTTACTCTTAGTTTTTTACTTTCAATCTTAAAAACTAGTTTGAACTTTTTATTTACTACTTCTTTTTATTTTTGTCTCTCTCTCTCTCTATTTTATTAGTACTAACTCTCTCTCTCTCATTATTTAATGTAGCTGTGCTTATCAATGTTATGTATCTTACAAACTATTCCAATGATACTTATCATTCTCTTTAAAATTTCTAAGTTTTTCTCTTTGTTTCTCCCTCTCTCTTTTTCTGTTTTTCTCAGATTTTTCAAGAAATTTTCTTTTTTCTCTCTTCCCACACTGTTTTTCTCTTCACCTTTCTTCAACATGCTCCTAGTTGAAATTGTAAAACTTCTTTTCCCTAAATGTAATTTTTTTTTCATTCTCAATTTCACTATTACTAATCCTCTCCCTTTTTTTCTCTCTCAATATTTTTTATACCATTTCAATGTGCCTTTCAAAGTTATTCTGAAGAGTTTTAGTTTTCTTTTTCAGCTCTTTGAAATTTTCTCTCTTCTATTCCCTGCAACCTTTTCTTTGAAACTTTCGCTCTTACCAATATTTCTTTAAAATTTTCGATTTTTTTCTCTCTCTGTCTCTCTCATATTGAAAATTAAAATTTCTTCTTTTTTCAATAATCTTCAATAAATAGATCAGCAAATCCTGAGAAATTTTTTTCTAAGTCTCGTGTGAATCTTTACACTCTCTCTCATTTTTCTATTCTCTAAATTACCATTCTTAAAATTTCTCTTCATCACACTCAAATTTTAATTCGGGAAACAGAGTAAATAAAAAAATATGTTTCTCACCTGCATTATATGTCTATAAATTCCACTCAATGAACTGGCAGTTGAACATCCGCTACGATCCATAATAAATTTGATTAATCAACATTAAGAATTTTTTTATTTTTTATTTTTTTACTAGTCTCGATTTTTCTTTTAACTTTTAAAATTTAATGATTTTTAATTTTCACTACGCTTTAATTTATTCATGTTAAAAATGCATATTTCCGCATATTTTATGAACTGAAGTTTCATATTATAGTTCAATGATTTATTGGTTTATTTTTACACTTTTAACACATATTTACTTCAATTTAACTTTAATGATTCACTTTTCATTGAAATATTGATCATTCCAGTTGTGATGATATGTAAAATTATTTTAAATGTATACATAATTTGATTTAAAATGAAAAATAATCATGAATGAATGGATGGAAAAATACCTTTGCTATCATTTGTGCGTGTTAAAGTATCGTTACACAATTTAAACACAATTTGTGTTGTTTGCAACCACTTTAATTCCTGTATTTTCTTTAAATGTAAATTGTTAGATCAATTTTTGCTTCGTCACTATAGGAAAATATTTAAAGATTGGTTCCTTATTTAATTTTTTTTGTTAATTAATGAAATTTTATTTTTCATCACTTCACTATTTAAAGAAATTTTTTTGGTATTGTAATTTTATTGATTGATTAATTTCAGGACACTTTAACGGTCATATCCATAATTTTATGAGCACATTTTAATATTTTTAACTGATATTTTCAAAAATCTGATGAAGTTTTAGCTGTAAATGCATTTTAAATTTCAATCAAAGTCCAATAAAATAACTAAATTAACTGAAAATATTTAAATTCGAGCCACCTTTTAAAAAAGAGTTGATTAACCGACCGTAACTAAACGACAACTAAACAAATTATGTATCGGTATTTGATATCAAACTCAAATTCAAAACAAATTTTTACAAAATTCCTTCCTTAAAAATACACACATTTGTCAGTCAATCATATCGTTTAATAAAAAAAAAACATTTAATATAATCCATGAAAATTGTTACGTAGTCACGGTTACTTTAAAATTTGTTTATATATTGTTTTCATGATTACATTAAATGGATAAACAACTTAATATGTGTGTGTGTGTGTGTGTAAAGCGGTTTGCATGGGACTGTTAATGGAAAAGTAGCTTCAAATGAAACATTTTTCGAATATTTAAGTAAAGTTCAATTATCTGACATGAAATTTTCCCTTTAAATGTATATGAGAGCACTCGACTGATAATGAATAAAGTTTTAAATTATTTTATTATTATTTTAAAATTAAAAGGGGAAACACTTTTTCACATGAAAATGCCAGTACAGCGCGAAATACTGTCAGGAGGTCAAAAAGTGTCAGTGAACTTGTGTGTTAGCTTTGAACTACACATTTATTTTGTTTCATAACAAATTTGTACACCGTTGTTGTTGCATTTTCCGTCTTGTTATTATTATAATGAGTGTATGCAAATTCTAAAAGTGTTTGTGTGAGGTGCAAAAATAAACTAAATATAAAAATATTTTTGTTTTGTGAATGAATCATTATATGAATTTTATGTTTGTGTGTGTTTTTTGTGATGATGCATTCTAAATTGATTTCACCTAGTTTTTAGACCAATGCAATTTTTATTTCATTGTGATGAAAGTTTGAATTGAGTTTTCCAGGAACTTGGCCTTTAATTTTCGAAAAATTTTCGTATCATGCAATTATGTTGGAAGTTTGTTCTCTGAAGTACATTCTTTGGTAAGACCATGACAAAAAATAACTTGTAAAGAAGTTTCAATAAGTAAGAACGTCCCATTACACCTCAATTCAAATAAATTCAATTCCATATTAACGGTACCAGGCACAAACAATATTAGAATTTACCTAATTCAATAAATACCGATTATCTCATAATCTGAATTACACTGAAATCTGATATAAAATAAAGTAAAATAAAACTTTTTAAATGCAATTATGCAATTTTATTCAAGGACAATCAGTTGTGGTCTGGCTTTACTTTTAAAAATATCGCATGTGTGAAAATATTTTATTGTAATACATTTAAAAAAATTGAATAGAAAAAGATTAGTGATGAGTTCAAGGTGAGACCGCTTACTTAAATAGCAAAGAAATCTGGAGCCTCATGAAAAAATGGGTTTGAAATTTCCTTTCATTAAAAAAAATATTAAACCGTGATATTACATGTGAATAGAAAAATAATTCATTTTCCTTTTACGATAATTTTATTTTTTGTATTATTTTTTTTTTTTTTTTAATTTACCGTGCAATAATGAAATTTTGTGGTTGCATTATCAATTTATGGAACAATTCATTCAAGGCGTATCAAGGAAAATTATCTTTTCAATCAAAAATAATAAAAAAGGAAATTTTCGAACAAAAAAAGGTCGTCGACTGACCTCTAAAACTAATATTTTTTATTTAGAACATGACAGGTGCATTTTTTTTTTTAGCAATAAAAGAATAAGGTCGATTGAATGAAGAAAATGTGACTCATTTCCCGCAGCTGTTGAGTGTCTAGAAATTTTTCATGCATTGTGTCACGACAAAGAAATGCAATCAGAGGATTTTTGTTTTGAATTACTAAAAATTTTCTTGGAGAATTTAAAATTATGTGGGTAAAAAGAATTTAATTAAAATTCCTTAATATACTAAATGGAATGCAATGAAATTGCATTTTTGTTTTTTTTTTTTAATTTTTATGAAAAATATTTTTATTATAATTATTAGAAGAAAAACTCAGAAATGACTTTTATTTTTTTCCATTCAAACAAAAAAATAAATAATGTCAGATGTCTTTCATTTGGTCTTTTAAGACGTTGAATGAAACGTTTATCTGTATTTAAATAAATTTATATTTTTTTATTTTGATGAGTTCCATTTCAAAAAAACTTTATTGAGAAAAAAAAACAAGAAATGAAAATTTTCGAAGGACATTTCGACTCAAAAGTATTGAATGCAGGTTACACAAGGGCTGTCCAGTGGCAGTTTGAAGCTTTCACCCTCCGACACCCTGAAGTCCATACCTCCAGAAAAGTCTATCTAAGTCAGATCAGAAGGGGTCATGAAGATTTTTCATCATTAGGAAGATTTTCAAAATATTGGAAGATCTTAATGAATTCCAAAAATCACATCATTTTCCGATGTAAAATTCGCTCCTAAAACCAATGAAAAAAATAAAATTTGGGGGTTCCTATACAAAAAACTTTGCGACCGACCATTTTAAGGAATTTCGTGTTATTGAGGGTTTTGCATCATGTTTCATCAAAAAAGTATACAATTTATAATTTTTTTTGAATTTTTTATTTTTTTATTGGAAAGTTGAGATTTTTCTAACCTGTTTTAAGTATCTAATCACTTTGTAGATCAAAAGTTACAAGTATTTTTGGTTTAATAGTATGAAATTTGTTCAAAGAGGTCGGTTAAACAATTTTATTTGATTTTTCAAAGAGATTTTTAATTTTGGTCAAAAACTAATGAATTTACGAAAAAGATCGATAGTTTATTTGGCAAAGTTATAGAAAATTGTATAATTTTCAACTTTTTCTCGCATTACTACAAAAAAATCATGAAAGAACTCGACTTTTTGGCTAAAACTCTCGATTTTCAAAAAATGGTCATAACTTTTGTTCTAAGAAAGCTACACAAGAGTTTAAATACTTAAATCGCATCAGAAAATTCTCACCTTTTTGATTTTAATGCTTAAAAATATCTAGATGAGGACTTTCATGATGCAAATTGATGAAAAAGTTAAAAGAACTTGAAAATAACTTGAACTTGAAAATCGGTCAGTCGCAAAGTTTTTTGTATGGGAACCCCCAAATTTTATTTTTTTACCGGATTTAGAAGCAAATTTTACAACGGAAAATGATGTGATTTTTTAAATTCACTGAGAACTTCGAATATTTTGAAAATCTTGCCCCTCGCTAATAAGGCTTAGGATAAGGCTGAGAAATAATCACATAAAATGAGGTCTTGAACGAACAGGTCAAAAAACCGTTAAAAGAATTTTTAAATCTTTATAAGTTCGAAATATTTTCTCAATGAGCTAAGTGCTACTTTCTTAAAGTTTTCAAACTTTTTAAATTTTACAACTTTTCATAGAACTAAGTTTTTGGAATTTCTTAAAAATAGGTTCGCATCTCATCGAAATAAGTTTTTCCAAACATTCCTGTGTTGATTTTTTTTTAATTTCTATCATTCTAAAATAATTGAAATTTAACGCTCCTTCGACATGGAAGTCATTTCAATGCTATTTTTATATATTTTAATAATAATAATAATAATTATTATCTTTTTGGTCTAATTTTATTTCAACGTCAGACAACATAACACAGTTGGAGTCTATGAAGAGTCTGAACGGAAAATAATCATTAATTTTTGTACAAATATTTATTAACCAGATGCACTCACAGACGCATTTGTGATGTATGTTGATTTAAATCTATTTTTTTTCATTTAAGCCATTAAGATTAAAAGAAAAAATCTTTGTTTTTCATTTATTTTACACTTTTTTCTTTGTATATAAACTTGTGGTACATTAAATCTGAACAAATTTATTTCTTTTTAATTTTATTTATGGAAGTTGTAAATCCATATGAATACTTTTTTTTTTATCTGTTATTAACCCAAATACTTCACCAATGCAATTTCAATGCATCACATGTAATTTTTTAAAGTAATTACAGTAATGCATCCGTTACTCAATAATTTTTCGTAATCTGAGTTACACTTAAAATCTATAAATTTAATTTTTTTATCTAAGTGAAAAAAAAAATCACTTTCAAATAAATTTACCAAATAATTTTAAATATTTTCCTCGTATTTCATTGTAGCACGCTTAACGACTCGATTCTAACTGACTTGGTGTTGTAAAGAAGATGTATGCAAGTTTTTTTTCATTTTTCATTCAATTTTATACTCATACAAAAAACAATCCGTTGCATAGACGAGTAAAATAACATTTGCTCATGAATGTAACATGCATTTCAATGTATAGAGTCTATATCATCATAATAAAATAGATTTCGTTCTAATGTGAATCGTCAATGGGAAATATTAGAATATTAAGGAATTGTGAATTTGAAATGGTATGTTAATGCCTCAAATCGTTTACATATTTTATATTTTTATGCTTTTTGAGAGGAAGACAATTTTGGAATTTTCATCCTTTGCCATTTAACAGTTGATTTATAAATAAATGAAAGGAAAAATCGGGTTGATATCATTGAATAGAAGAATTTGAAATATTTTACCATAATAACTATTTTTGGGTTTATAAAAGTAATTTCATTGATGTGAAAGAATTTGCTATTAAATATTCATGATGATTATAATTTTATTTACAGTAATCAGAAATTTTACTTTAATAAAGGCATACATTGAAAAATATTCTTAATAAAAATATACATTCCTTTAATTTTACAAGTCTCATTTAACTGCTCTAATTAAATGTGGCTCCAAAGTCAATGATTGTCTCATAATTGATTGCATCACAAATTCACTTGAACATACACTGCAATAACTTTTCCCGGGCTTCGTCAGTCCAATTACCAGATGTAAATCCGTTTCACATGTGATTATCAAATAACTTCCAGGAGTTTGGAGATTCGCATCTTGAATTCTGGCATTTGAGCGACGTGTTTTCTCAACTTTACCCCCACACAACTCAATCCATTTCGAGAGATCTTTTACATCTGGTATCACTTTGGGTGTAATGTAAAAAGTTTTTCCCTCAAAAAGTGTCTTCTTGATAGGAGATTGAAGCACTTTTTGAATGTCACATTTATATTCAGCCTCAAAATCGGGATCTGTTAAAGCGAAATTCTCCATTGGCAGGAAATAACCGACTTTTGCACTTTCAACAACCCATTTTGATGATACGATGTGTTGGCATACACAGAGGCCATAGATAAATTTGATCGAACGCTTTACTCGTGTCATGACCAGAACAGTTGCCGTCGAGAAATCAGTTACAATTTGACCGCCAAGAGTCCTGTAATTTAAATTTTTATTATTATTTTTTTATAAGGAATAAATTTCAAATTTTCTCTTGAAACTCACGTTACAGCTTTAGTTAATCCATCAATATTATCAACTATTGAAAACAAAACTTTTGGGACATTTTCCGGTTCTGGCTGTTTCGTACAAACAATTTCATTCGGAATTTCTTCTAATGGCGGTAAAGTACGTTGTTTTTTATTCGCCTGATGTGGTGGCTCCGTGACACATCGTTTTAAGCGCTCAGCTGATTCTTGTGTTAAACTTATTGCTTGTTTCCATGGATCTGTATGATGAAAATATTTATTGAATTTAAAAAATTTTTAAAAAAAGTTAAGGAAACTTACTCATTAAATGTGCAACGAGTGAAAAATCAATTCGAAATGGACTTTGCAAATTATATTGTTGATATTTCGTGTTATCATGTTGCGACATTTGAGATAAATTTCCAAGCAAAATATCACTTAGCCAAATTGTGTTGACCATCGGTGTTCCCCATTCCTTTGCTTTTTTATATTTCTTATTTTCCGTGTTAATTCGTTTGCATATCAAGACAGAATTGTGACGCGAAAAGTACGTTGTAAGTCTTGCTCCAGATTCGATGATCATAAGTTTGATTCGATCACGTTCTTCACCCTCGAAACCCGTTATTGACATTGTTTGTTTCGTGCATGGTTTTTGTACACCAAATGTTGCTGGTGTTGGTAAATGCAATGCCTGCCATGGAGGTTGAAAGACTTTCTTCAATATAACATCACTTAACCAATATGCTGTCACGCATCGTTTTGAATCACGAATTGCTTGCATTACAACACCATGACGTTGGGTCCGACAAAGGACATGAGTGACACGACCACTGTAACACTCCTCAATTGCCCCTCCATACTTTTTAATGAGTTCTTTCCAGTCTGGGAGTTCTTTTGCATGTGTCTCATCATATTCAACAATATGGAAAATGCATCCAAGAAGGAAAAGTTCGGAAGGTAATTTTAAATTTGGATTGTGACCGTAATATTGGGGACGTTGAAGTGGAGGTCGATTGGGAGAAAACATCCCTGTCTTAATACCACCTGGTGATTGTGGAATCACAATAGGACTTTGAGGCATTTGGGCAACATTTGGAGGTGTTGGTGTCCCAGCTGCATTTGTTATATTTGATAAAGTTCTTCGTTGTTGCTGCTGTTGTTGTTGTAACGCCATAATTTCTTGCGGAGTACGAGGTTGGATAACTTGGTTCATATTCGCATTGTGTTGCGCTGTCATAAGTCGCAAAGTACCTGCAGCAGATGGTTCATTGACATCTTGAAGTCCTCCTGGATTTACAGCGCCATTATTTCCTAAGCGATTTGAAAGCATATTCGCAAGTGCGGTTTTTGTTTTGTTTGGCAGTGCATTTGGATCTTGAATTATTATTTGTTGCTGTTGCGTTGGATCGACTTGATCTGGAAATCCAGGCCCTCTTGGAGAAACGGGTGTTCCAGGTGCTGATTTTTGACCTTGCGCTGCAGCAGCCGCAGCTGCATCTCTCTGCATTTGTAAGCGTTGATATTGTTGACGTTGAAGTTGTAATTGTTGCTGTTGCGGCGATGCATTTGGATCAATTTGAAATTGTTGTTGCTGTTGATTGGGACCCGGTTGTCCTGTGATTGGAGTTAAGCCTGGTGCTGTTTGTCGCACAAGAATTGGTTGTCTTTGTTGAATCCATTGCATTTGTTGTTGTTGATTTAAGCCTGGTGGTATTTGACCTCGAATCAAAATTTGCTGAGTTCCAGGACGGACAGGTCCTTGAGTCATCATTCCTTGGGGCATTCCTTGAGGTCTCATCTGCATCATTCTTTGTTTTTGTAACTGTGTCAAATATTCTTGTCTTTTCATTGGATCCATTTTTTGAAGTTGAGCATGTGTTGCTGGATCTAATTGAATTAATTGTCTTTGCATTGGAGGTCTCGCTCCACGAATAAATTGACCTGGAGCTCCTTGTACTTGCATTTGTTGACCTCCCTGTTGCGGTGAATTGATGATCTGTGAATTTGCAACAATTTGATGTTGTTGTTGTTGATTAATCGGACTCTGAGGTGTCCATTGTTGCTGTTGTTGTTGTTGCTGCTGATTTGGAACACCCCCTGGTATCATTTGCATTTGACCTTGTAATTGTTGTTGATTTCCAGGCATTTGTTGCATTTGCTGTGATGGAGAAGTATTCATAGGACTGCTTTGTTGTATGATCATAGTTCCACCTTGGGGTTTCATGTGTTGAAGTTGTTGTGGCCCAGTTAGTGTTTGTTTCTGAATATTTATATTCCCAGGTTGACCTTGAATTATATTTTGTTGAATAATTTTAGCCTGTGGATTGATTGGTTGTGACGTTATAATTTGTTGACCTGATGGCAATGATGTGATTATTCGAGTTTGTTGAATGTTGTAGGCTTGTTGATTCACAAGAATTTGCTGCCCAGGTTTTGGTTGTCCTCCTCCTGGGACCATTCCAATAGGACGTTGATGGATGACTTGTTGCATTGGTTGGACAAATTGTTGACCCATATTCGGTTGACCTTGATTCGGACCCATGTTAGGACGTTGAATTTGCATTTGAGGTCCTTGTGTACGAATGATCGTACCTTGATTAGGAACAAATTGTTGTTGTGCTTGATTTGGCTGCGGTTGTCCTTGAAGTTGTTGTTGATGCTGTTGCTGCATGATCGTATCCTGGTTCATTTGTTGACCTTGTATTTGAACATTTTGAATATTGACTCCATCAGGTTGGAGCATCATCGTACCCTGATTAATATTCCCTACATTTTGATCAGCACTTCCTTGTGTTTTAAAAACATACATATTGCCACCTTGTTTTTGGGCTTGTCCTTGTTGATTTTGCACAATTTGATTAAATTGTTGCTGAGATATTTGAGTGACATTCACATTTGGTCCCATTAAATTTTGTTGTCTCACATTTCCAGGTTGTGTCTGGATAATTTGATTACCTTGGACAGTTACTTGTTGCTGTTGAATGAGAACATTTTGAGGTTGTTGCTGCTGCTGCTGTTGTTGCTGTTGTTGTGGTGGTGGAGGTTGTTGTTGTTGCTGCTGCTGTTGCTGTTGAATTTGTTGTGCTTGTGGAACTTGATTATTATTCTGCATCTGCACATTGATCGAGTTATTTTGACTTTGATTCGTGTTATTTCCAGAATTCGCTACTTCACTTGCAACACTAGTTTGTGGAACATTTTGACTTTGTACCATATTCTGTACTTGAACAGTGCCGGCACTGGTAGTCGGAACTTCCGATTTTGCAATACTTTCCTCAAAATCAAGTCCTATAATACTTGATAATGATTGACTATCGTCAACTTGTTGCTTTTGTTGGATAATCGGAGTTGGTTGTTTCACAATTTTCACTTGTTGCACAATCAATAAACGTGGATGGAACGTTTCCGGATTCAAAAGTGTCTTATTTTTGACACTCTCGGTAATCCAATCTGGAGTTATCACTGTGACCTTAACTCGACCCAATTCCAGCGCTTTTTTGTACGCAGCACCATTTGCCGAACCACAAATCAAATGTGTCGTTTTATTATCAAAAACTTTTTGTACCTTCCCACCATTAAATGTGATCAATCCATACAAATTTTTTCTGTCATTTAACTCCAATTGTGACATGCTGAACACAAATTTATTGAATAACCCGTTGGGAGTGCTCCCCATCGTTGGTAGGTATGGCCTTGCAACAGCCAATTTACCGATCCTTGCTGAAGCTATCACCCATTCCTCATTTACGGATGGTTTCCCGTACAAGTCATATGCTTCTGATATATGAGTCTCATCGTAATTTTTTCCACAAATTACATGGGTCACATAGTCAACCATGAATTTTGCAATTGTAGCACCTCCCGATGTCAAAAGTTGTTCAACCTGAAACAAAATATTAAAAGTAAGTCAAATATCAAGCAAAATATCTTAAATCCAGCATGGAATTCATTTAGAAAACAAAAAATTATCTTTTATTTACTTAACAAAGTGATAATTGGAGAAAAATTTCAACTCACCTTTGGATCAAGTGTTCCAGATATGTAACATTTAACATTTTTGAAGAGATCATTACTTATTTGTAAGTTTTCTAAATTTAATGTATTTTCAGGCATTTTAGTGCCTTTTTAACAATGAATATTGACAATTAAAATGAGAGCCAAAAATTAAATACAAACCATTATTTCTATAGAGCGTTTGTTATGACAGTTCTAGTTGTCATGCAATCATAGGGTGAAGTGTCAATTTTTGAAAAGTGATTACACCAATATTTAAAGTTTTATTTTAAATTTCTTTAAAAACCAAAAATTTAATTAACTTTTACATTCAAGCATACATGATACAAATATTTCATAAAAAAAAACCAATTTGAGATAAAAAAATTTCACATACCCGAAATTAATTGTTCACCCTAATCACCTTTCAAAAAAACCGACTAGAATCAGAACGTAAACAAATGTTGTGTAAATTAAAAGTGCGAAATTAAAACTATTTTAAATAATTTGATTAAAATTTATCACAAAATATGAGTAATCAACAATATGTGACAGAAATTCCAAGTTCATTGAAGCAATTAGCAAGACTGGTCGTTCGCGGTTTTCATACGATCGAAGATGCACTCATCATTGATATGCTTGTGAGAAATCCTTGCATGAAGGTAGAATAAATTGGCTTTTTATGAACTGTATTAACTTAATGAATTATTTAATTTTTTACAGGAAGATGATTTATGTGAGCTCCTAAAATTTGAACGTAAAATGCTGAGAGCTAAGATTGCAACTCTTCGCAATGATAAATTCATACAAATTCGATTGAAAATGGAGACAGGTCCTGATGGCAAGGCACAGAAAGCCAATTATTACTTTATCAATTACAAAACTTTTGTCAATGTTGTTAAATATAAGTTGGATCTCATGCGTAAAAGGATGGAAACTGAGGAAAGAGATGCCACAAGTCGAGCAAGTTTCAAGTGTACGGAATGTTTAAAGACATTTACGGATTTGGAGGCAGATCAGCTTTTCAATCCAATGACTCAAGAATTCCGATGCACATTTTGTGGGGCTGATGTTGAGGAAGATAGTTCAGCCTTACCCAAAAAAGATTCACGACAAATGCTTGCGAGATTCAATGAACAGATGCAACCCTTGTATGATTTGTTGCAACAAGTGGAGGATATCAAATTAGCACCTGAACTTCTTGAACCAGAACCCACAGATTTGGATACAATTCGTGGTATCAATAAACAGGATAAGGATCGGCCAGTTGATGGTCAACAATGGTCGGGAGAACAAACGAGATCTGGTGGATTTTTGGCGGAAGAAACTAGAGTCGATGTTAGTATTGGTGAGAATGATGATCAGAATAAGGATGCTGTGAAGAAAGATCGTCCAATTTGGATGACAGAAAGTACCGTTATAACTAACACAGAAAATGAGGATGATGAGTTAGATCGGGCAGCCAAAAATTCATCTCAAAATACGGCAACTAGTGGAAATAAAGGGAAAAAAGATAACGTTGACATTATGTCGGTACTTTTGGCCAATGAAAAGAACCATAAAAAGAATCCAATGGGAAATTCAGAGAAAAATGATTCCAGTGATTCTGACTCGGATGGTGAGAATCCAGATGAGATCGATATTGAGCAAGTTCCAGACATGAATGATAGTGATGAAGAAGATCACAATGTTCCAAAAGTCCTGATTGGCAAGGAATTGTATCCAATTGATGAGATTGATGACACATTAATTGCTAAAATGACGCCACAAGAAAAGGAAGTTTACATTCAGGTCTATCAAGATCACTTTAGTTTAATGTACGAATAAAAATATAGATTTTTTTTTTTTTAAATCACTATCCTCTGGTTTTATATTCAATTTTTGTTTTATCCTCAAACCAGTTTCATTTTTCAAATGAGGTAAATTTTGTTTTGTACACTAATAAAATTTTAACGGTATAAGTGGTCAGCTTGAATATTTGATGCAATTTCACTTTCCCATTTATCACCGTTAGTTAACAGTTTTTCCTTGTTATAAATCAACTCTTCATGAGTCTCTGTTGAGAACTCAAAATTGGGACCTTCGACAATAGCATCAACTGGACATGCTTCCTAAAATGCAATTAATTTTAGTTTCAAATAAAATTCACTTTAAGTAAAAAGAATATTACTTGACAAAATCCGCAATAAATGCATTTTGTCATATCGATATCGTATCTTGTTGTTCGTCGACTGCCATCAGCACGTTCTTCTGCTTCAATTGTAATAGCCTGCGCTGGACAAATAGCTTCACACAATTTACAAGCAATACAGCGTTCTTCTCCACTTGGATACCGGCGTAATGCATGCTCACCACGGAATCGAGGACTCAAAGGTCCCTTTTCAAAAGGATAGTTAATAGTTGCTGGTTCCTTGAAGATGTGAGCTAAAGTGATTGCCAATCCACGAACCAATTCAGTTAAGAAAATTGTCTCAGATGCTCTGTCAGTTAAACTCTTCCAATCCATTTTTTTCTCTTGATCATTGACATAAACAAATCCTTGTTTTGGATCGGGTTGAGCACTCATCAACCTGATTTGAGTAACAGGACGTGCGATTTTAGCACCTAAAATACAAAAATGAGAAACAATAATAAATAATCAATTAAAATGGTTGTGGTGTTACATCACAATCATATACAAAAAAAATAATTCATCATAAATTTATTAATAACTGGAATGATTCAATAATTTTGATGAATTCATGGATAATTTAAGGACTTACCATGTTTCGCAATGGAATACAACTTCAAGGCATTCATTTTTGCCTGAAAATTTTACTCAAAAACACAAAATTGAAGGAAAAAAATTGATCTTTGAAAATTTATTTTGAAAGATGTCAAAGTGACAATCATCAAAATTCCCTAGCGAAAAATGACACCGGTTATCAGCCAAATTTAACCCATTCTGTCCCATTTCTTATATGTTTAGTTCAAATCGTTATTTGGAAGTTTTTTTTATTCCAATTTGAATTAAATTTAGATAAAATTTATTATACTTAACTAATTAAGTTTATACAGCACAAAATCATTTTGACGTTATTTAAATTTTGTTTGTCAAAATATTGTAGCTCAAAATGTCAAGTGAAATTCTTTTCTAAGGACTTCGCTGGGTAGTTTGAAAGATTTTTTCGGTTTTTGAAATTATCTAACGAAAATTTGGATTTTGTTTTTTTTAAGTAACGCAGAATTTTTTCGTCATCCGAAAATTTCATATACCAAAATTTGAGGCTTCTTGAGAATAAAAACGTCAACATTAAATTCTGGCATATGGAGCACAGAGTTCGGCTTTGTCGAATTGAATCCTATTACGAAAAGAATTATTCGTCTGTATCCGAAGTATGCTGTCAAAACATTTTTGCATAAATTTGCCTTGATTTACCCTCAAAATTTTTGACATATTATTTTTATTTTTTTTTTTTTGCACTATTTTTTTCTAAATTACCTCTAACTGGTTTAACAAAAATTTTCTCAAATTATGAGAAAAATTTAAAATTTTCACCTAATTTAAAAATTTACCTCTTCTACCAATTTTATTTAAACGCAAATCTTGGTTGCGTGTACGAGTAACGTAAGCCGTAACCATAACAAAAACGCAAGTAAATAATTGTTCACCAGGGTCTCACACGTAATTTCAAACGTCAGTTTTTCGTAGTCGCAATCATTTCGTGGTCCGTATTTTTGTGAAAAATTTGCCTGAATTTTGTGCTTTAAAAACGCAAATCTGTGATTAAAACACAAGATTAAATGCCTATTTATCTAAGAAAGTAAAAATAAATAAAAATTCAAATGTATATTACTGTAAAACAGAAGTTCAAGAAAAAATAATAAATTCCTTTAGTGTCCGAAAGCAAATCAACGACGTACATAAAGTGTATAGTCTCTATATGATTTTTTTTTTATTTGAAAATACAACAACAAAACCACACATAAAATTAAAATAAAAAAAAGAAGAAGTAAAGATACAGGTCACATACAAGTTAATATAAGTACATAGAGAAAAAAGCGAGGCAGTGCATGTACGTGAAAATATATATATATAAATATACATAATAAAATATAAAATAATATAAATACACACCATCAAATCAACATACATTTATACACACAACACCAACAGAACAAGAGCAAGTGTATAATATAAAATTTTATAATAATAATTTTTTTTTCTTTAATTCTGTACGATTACTACCAATAAAATTATAATAATAATAGTAGTTTAAACCACTACAATCTCATATACAAGCATCACATAGTCACAGAGAGAGAGCACAGCAAAAAAAAAATAACAAATTTCAAGCAATAAAAATAGCGGTATATTCTGCCATCGAGCCCTGATGTGGCAAAGTGAGCGATTTTGTATTTTTTTAATCGTTTATAGTTTACTGTCTATGAAATTCATTGAATTTTTCCCAGAATTTATCGCTAATGTCTGAGAAAAACTCACTAATATAAAAAATTTTATATCAAAATCCACTAATTCATGTGTATTTTTTTCTATTTTCATTTTTTTTCTTCTTTTTCTCCAACATATTTTTGATCGTGCTTTGTAATAATCAAAATAAAAATAATGTCTGTGTGTGTGTGTTTGGCTTTTAATCGTCTTTGAATTTTCAATTCAATTTTTTTATAATAATAAAAACATACATTACTTTGACATGATACACGATTTGCATTTTTTTTATATAAAAAAAAAAATTGCTCAGGAATTAAAGCAACGGCTAGCCGTGAGCAACCCAAGGTCTCTGAATTAGTTCAGCCCGATATTTTATTTGATAAGCTGTTAAATACGGTAAAGGGAGCTGCTAACACGACACCTGCAATACCTGGAAGTAATGAATTTTACATTTTGTCACATGTTTTCCCCAGTCACAATTTTTTGTTTTGTTTAAATCCAATATTTTTCAAAGTAGTTTTTATAGAATCGTTTAATTTATTTTTATATTGACTCCTAATGTTTACATTCAATCACTATCATTTCACCGCAACTGAACTCTTCTCACATCACTTCACATTATAATATATAAAAATATTACAATCACAACTATTTTATATTGCAATAATAATAATATTATAGCTTGTTCTTGTTATTCTTGTTACAATTGTTTACATTTTATTACGATAAAGATCAAGTTTAATTTTTTTTCCTACTTCCACTTCTTTTTGTTGTAAAAGCTTGAAATTTTATTTGATTTTACTTCTTACTTTGTTTATTTTATGTATTTATAGTGCTTTGAAATAGTTCTTTTGATACAAAAATAATAATAATAATATTAAATAAAAAAAGCTTTTGATTATTTTTATACAATTCTGAACCGGTTCTCGTTATTTATGTTATCATACATTCGTGCGGTGTATCGTAATGAATAGGAATTGCATCTAATTATGGAGGATTCGGTGCAATTTTTAAATTGATCTTGAGAGCACTTGTTCGGATCATATTATGATGTGAATTCACTTTATGGGGCCTTTCTGACTAAAAAAATACTTTGATCTGTAAAAAGTCCTTTCTGAGCCCCTTAACGGTCAGAATGAGGGATTGACCAATGAAAAACAGCCTCCCTAACTTCAAGGTGGCTGTCCCTTCGAGTTTACACTCAAACAGGGTTGTGGTCAGTTTGTCTCTGGCTCAATCGAAAAGAAAATTGAAGATGCATTCATATCAGACCATATCCTATTTTTACTTTGCATTAGATCAGGGGGTCGTGGGGCAAATACTAAGCTCTCATTTTCTCCAAAGTATTTCGATATTTATTTTGAGAGATTGAGTCGATCTCTATACTTGTCATATGGCGTGAAAGAGCCTTCATCTAGACATGGAATCAGACCCACCGTAATCAAGAGGCAGTGACTGGTTGGTTATAAAGAAATTCTGACAATTATCACAAGGATTGCCTTGTGCATAAAAAAAATCGGTTAAATACAATTTCATATCTATGAATTGCCAGAATCATCAATGTCAGGGCTAAAAATAAGTCCCTGAACCGTGTGAAAGTGAAAACCTGAAACTGCCTCTAAATTCTTTAAGAATGAGGAAACTTTTGGAGCTGACAACGCTGTCAGATTGTCATGAGACTTAAATTCCATCCTCTTCGTTTAAACAAGATCGAATTTGAAGTCGATTTTCTTCAATTTTCACCCATTTCAATTAAGACCTATAGTAAACCATGCCGATCATCGTCATGTCTGTCTTTTATTTGTTCAATTTTTAATTTAATCGTATTTTTATATTTTTTTCATTCGTATATATAACACAATTTTCATGTTCCTGTATATTCAGAATCTCTTATTGCACTAAAAAATGTAAATATAAATGTTATTTTGATGCCATGCCTTGTCAGCTTATTCGTACATCTTGTGATTTTACTTTTCAAACAACTTATTATTATTATTTAATTTAAGAGAATGTTGGTTATTTAAAACATGCAAAAAAAATTAAAAATAAAAACAAACAAAATTAGTTGATATGCCATTTTAATTTCAATCTTAATGTATCTATGTATTTTTATTTCGTTTCATATTCCAATTATGAAGAAAAATTTTTATGATTTAAAATGAATATGCAAACAAAAAATTTAACGATATAATTTTTCATTCATGTTTTATTTAATTTTTATTAATGAATGTATTCAAATAAACACCAGAGAAAATACAAAAAAAAAATTAAAGTGCTCTCATGTTATTTTGTTATGTTGTGTTGTTGTTACATTATTTTTTTTTATGATTTTAATTTAAATTTAAAATTATCTCTTGAGATGTAATAAAAATTAATTATTTAATTGTTAAATTAAATGTGAATGAATTTAAATTAAAAAAGAAAACTTTTCTTATTAAATGGGAAATTGTTTTCTTTTTTTTTAATATGAATTTTAAATTAAAAAAAAAAGTAAATTGAAATGAAAATGTTATAAATGTTACAGGAAATAATACAAATAATAGTAGTGCTAGTGTAAATTCAACTTCAACATCATCTTCGACAGTTCAGCAACAACAGCCATCATTATTATCAACATTATTTCAAACACCACAGCAGTCTTCACAACAACAACAACAACAAAACATGGATAGTAATAATAAGACAGCTGTACAACAAAATGGTGAAACAAAAAAGAACGAGGTAAGTTGTATATTTTTTTTCCATGTGAGTTAAATAATTAGTTGACACACATGTGTGTATTCCATGTTTTTTTTTATCAAAGTTTTGTGTGTTAGTATGCGAAAGTATGAATATTTTATAAGAGAAACAACAAAAAAAGGAATGTTCAATGAAGATTATATAAACACATATGTTTTGTATCAGTTTTGATGCCTCATTTCAAGTAAATGACTCCTCTGTGCACGGAAATGAATCAATTAAGGGTTTAAATCAAAGGAGGATGTTCAATTTTGTGATTAAATGGCTCAGAATTGTGAAATTTTTATGTGACTTGGATGGAATCACGGCTGATTGACTTTTATTTCACTCTTTATCAACGAATGGACTTTGATGACATGCTATTGTGACCCTGAAGACTGATACCACAAAAAATAAAGTCAAGAGTTAGACGATTTCCCGTTTAATTCTAAGAGCAGATTTGGATCAATGGATTTTCTAACGGATTTCAACCAAAGTAGACCAAGTCCCTCCTCACGTGATATATTGTATTTTAACAGATGCCGTTGAATCAATCTAAAGGTTGTCTGTTCGATTCTCACCCTGACCATTTTCAAATTCAAATGTCACTTTTTCCGGCTAGCCAATTTGAATTAAAGACAAGAAAAAGGTGGCAAATATTTGACATGCCAAAAAGACCAAAACACAATCAGACCCACCCATGATATGAGCACTGCCTTGAATAGCAATCCTATATATGGAAATCATTATCAATTTTCACGTAACCACATAAGCCAACAACCATTAAAGGTCTCCATTTCAACTAAAAGATTTCTTTTTTTGTATTAAAAATTCATAGACATCATTAATTTCCATGTTAATTGAATAAATAACCAATTTTAATATCATGCGATCTCTCTCTCCACAAAATACACACATAAAATAATGGTGAATTACTGTTCCTTCAAGAAATAACACACACAGTCTAGTAATTATATCATTATAATTGTAGATATTGAGTTAAATATGTTTATTTTTCATTTTCATTTCAATTTTACTCATTTACTTCAAATTGTGTGTGTACTCGCTTAAACTTAAAAACATCAAATAACTCGCTCGACCGATCGACCATTGTTTATAAAAGTTAAACGTGTGCCTTTTTGTATTTTATATGAGCAAGAAACTTTTTTTTAGTTTTTTTATTATTATTATTATTTGATTTATTTATAGAATACGCGTACAATTTTATTATACAGTTAACATCAATTTACTTTTTTGTAATTCTTGTCGTTCGTCATTGCCATACTTTGGTCGTCTATTAAATGATAAAAAAATTATAATAGTTATTGTCCATCGTAAGAGTTAGAATTTTTTTTATTAATATAGGCTAAATAAATATTTTTTTTAGTATAATTTTGTTTCGTTTTATTGATTATGTTGCGCGATTCAATTTCATAACTGTAAATTGATCCGTAAATGATGAGATGACGATAACAAAATTGTGTAAGGCAAGTCTCGTGCGTCGTTAAACCACAATCATTTTAAATTCAATTAGGAAATGTTTGAATTCTGAAACGCGCTAGAACAGTAATAGATTGTTTGCATGGAATTAAGTGGATTAATTGGTG
Source organism: Culicoides sonorensis (assembly GCA_900002565.1). Classification (NCBI taxonomy): domain Eukaryota; kingdom Metazoa; phylum Arthropoda; class Insecta; order Diptera; family Ceratopogonidae; genus Culicoides; species Culicoides sonorensis. Next base: position 267,154 of record LN483391.1, on the reverse strand, counting down.
TCATTATTAATTTATTTGACAGTCCCGACTTTGAATTTGTTAAATATGTGAAGATTTTTCGTTTGAATATCGAAAAATTAGGAATTCTGAGCGCTTTATGGATGTTAAGTAAAAATATTTTTGAATTTGATGCAATGAAAAAACTTGGAATATTTTGAAAATCTAACAGTTTTTTTCGATCAAGCATATTCAAGTCATAGAGTAACGGAATGACCAAGTGACGGGATGAAAGAATGAGAATTAAGTTTGTAGAGCCCAAGCATTAGGAAATTTTATAATTTAAATAACCTAACCTCGTTTCGATGAACCATGCTGGAGCTTCAGGATGATGAGGGTTCGAGTAAGAGTGACAAAATAACACATTTTTAGGCCCTGTAACCCAAAAACCCAAATTTAATGAGTTATGACAAATTCTTATAAGTTATGAATCGTAGCCTCATAGTAACGACGGCCAAACCGTCTGCTAAAGTGCATTTTTTCTTACCAAATCAATATTCACGTCAAAGTTTTGTGAATTTTATACTAAAATAAAATTTAAAATTTCTTCAAAGTTTACACTCAAAATCAATTTTACAATACAAACCAATAAAATTCAAATCAAATGTTTTATGTTTAGCCTTGTAATTTTCAATTTACAAAGGCACAGTCTAAATCAATCAAGTTTTTTTTCTCGTCGTTGTTATTTTAATTGAAATTAACAAAACTTGATTGATAAAACAAGCAAAATAAAGACAATGCCACACAAAATCTATTATAAAACTTTACTGATATGAATACAATCAAAAAAAATAACAGTCCAAAATCAAATGAACTGAAGTAAGTGAAGTTTATCAACTTCAAAAACACAAGTTTTCAAAAAGTGAACTCAAAAACATAAAACAAGGGAAAAAATTAAAATCTGAAACTTGTACAATTTTTGTTCTGATCAATAGCAAAATTTTCATTAATTTTTAACAAGATACCGTCATAATTACAAATTGTACAAGTTTCAGATTTTAATTTTTTCCCTTGTTTTATGTTTTTGAGTTCACTTTTTGAAAACTTGTGTTTTTGAAGTTGATAAACTTCACTTACTTCAGTTCATTTGATTTTGGACTGTTATTTTTTTTGATCCATAAACACTCCCACGCATAATACGAACATAAGTCTAGAACATACTTTGGGTCTCAGATGAACCGTTCGGGCGCTACGCGGTCTTAAAGAAAATAGCGTAACAGCAATATAAAACTTGTAATAAGAGATGAATGTGATGTGAATGAAAATTTTATGTTGTATGAAAAAATTTTTTCCTGTACAATTGAGATATGAGGTGTCTTAGGCAAAGTTATTCAGAATTATGAGAAGAAAATTTTGGCATTAAAATTTTCCATTTTCCCGGAAAATTTCGGAATTTTCCACCTGGTCACCCTATTTTTTTGTATGGACACCCTATATTTTTTTGATCCATAAACACTCCCACGCATAATACGAACATAAGTCTAGAACATACTTTGGGTCTCAGATGAACCGTTCGGGCGCTACGCGGTCTTAAAGAAAATAGCGTAACAGCAATATAAAACTTGTAAAAAGGCATCATTTATTATTTTATTTTTTATTTATTTATTTTGTCGTCACAAAATCGCGATTATTTTATTTAGTAACGGTTCCATGCAATACGTAACTTTTTTCGAGAATTTGATTGATGAGCTGATATCAAAGGTCAACGTTGTCTTGAAAGCGAAAAAAACCATACTAGACAATACTGGTGTTGCCTCCATTAACTTCATTCATTTCCGTTTCAAGGTCATCGTTGTGAGCAGATCAAAAGAAAAATTTCATGTGCTTATTCAATGGTCAAAAAAAAATACTTTACTGATCTCAAAAGACCTGTTTATATTAAATGAAGAAAAAAATAAACTAAATCGCGCCTAACAAATTTTAAATATCTCACGTTTATTTTTATAACAATCCACACAAAGTATACCTATCTCAATATTTTTTTTTCTTGGCATATTTTTTATAACACATTACCAACAACATTTCCGTACATACCACATTTCCGTACATACCACATTTAAATTTATCAATCGTGTGATGTTGAAAGCGTGCTAAATACAAGCTTACAACAACAAGACCTACAACTTGGCTTTTTTTATATTCTTAACGTTGTTTGATGTTCTAATTACAGCTGGGACAAAGCTCTGAAATCGAATGAGCCTGCTTGTATAATTTTTTGAAAATTGTGCAGTAGCCCGACAAGTGCTATGCTGAAATAACTGTTGTTGGACGTTGAAATGTTGCATTTCTAGTGCAATTTCATGGTGGACTAGGGCAATGTGTCAAATCAAGTGGAACAAGGAATAATTCATTCGGTCTCCTTAAAGACGTGTCTTAGTAGTTTCAGAAATCGGGTTAAAGCTAAAATTTTCAACCCATTTTCACGAGCCCTCCATTTATATAATAACTTTTCAAAAATACAGGTCCAGAATCAAATAAGATACATTGAAGAAACTCATACAAATCAGAATGAGCATGGGATCGTTGAAAGTTGAGAAATCGACACTTAATATCATTATTATTTTGAATATAGACTTGAAATTTGTATTATTCCAATTAGAACACGCTAACAAGACTTGTTAGTTAAATAAACTTCGATTGTGTCATAACCTGGCTAAATTGAACAATACCTTCGAATAAAATTTTCCGTAAATTAACACATTGTCATGATGTATCTGAAAACCACGAACAAAAGAAAAATGTAAAAATATTCCATTCATTTGCAATTCATCAGATTCAAATTATCTTGTCGTCGTCATCTCCTCACATTAAACTACAAATATGACCTTTGATGCTGGGTATTTTTTTATTATAATAATTTTAACACAATATAGATCATCAATTCAACTTTTTTTTATCAAAATTTAAAAATGAGTCTTGAACTTAAAACAGGATGTTTACTTACGTTCGTATGTAGTTTAATGTCATTAAAAATAGTAACGTTACTTTGCTAGAGGCCATTTATCTTTCAAGGTTATTTGAATGTTTTTTCATAAAATGCCATTTATCAAAATTCTTTTCAAAAGTATAAAAATTTCTAAATATAATGTCATCCGAATCCCAGACTAACCACAAAAAAGACATGCAATGTAATGCATTTCAATGTACAGTTTTAAAAGTAAAATTTTTATAATTGCAATGCAACAAAACGGTTCTCTTTGAAACTAGTTTTTGTTTCATGATAAAACGAAATGGAAAAAAAAATATATATGTGATAGTTCTAATTAACGTTTTAAATACAAACAATTAGAGTGGAGATTTTTCTATTCGTGTTCAACAAAGTGCATCATGTCGTTAGTTGTTAGCTGTTCCTTATTAAATTTCAAATGAGAACACTTATGAATGTTAAAATTTGTGAAAAAAAATGCATATTTTTAGAGAAATGTTGAAAAAAAAATTCTTAGTTGACAAAAAAAATTATTCATTAGCTTGTTTTTTTATCATCATTGTTGGCTGATCACGTTGCTGTGATTCCCCGAATTTTATTTTTTTGTATGTATGTTATCGGGTCTTGTCATAAAATTAAGCTGATCCTCGTCAACGTTAAAAATAAAAATAGCACTAAAAATAATTTTCGCGTTTTATTATTATTATTTTTAGTCCTAAAGTAATTTTCTATTATTCTTCTGACTTTTAATCCAAATAAATTATCTTTTAAGTGATAAAAGTTGTTTTACAAGTCATTTTAAACATATACAACAAAAATGAAACGTCATCTTGAAAATTGTACATAAGCGCATTTTCAAATTCAATATTTTAATGTAAATTTAACCCTCATGGTCACGCGGACGTGTCTGTAGAATTGACATAAAACTTCCTACAAAAGTTTAGGATTCAAGGTGACACAGAGAGGCGGATAATGGCATGAGTGCCCCCAACAGTCGCATTTTTTCAAATCGTCAGTGAATTCCATATAAAAGTAAAACAATGAAACCTATTTAAAAATATTATTAAGATAATGATAATAATACGTGCATTAATATAAATTATAATACAAGAAAATCTTCATTTCATCATATAAATGTAAACTTAAGACAACAAAATTTTATTTTTTTTATTTACACATTCACTGTTTCACGTCTGTTTGTATATGCGATAAAAAGGCAAGGTGCTGCACAAACAAATGTGTCTGTTTGATGAGTATGGTTTTTTTACTCTATTGTTATTTGAACTAGTATGATATCAAGTCAAGTGGATGTCATTTCAAATAAAAACGTGATAAATTAGTGTCCGAAAATGTGAAGAGATAAAATAATGATGCTAATAATGTTATCTTTTTTTATTTTTTGGTGTGTGATCGTGTTGAATGTATTGAATCCCGGAAGGAATAAAATGTTTGACGTCAATGTGATGGGGTTTATCAATCGTAATTAGATGTCAGTGGATTTTTTTTTAATTTTTGAAGAAGATTTTTACAGTTTTGGGAGTTTTCCATTAAATTTACGTCTGAATTGTCACTTAAAATGTTGCATTGCGTATTTTTCCGGTAAAAAATTACGAATTTCAGATCAAAAGCCGATTAAGGAAGGGCACAAATAATTTTTTTATCAATTTGATCCCTGGTTGAAGTGGCAGAATGAAAATCTAATTGCGTTTAGCTCTACAGACGATCCAAACACAAGCACAAGTTGGTTCCATGCCTAAAAAGACCAAAAACTGACCTTCTACACATCGAAACTTTTAAAATGAGCCCACAAAAATATTTTATATAATTTTCATTGAAGCAGAGGTCAGCGCACTGCAAAATTTAGAGCTAGCAGAAAACTCTCAACTAAAAAAATCATCAAAATTAAATTCGATTTCATATTATTTCCTCATCGAAAATTTCTCTTCACATGTTTATTCACCGAATTGGGCAGACTTCCAAATTATTTCATTCTGTATATTATTTTTTATTTAAAGAAATATTTGGGCGAAAAAATGCAGCAATATGATAAATCTTTCTTATACAGTTTATTGATTATTTTTTTTTTGTTTAATTCTTAAAATTTGTATCTATCAATCAGAAAATCTCATCTCGTTCAATTTAAATCAAAATGATGAAAGTTTTTTTCTAATTTTCATTGAGTCAACATTGCTCACATTTTTTTTTAAATTCCTAGAAAAGTTTTAATTTAATGTAAACTGAAAAATTTCACAATCAATAGTAAAATATAAGTTTACAAAAACAATTTTATATCTAATTCTATAAGTTTTTTTTCAATTTGACTTCCACTTTATGATTCCATTGTCTCCATAAATTTCTTTACTATTCAAACAAATTGTCGACTGATAACGAGCAAATTGATTCTTCATTGTGTGTGCTGATGACAAACATTTACACACTCACACACACACACAAACTCACACACATTCTTCCTTCAAACATAGGGGTAGAACTCAGTACTAAAAAGTGAAGCAAATTGGTACCTCTGTTTAAAATTATTTTCATTTAATGGTTGACCACAAAAAAAAATGTAGTAACATGTTTTTTCACTCAAAATTGTCGAAGGATTTCATATATGACCTCAGATTTGAATTTCGAGAACTTCCTGAGCCTTAAAAGCTCAAATCCTGGAAGGCTCTCAAAAGTCCAAAAAAAAAATTTTTTTTCTTATTTTAATTAATTTTAATTAAATCAAATTAAATAATAAATTTAATTAAATTAAAAAATCCTCTCTCTCTCTCTCTTTCAGATTCTTCTCTCTATTACTCTCAATTTTTCATACCTAAATGCGTAGCTGCGAAGCAGCGGAGCATCTATAATCAAAATAAAATAAAAATTGATGGAGTGAAATTTCATTTGACTTTATTCTCTCTCTGTCTCTCTCTAATTTTTCTGTATCTAAAATGAACCCTCTCCAAATGCGGAGCTGCGAAGCAGTGGAGCATCTATAATCAAAATAAAATAAAAATTGATGGAGTGAAATTCCATTTGACTTTTTCTCTCTCTCTCTCTAATTTTTTCTGTATCTAAAATGAACCCTCTCCAAATGCGGAGCTGCGAAGCAGCGGAGCGTCTATGATCAAAATAAAATAAAATTGATGGAGTGAAATTTCATAATACTTTAACCGTCTCTCTTAACTTAATAAAAAGAAATTTGTATATAGCTTCGACTTTTTATCATGTGAGCAACTTGAGGAGAAGAAAAAGAAGGAAAGAGAGACATTGAAAGCCATATATGATTTTCTTTTTATCAAATTAAGAGAGACGGTTTCACTCCATTTCACCCCAATAAACTTTTTTTTATTTTGATTATAGATGCTTCGCTGCTTCGCAGCTCCGCATTTAGAGAGGGTTCATTTTAGATACAGAAAAAATTAGACAGAGAGAGAGAGAGAGAGAGAAAAAGTCAAATGAAATTTCACTCCATCAATTTTTATTTTATTTTGATTATAGATGCTCCGCTGCTTCGCAGCTCCGCATTTGGAGAGGGTTCATTTTAAATACAGAAAAAATTAGATAGAGAGAGAGAGAGAGAGAAAGAGTCAAATGAAATTTCATTCCATCAATCTTTATTTTATTTTGATTATAGATGCTCCGCTGCTTCGCAGCTCCGCATTTAGACAGGGTTCATTTTAGGTACAGAAAAAATTAGAGAGAGAGAAAAAATCAAATAAAATTTCACTCCATCAATCTTTTACCTATTTTGATTGTAGGTGCTCCGCTGCTTCGCAGCTACGCATTTAGGTATGAAAAATTGAGAGTAATAGAGAGAAGAATCTGAAAGAGAGAGAGAGAGAGGATTTTTTTAATTTAATTAAATTTACTATTTAAATTGATTTAATTAAAATTAATTAAAATAAGAAAAAAAAATTTTTTTTTGGACTTTTGAGAGCCTTCCAGGATTTGAGCTTTTAAGGCTCAGGAAGTTCTCGAAATTCAAATCTGAGGTCATATATGAAATCCTTTGACAATTTTGAGTGAAAAAACATGTTACTACATTTTTTTTTGTGGTCAACCATTAAATGAAATAATTTTAAACAGAGGTACCAATTTGCTTCACTTTTTAGTACTGAGTTCTACCCCTATGCTTCAAATGATAAAATGAAATGCATTCAACTACTCAAACTCAGTTGAATTTTCAATATCTTCTGTAATTTATAAGTATTTTTATTTTATTTTTCAATCAAATGAAAAATGTCTAATAAAACAAAATTTTATTGGGTCACGGTCTCGATATAAAAGTGTCCAATTAAATTTACAGGCAACTGAACGTCATTTCTCGCCTAGAGGAGAATGATAAAATATTTATTTATTTATTTGTAATTTGTGTAAAATTGTGATGAAATAAAAAGGGACCATTCAGGAATGATGTCACTTTTACTTGAACATAAATCTTAAATGGAAATTTGAATGAAAAATACGAATTATCTTATATAATGATGAAAATTTCTTAGATGGAATTTTGTAATAAAAAAAGGAAATAAATTTTGTATGAACAACGCCAATTATATGTAATGTTTTTCAATTATAAATAAATATTTACAGTTAAATTAAATAAAAAATAGAACAATAGAGGAATAGGAGCAGTTTATTTGCTTTGTATTTGTACAAAAAATCTGTTTTATTATTGTTTTTATTTTATAAATTGAATCAATTATTTGTTATTTTTTTGTCTTTCAATTAACTGCACGTTTCTATCAAATAAATGACGTTTGTTCTGATATGAGTATGAAGGGCATGTGTTGTTAAGGGTCGTTCTTGTGTGTCAAGGAATTGAATTTAGTAAGTTTTCTAAATTTTTTCCTCACACTCATTTTTCTTTGAACTTGACTCAGTTAAAAATCACACTTATAAAAATGTATGATCAACTAAATGAGCTTTCACGATCTTATGGTCAGGTCTGGCCTGAAAAAGTCATTTGGGATCCGTTAAAAAGGTTTAAGGAATATTATCGTTGGATTTTTTGACCAATACAAAAAATTGCTGATTTTGAAATTTAACGGGTTTTGACGATTTTCAATCCAGGAGTTATCTGAAGATTGATTGGAGGCCTCTCAGTTGTAAAAAAGTACCTAATTAATTTAATTTTCGGATGATTTCAATATTTTTCGAACCAAGAGGAGACTTTTAAGTATTGCGTTCGTAACTCTTACTCTACTTCTCTAATTTCTCAATTCAATAGAAACTCTTCGACAAGGCATTTTCTTATTTAATTTTCACCAAAAACTGTTGAGGAAAACAAACTCCCAGAATTATTATTAGAAATAGTTAATTTTAATTCCATATTTGGTGGTTTTGAACCAATTTCAATGAAAACCATCCAAAACACTTCCAAACCTCTCAATTTAAATGCATTGACGCAAAACCACTAATAAAAATAGTGGTAAAAACACAACAATATAACAATTTTAAGTACACTATCCAATATTTTCATATCAAACTAGGGCAAAATATTGTTATATGAACTATTTTTGTGCTTTGAAAAGGCATAAAGTTCAATCAAAGCTACTTTTTTTTGTTTTTATGTATACAATACAATTTCAGTACCAACTATATGTTATGATATTATGAAAAAAAAATACATAATAAAATCAATCGTTCCTAAAAAAACTGTACATTAAAGATATTTTATTTTTCTAGAATAACATTGGTATGATAAACAATTGTATTTAAATGTGTTTGTGCGTTAGTTTATTAATGCATTGCTTAGTGTTACCAAAAATAGACATAATTTTGGCATTTGTATGACTTGACTTGAATTTATTAACTCTTGTATTTACATTGAACGAGCAAATTTCGGTATTTTTCCAAATTGGATTCAGTCGTATCATATTTTGGAGTCAATTTTCTTGGAAGTTGTGTCATTAAAAGTGATAGATTTTTCTATTTTGATAAATTTTATATGGATTGTTGGAATTTGAAACTCATATTCTTGAGTAATTTTAATGATTTTGATTCTAGAAAAGAATTTCAGTTGAATTCAATTGATTCGGTCATTGTGCTCTTCGTGGAGATTTTATGAGCAAAAATTTGAATTTGTGTTTATGAAAGCTCTGACTTCCCTTCACTTTTCATGAACGATGTCACGTTTGTTTTGATGTAAGGTCACGGTATTGGGTACGTGCATGCCAATAGACTTCTTCGCAGAGACCCCTTTCGATTCGTATCAGCTCTTTAAAGAAAATCAGAGTCAAAACATTTTCGAAAATGGTGGGCACTGGCCCATGCGAGTTCTCATAGACAATTTCGTCTCTTTGTACAGAAATCTGATTGCAATCATTTTAGCTCAAAAGGAAACGAACTGAACTAACAATGTGCTGTTCACTGGTCAATGTGCTGTTAGATTATCGCCTAAGTGATTTTGACACAAGATATTCAATATGCAAAGTACTGCTACACCCTCTTTCTGACCTTTAAATGTCTCACAAGTTCAAATTTCCTTTAAAAGAAACCGTTCCTTCATCATATATGTTACATAAACTCATTATTTCATCAATCCAATTTAATCTTTCTGGTAAATTTTCTTGAATTTTTAATTTTTATGTTTCCTTAATAAAAATTAATCCTTTTACTGTCACCATTCTGTCATATTGGATACTGAATTATTTAATTTATTTATTTATAGTCAATAATTAAATTTTGTATCGACTTCCATATCATTGACAAAGCTCATTCTCACATTTTTTTATGGTTTTTTATTATTTAATGCTATTAACACACTTTGAATATACGGTGTCAATTTATTTACGTAATGAATCGTCTTTTCCTTGAATCTTATTATTATTTATTTTTAAAGTGACAAATTCTAGAAATATTTCATGTCTTCATGTCACAGAACATGCGATCTCTCTCTTACTAACTCTTTAAATAGACATATCAAATTTTACGTATAAAAAAATAATAATTAAAAATTAAGACAATCGTGAAAATGTGATAAAATTTCGATGATAAAATGAAAGTTGTCTCATTCAATCTATAATTAACAATGTCATGTAAAGTGAAGTGATTTGGATTCTGATATTACAAGAAAAAAAATTTTAAATGTAATTCCAAACAAAAATCCATGAAATGAAATGAAATTAACTGGGGTAACACCTCAATAAAATATTTATTTTTTTTAATCACAATTTACATCGCTTTCGTTATATTTGTAAACAATTTGTCATTCACTTTCTGAATGTGGGTTGTTGAAGGAAATTTTAATATTTATTGCTAGTCTAAAAAAATGACAAGTCACGGTGTAATTTGAAGATCAATTTATGATAAGAGAATTGATATTCGTGTTATAAGTTTAAAATAGGTGACAGGTTTCTTTTGATTGAATTGATTTCAAAGAACGAAGATTTATCTAAATGTGTCGTGAGTTGTTTGAATGTATGTACTAAATAGATAATGATGTGACAGAGTAAGATATGAATTGCATGTTAAATGCATTTACCGTTGAAATATGATAAGAAAATTGGTGTTTAAATGACTTTTGGAAAGTTTCAGTCTTTTGCTAATGGATTTTGGAGGGCCGCCGTGGCGTTTCGTGAGACTACCGAAGTTTAACGAACTCTGCCGAATTTTACCGAGGTCTTCCGGTTCCATCGAACCTGTGGGTCAATGTGTGTGTGTTGGGTCTTCCGAGTGTGAGTGTTTCAGAGAACTTTCAAGTCTGGTCAAGAAATAATTTTTTTTTTTCAATTTCAAGCGAAATTAAGTAAATGAACTTCCACAAATTTTAAAATCACTGGAACCATACTCAATTTGACAGTAAATCAAAATTCTTCATTGAAATGCCGTAATTTCATACCACTTAATGGAAAATCACTATAAAACTCTTGATATGTGAGATATGAACCATGAAAAAAAAATAAACCTGATCAATTATTTAATTTCATACTTGAACGTCTTTGCCAAGATTAAAGGTATTTGAACATCGTAATTTATATTAATTCCTATCTTATCACATGTCTTTATCAATTTAATTGATAAGAATTTGTATGTTTTGTAATTTTTTTTTTAATTTCAATTTATTTGAAGAAACTGCCAGAATGATTAAATTCAAACTAGTTTAACAATCAAATCTTTAACGAGAAACTGTAACCTTAATAAAAATTTTAATATTCATTTTAAAATCCTTGTAATATAAATTTAATATTTGATCTAATTCATTTGATTTAAATTTTATATCTTTTTAGACAAGTAACGGAGTGTCACCACAACCGGCTTCAGTTCCACCGGCAATTCCGACAAAATCACCACCCGTTATAACAACAACGTCATCAACACCACCATCGATACCTGCAACAACAACACAACAAATGACGGCAAACAATAATCATAGTAGTACACCACCGCCAACAATTTTGGCCAAAAATAACAGTCTGACCGGTCCATTCATAAAAAAAGAAAAACGACAACTTAGTTCTAAATTTAATACAAGTCCACAACAAAGTGTAGAAATTGAAACGCTTCCACCATTGAAAGGTAGGTGAAATTTAATTGTTTTGTTTTGTTTATTGTGTGAATCTAAATTTAGACTTTTATTATAAATATACCAAAAAATTTGGTTATTTTGAGTCAATTTTGAACAATCATCATTTTATTATTAAAAGTCTTATAATATCATGTAAACAATATTATTTTTAATATGCATTAAATTAAATTCGTCAGATGGATTTTATTATTTTGAAAATATTGAAAATACAAATTATGTTCATATAAAATTGTGTCACGTCGAAAAATAATTTTGCATCGTTCACACCCATTCACAAATTTAAGCTGTTAAAATGAATATTTGTGTGTGGTTTTTTTGATACAATATAAAAATAACGCCTTTAAAGTCATCGTATTTGTAATAAATCATGTAAAATTGTAATAAAAAATTTATCCAAATTTAATCATAATTTTTTTTTGTGATCCATTTAAATTGAGACTGAATTAGCTTCATGTGACACTTTTTTCTGATTAATCGTGGAAATTTAAAGTGTAAAGATCAAATAATGGAAATATTAAGCTATTAACATTCACCTCTAACACCTTTTCATATAATTATTATATAAAGGTTTGCGATTAAATGTCTGACACATATCAATTATTATTTTTTATTTTGTTGTTTGGAGGTGAACTTCGTAAAGTTGTTGAGTTTGAAGCGAAGGGTTTTGTATTATAAATGCAGATAAGGGGGGGTTCATCATTTGAAAAAGTTGTTAGAACAAAAATGAGCAGTGAAGATAGTCTTGAGAGAGCCCTTTTTATTAGTTAGAACTTAAAAATATTTCTTTGATTTGGTTAGTTTTTTTTATGATTTTAGACTTGTTTTTTTTGTCTGAAAATAATTGACCCGTGGATTTTAATATAAAAAACCAGAAAAATAAATTTATTTTCAATTTTCGGATTTTTTAAGTTTTTAAATGAAATAGATCTCAAAAATCAATTTTTCTACAAAATTGTTGCTCGTAATATAAGCTTAAATGTTTTCTTTGACCACTTTTTAGAGTTTTATACAAAAATATTGAAAAACCATCCAAAAACTCTCTACAATTCATCGATTAATGTATTTTCCATTCTCAGATTTTTAAACTTAATTTGAACGGGTTTTGGATAATTTCTCAATATTTTTGTATGAAAACTCAAAAAGTGGTCTATATAAACATTGTAGCTTATATGACGAGCAACAATTTTGCAGAACAAAGTGAGTGATTTATTTGAACAAAACTATCATAAAAATTGATTTTGGGGATCTATTACATAAAAAAATTTTGAAATGGTTGAAAAAATTCAAAAATCATTAACACTAAACGTTTCATTAATCGAAAACTACTAATTGTACCAAAATAGGTCATTTGACCCCTTGTGTATTTTAGAGCAAAAAATGGTTAAATTTTTTTGGTTTTTATTTAAAATGTCAAATTATGATAAAATGAATCTAAATTGAGCCATATATAGTCTAAAGTTTTCATAAATTTTATATTTTTATTTATTTTTTTATATCATTTTGTTTACTACTTTTTTTTAACCGAATATTTTTCATGTATTTTGAACATTTCTTAAATTTTCTGAAACCAGTTATATTTGATGAAAATGGCCCATGTTCATTTAATTTATGATACGTTAGTGATTCATTAGAAAATATCAGAACCTAATTTGCTAAAAAATAGCTAAACTGAACAAGTAAAATGCATCAAAACGAGCTGACGGGTCAAATGACCTGAATGGTACGATTAGTAGGTGTTGATGTTTTTGGCACTTTCCTCGATGGAAGGAAGAATGTAATAATGCAAAACTGTAGTTAGGAGAAAGTTATGAATTTACATTACTAGCTTTTTACATTTTTAGTGCACTTAAAATATGTTTTCCACATTCAAAATTGAAAAAGGGTCAAATGACCCCTGCCGAAACGTTTAGTGTTAAATAATAAAAAAAAAAATGTTTGGTGCTTTCAATTGAGGATTCTCAGAATCCAGTTTTTTTCAGACAAAAAAAAGGCGTCCGAAATCATGTACAGCAAATCACCAGCAGGTGGCGCTGAATGCGAGAACATCACTTTCAATCTCTCCTCTTTGCACGATTCTCTTCTAACATTTTTTTTACAATATTTTAACTTTATCGTATAACATTCCAATTTACATTTTGAATTCATTTGGAATTAATAATTATAATAATAAAACATCTAATACTTAACTTTTTATTGTTATTTTTTTATTATTATGAAGTCTTAATGCGTGCGTGTTGTAACTTATTAATTGAATAAATATGTGCCAAAGTTTTTCAATTCAAGACGGTTTTCAAATATAACTTTTTTTTTAATAGAGAAAGAGAGAGAAAAAGTGAAACACAGACAAAACAACTTTTAAGCACATAATTTTATCTTATTTGTCTTGTTTGTGTAATTTAATTAATAGATAAATATGAAAAGTATGACAAGAATGCAATAAATTAATTTTTTTAACAGTTTCACTGATGAATTATCTACGAAGAGGTAATTAATTATAATGTATGTGATTAAATTAAATGTAAAAATTTTTCATAGTAAAGTGCGATTTTAGCTAATACTTTTTTGATTCGTGATTTGAATTGAAAATGTTCTGCCTGAGTGATTTTTTTTTTTTTAAGTAAAAGTTCATGGAAGACGCTTAACCCCGATTTTCACTTTATTTGAAGGTTAATTGAATTTGTGATTCACCCGGATTGAAAACACATGTTTTGGAAAAGTAAATAAATTAATTTTTTTTTGCGAAAATAAGTATTTGAATTGTGAATCATCATTCAATTATTTTTGTTGTAATTCCTTGTTTCAAAGGAAAATTAAAATGGAAAATTAGCTTTATGATAACATTTTACCAGGAAATTTATGTCCTGTATCACATGAATGAATTGTTTAAAAATGAAAATGAAAATTAAAGCAAAAAACATTTATTCATTCATAAAAAGTTCAGTAGACCCATTAAATATGGTAAAGAGGAAGAATTTTATTACCATCGGAATTAAAATGTAACAAAAAACTTTGTAATAATATGTGGAACATTGTCGTATTATTATTTAAATTACTCGAATTTTTCATAAGGACATAAATCGTGGATAATATAAATGTGTGTGGTTATTGTACTGCAATGGGACTTTCTAGGTGTTTTTATTGTGGCGTCAATTCTAGCTCACAAAAAAACATTAAATTAAAGTCAAGTCACGCGATAGAGATAATATTTAAAAGTTATTCCAGAACAAAAAAAAAATACAGAAAATAACACAAACAAAAAAGTATTTGTATTTATATAAAACACCTTTAAAATAACTGAAATACCGGTTAATGTTTGCTTAAAGTTGTATTTATTTTCAAAAAATAAAAAAAAAAACATGAAAATAAGAAAGAAAAAGTATTGTCTATATATTACTTTTTTTATTATAATGTTCAGTGTAGGCAGGCAAACAACCGGCAATAGAAGGAAAAAATAAAAACTTGTTCTGTCTCTCTATCACTGTGTTATTTTCATACATTAAAATAAAATTATTATTATTTTTTTTTTGTAATAAAACGGAAAATATACAAAGTCGATGACATTTCGTGTGCTAGTTTTGACTGCATTTTTTATGCAATTGCTTGTTAGCTTGTTAATATCATATCATAGCGGTATTACTCACCTTTTTTGGGATATCATCAATTTAATGTTTAATGAAGCGTGTCGTTTAATAAAAGGATGTCGACAATTTGCGTGATTAATAATTAGAGCGCATTAGATTGTGTTGTTGTATCGATTTTTGTAATAAAAAAATTTTGTATGTGATTAATTTTTCTTTTTATATCGTAGGTTTAATGTTAAAGTAGTGATGTGATTATTGAAGATACTAAAAAAAAACTTTGACAATAACGACCCAGATCTGATTTTACTGTCCAAAGGGTACTTTTCAGATCTCAATGAATCCTCTGGTGGTGTTGTGAAATTATTGATTGATGAAGCAAAAAAAAATCATCCTGAATCCGAATTAGCCAAATGTCACGTATAAGTCACAGTTTTGCCCGAAAATTTAAATTTTCAGTTCAATTAGGGTAAAGTAGGAAAATTACGTAATTTTTTAAAAGTATGCAATGTGTATTGCATATTCGGAATTTCACGCATTAACTGCTCCTGGTGACATTCATAACAGTTTCCTTGAAGCCTGTGTTACACATGTGCAGATGTGGGTTCAGTTGAATATAAAGCGTCGTTGTTCAGGATTTCCGTGTGAATTTCTGTGATTTTATTCGACACTTTCAATCGACTGTTCAATCCTGTAAAATTTTCTTATGAAACTCAAAGAGTATTAATTTTCGCTTAAAACAATAAATCGTAGAAGAATATTTTCCTATAAACTCATCATCACTAATGATGACTGTCACTGGTTAAGGAAAAAGTTGATAGAAAATTCATATGCGTCAAAACAACAAGTAACCATAAAAATTTTAAAATATTTTCTAGAAATTTTCCTTTTACATGATAACAAAAAAATTCTTCTAAACTTTACTCTCGCATTGACGTTGACGACATTCAAGGTGAAATTCTTTACAAGTTTATACAAAACAATGCACTGACATTCACATACATTTATTTTTTTCATAAAATTATTCTGGAAAATAGAATGATATTTGCATATCATCAGACTTGTACTCATCATAAAATAAGTTGTGTTATTGTTTATATCGAATAATATGCGTAATCAATGCAATCTCATAAGAATCTCATCTGAATAATTTATATTTGATTTAAATTAAGATTGATTATGCTCTTGACAAAATAACTTGCTACCATACTCTTGGTTTTTAGTAGTATTTTAACTTGAAATCCGATCCTTATACAATTTGATCACAAAGTAATTCATTTTGCTTCAACTTTCACTTCATGTGATAGACATTTAATTTTCTCTATTCAAGGATTTACTTTTTTTGATGTATCAAAATGTGTCAAAAAAGTTCTGTGTAATGAATTGTAATTATGATTATCATTTGTTTTGAATTTTCGTGATGTTTTCATCGAATTAGATGTGTGATGACGTTTGATTTGTTGTTTTATTTTTAGATATTAATCAAAAATAACAAACAAATTAATTTGGTGCTTCATTACTGATTTTGAAGCATTGAAACAGAAATCAGGTATGAGTGTAATAAAATAATGTATTATGTTAAATATGGAACCATAAAAACAATTCAAATACAACCCTTTTATGAGTCTCTTGGGGGTAATAAGCAAATTCATTTATTAAAAAAAATCACCACGTGAATAAGTTTACTTACGTTTTTTTCTAGTCTTGGACTGGGCATGAATTGAATTGAATTTGTTGCCTCAGGTGGGCAAAAGCGGCCATTGATCCGTCTTTGTTAAGCTCTAATCATTCCACGACGACCGTTTGAATTGGTTCTGAAAAGTATCCAGGGGCCGATCGAACGACCCTGGCGTTCTGTATGATTTCCTTTAGATTTACGCTGAACCTTACTTTTACAAGACAATCGACTGCGGCCTTTGTGGCTTAACAGATTGCCTGTATGGCCAATCCACCAATATCCAATATCAGTCAAGTTGAATGGCTCATTATCTTAGCCTAGTTGAGTTCACGGTATTCTGTTATTCTAAATTCCAAGACCCTCCCACAATTTTCGGCGTAGTGTGTATTCGATTAAAAATCTTATTATTAAACCATAATGAAAATTATAATAAAACCTAGATTTCAAATTATTTCCATACTCATGATTATTATAATAATAACTATTATTATTATTCTTGTTATTTATGTCACATAAATTATTGAGAAGGAAAATTGAAGGGCAAATAATGGTAGCTCAAGTTGCTTCTTTACTTTCCTATTTTTTCCATTGAAATATTTTCATATAAACTGACGTTATGAATAATAAATGATGCGAAGACATCGAAACAAGTGTTTTCTTTTTCATTGTTAATTTAATACACCTGTGAGTTACTGATAAGAATTGAATTTAATGTAGGTTGTGTTTTCTGATCGCGTATCATGAGGGTGAAAAAAAAACACATTCAATGAATTGTGGGATGTAACGTTGTGTAGGCTTTAAAACTAGAAATTTCTATTCCACAAAAAGTGAAAAAAAACCGAAATTACTCATCCTCAAAATTTCCCTGACATCTATTTTTGTCACAAAAAAATCAAAATTATTTCATTAAAACGGTAATTAATTATTATCTCACTCTCATAATTCAATTTAAATGTCTAAAAATAAACACATTTTCCTTTTTTATTTCAATTCATTCCATTTAATGTTATTTTTAACCAAAATTATGACAAATTTAGTGTGATTTAACCGCAAATTTATTCTGTTAATTACCGGTCCTCATTTTATTTATAAACACCTAAAAATAAAAAGCAAGAATTTTAATCTAATTATTTTGAGGAATTTCATCTCATCGTAATATCATCTCAAACTAATCAGAATGACTTTTAATTGAATAATAATAATAATAATAATATTTTAATGAAGTTTAATCAGCACGTGATGAGAATTTTGTGATATGGCATGAGAGTAATGAAATCATAAACTGATAAAATTTTTAAAAAAAAGTTCGATGGATCGTCACAAATTTTTATTTGTATGAAATTTCATTAAAATTTAAATTTTATTGACATTAAACAGAAATGATTACATAATAAATTTGAAGATGTCACATAAATTTCATTATGAATGAAGAAATTTTTTGATGAACAAATAATAATAAAATAAAAAAGATGTGTATAAATTTTTGCTTTGAAAAAGTTGTCACAACAAAAAAAGTCTTTTCAACTTATTTTGTCAACATCTGTTTTTTTTGTTCTTGTCAAGATTTGAGTCAAGTTTTGATTCATTGTTCATTCCTAGCACTGATATGGACTGGAAATTGTCTATTTTAATTTCAAAATTACGTCACTAATTGTGGGGCAGTATTGGACTATCCATTTAAAGGTTTGTACTCAATTTGAGTCAAAGGCTAGATAAAGTTGGCAACTACTTGAGATGACAGGGTAAAAGCTAGGACACTCTAATGAGAATCACAGGTCTGTGAAATTCGCGAGAGGTGAATTCAAACTTATTCTGGGTCATGGACATGATGATTCTCGCATCCCATAAATTTAAAATTTTCATTACATTTAAAAATCTCTATGGCCAATCATCTACTACAAAGGAGTTGGCTGAGTTTAGGAAAATCTTTTACAAGACTGTGATTGATGATATGGAAGAAAAAGTAAAAGCCAAACGAACAAATTCTAAAGCAAAAGAGATATTAAGTTCAATGAAAAATATTGACTTTTGGCCTTATATTTCCCATATGGCCGAAGTATTTTCAACATTAAATATGTTTTGTCTGAAAATGGAAGGATTTCAGAGAACACTGTTCCAGGTACTTCTTGTTTTCCCTTACAAAATAAATTTCTATATCAATATGTATTACATGACTCTCAGCTCAAGCATTATGGTCTGATTCAAGAGAAGAATACTGGATATATTGAAAATGGCCAAAATGACGGATAATAGCTCATTGAACCCGCCATCCATTTTTGGTCTGATTTCTATCTTACTTATTTACTAATAATATATTGACCCTACAACTATCTCTAGACATGTCCTTGGTCAAAACTAAAAGTTCAAGATTGTTTAAGTGCAGATTCTTACGTGAAACCTTCATGAATGCTTCATCTCAGCCCAGTCTTTGATGGTTGCTTTAAAATTCTGATTCTGAATAAGTCACTATTACAAAAGAAGTTCTTGTTAACTTTTCTGACCTTGAAAATTCATATCACAGCATTGCTACTAAGCACTTAAAAAAAAATCAAAATGGCTCCACGACCAGCGCCATACAAGGAATTTTTAAACAAATAAGAGATTTTAACCACATTTGCTGTTCACTTCATTCAATTTAAAAAAAAGTAGAAATTGCATCGTAAAATAAAAACATGTCATAAATGTTTCCTTTCCTCACACAAACCGGTATGTCTCACACCTTCATTTTAAATAAAATCCTTTCCTCTATGAAATGAAATTTCTATTTTCTCATTTCTTTTAAACAGTTGTTGTTTTATTTTTTATGATTATGGTTTTTCGTGCTTTTCTTTTTTTCCCTTCTTTTAATTTTTGCTGAAAAAAATAACATACGTTTTTGATGTACATTTTTTTTTTACAAATTAAATATTTTTTTTTGCTCATTCATAATGAAAGAAGGAACACATCTGTTTACGGTCGAAATAATTTTATTTAAAAGTTTAAAAAAAACCCACGATTTCATTGAAAAATTCAAACGGAAAATTTTCCTGTATTTAAATTCAAATTAAATTAACAGAGAGAGAGAGAAATTTTCCTCTCAATGAAAAGTGGAAAACGGGACGTTAAACATGCATATTATCGATCGGCATTTCCTTTCTCTTGAATTTGGTGTCTGCTTTTCTATATATTCTCCCCATTGATGTATCACCATACCTCTAACAGATAAACAAAAAAAAATAACATTCATTCATGATGTAGTGCATAAAGTAAAGGTGTACGCAACAAAAGTTAATGCTAGAATTTAGTATTAAACGAGACGGATTCGGTATCAAATGTGAATTTATTTTGTGGGGCGGTGTAATTGTTTTTCTTCATCATTTTCATATTCATTCACATATAAATAAAAGAAAAATTCAATTTTCATTGTAAGACGATAAAATTCATACAAATTATCGTAAATTTATTATAGACATTAGTTATGTGAATCAAAGTAGTGATTTATGAGTGGAAAGCAAGTGAATTTATCTTGAAATTTCATCGATAGTGGGCGGCTTTTAAATGTTTCTCATCCTCAATTTAAAAAAAAAATATGCGATAAAAATCTTAAAACACTTTTGATTTTTAAGTTAAATACAAATTTTTGAATGAAATTTATAATTTTAATCAAACTACGTTGAAAGGAAACACTGATTAATTGTATAAGATCCATGTTTAAGTTATAAATCACATAAAAATCTAAATTAAATATATTTTATGAAAATAAAGAAACATTCTGAATTTTCACAATGGCGACGTGAATTGTTTGTCTTCTCATTTCAAACATCCCCCTATGATAATATTCGTGTGTTGGATACCAAAGAAAAGCATATAAAAGCCAGAAAATTTTGTTTATACATATTTTGTTATGTTGTGTATCTATTTTTACTATTTATGAATTTGCATTGTGATGGGAAATTTAATATTTGGAGGGTAGACAATTCAAAAAAAAAAATATTTAACATTTTTGATGTATGCTCTTTAATGGATATGATATGATATGATACAAAAATAACATAAATATGATAAAATTGATTGGTAGAAGTGATGTAATATAATATCAACACCCATAAAGTATAATAAGTGAAAAGTTTTTGAATGGTTGTTAGGTTTTTGTGTTTATAAATATGTTTAAATAAGTGTAAATAACCATTTTAATGTGTTATAAGCCTGCACAATAAACTTTTTAGTTTTATATCACTTTGTGTCTAAGGATACTTTGTTTACTCATATTAAATGAGTGTTGGATTTTTTTGTTGTCCCTGTAACAGGTTGTGGATTGTTTTTATTATTAGGGGATGTATGGAAATTTATTCAATTTATGGCACAGATGTTCTGAGTTAAATAGGGATCATTTTTCGATAATAATTGTGTTTAATATGGGAATGTGTTTCAAAAGGTGACTAGGAAATTCCATAGAACCCGAAGTGAAAACCTTAAAAAATTCTGTACGAAAATTGGATTGTCAAACGTTTATTTGCTTACCTAGTAGACCCACAGACTTGGCCTTAAAACTGTCGTCTGAAGGGGGAGGGGGCCTTTTAATATCTTATCTGAACTAAAAAAACACAATCAGCCCCCAGATGGATTTGAAGAGATGGAGTTCAATTGTCAAAAATCCCACGTTATTCAATCATCAATTATTATCAACTCTTTTCTTCAAAATTTAATCAGGGGGGAAGCAATTTAAGTTTGACAGTTGTATTTGTATAGATACACATAATTTTAGGATTCTACACTAACACTTATTCTTAAAATTTCTTACAAAATTCTATGCGAATTTTATCAGTTCTTAAGCTTCATATGTCAAGAAACGTTTTCTTTAAGTAAAGTTATTCTTAAATGTCAAATTTTTTTGACTGTCACTTTTTTTGTACAAAATTTTTGACGCTTCCGTATGGATGTCTATGCAAAGGAGCTGTCAAATTTATAGGGTAAGCAGATAAAGTTTGACAACTAATTTTGTATAGTTGCACATACGGAAACGTCAAAAATTCTGTACGTAAATGCAGATTGTCAAATTTTCACCTGCGTACCCAGAAAATTTGACAATCTCAATTTGACAGTTTATGTACAGAGTTTTTGTCGCTTCCATATGTGTATCTATGCAGAAATAGCTGTAACAGTAAAGCTCTTGACAAGTGCAGCTGTCATTTTAATTTTAACTTTAAAAATTTCTCTTTTATACAAAAAATATGATATTTAAGGATATTTCACTTACGAAAAACACAAAACATTGGATTTAATTTCTCATTTTATTTCTTTTTTTTTGACACTTCTCATTAACAATTCTTGATTATACCCTTAAGAAATCTTGTTATTAACGCTAGAAACGAAATACAGAAATAAATTACTAAGCAATGACACATTTCAACAGAAAAATAAAAAAAAATTACAGAGAACAAACAATAAATCGATTCCTTTGACTTTGATTGATTGAGTGATTGATGAAAGGAGAGAATTTTCACTTGTACACCTCTTCTAGATATCAATTTTTTAAAATGTTGAATTGGGATCTCTCTTGTGAATGTGG
Organism: Culicoides sonorensis; assembly: GCA_900002565.1. Taxonomy (NCBI): domain Eukaryota; kingdom Metazoa; phylum Arthropoda; class Insecta; order Diptera; family Ceratopogonidae; genus Culicoides; species Culicoides sonorensis. Next base: position 244,906 of record LN483391.1, on the reverse strand, counting down.
GAATTTTTCAATTTAATTAAATAATTAATTAATGTTATATCATACAAAATTTAGACATGAAATAAAATATTTAAAGTGATAAAAATACAAATCATAAGGGAAAACGAAATAATCAATTTTTATTAAGAGAAAAAAAATATCAAATTGAAATTTAACCCTCCATAAATTATCATAACTTTCGTACATGGGTCCACTTGTATTAATGAGATGGTAATTGGTGAAAAATTGTATTCCGGTAATTTTTCCGGTGGCAATACTGGTAGTGGTGTAGTTGGTGGTGGTGGTGGTGGCATACCAAAATCGCCCTCATTTCACAGTAGTTTAGAACTTGCTGAAGCAACGGGTCGTCAAATTGTCTCACCAGATAATTGCAATTATTTTACATTTAATAACCATACAAACATGTCATCGTCATTCGATAATAACTCCACTGATGAACAAAACACTGCCAATCATACAGATAAAGAACAACAAAAACAACCGCTACCCTCAAATAATGGCTTTGTAGCAAAAACAATACAAAATTTTACACGTTTACAAAATTTGACTAATAATCTCAATCAACAGAGTGTTGACAATGAAAATAATGCCACAAATTTAGTTACAATTAGAAATATTAGTGCTAGTAATAATAAAAGTGTCACTAATAATCGTATCAATGACAATATCAATAATGGTCCTACTAATAATTTAAGTAATACATCGAATAACAGTTCTGTGAAAATGCAAAATAACATATCAGCATCATCGAGTAGTGACAATAATAAGATGAGTTTATTGAATGGAAGTCCGAGTCGTACAAGGGATCGAAATAATTTGAATGGGGGCATTTCTCCCAATGCAACTGTCAATGGAGCAGCATTACCTTTGTTGAAAGGTTACATTTAATTTTAATTTGTTCAAATTGACTCAAAATATTAAAGTAAAACGTTAAAAATATTTTATTTAATGTATTTTTTTTTGTATAATTAACAGAGGCAGCCACCCCAGCTGAACGTGAAGAGCTTTTCATCAAAAAGTTAAGACAATGTCGTGTTTTATTTGATTTCACGGAGCCATTAAACGATTTGAAATTCAAAGAGGTGAAACGTTGTGCTTTACAGGAAATTGTCGACTTCCTTATGAGCAATGAACAGCAAGGTATCTTAACTGAGGCCATTTATCCTGAGGCAGTCGCTATGGTAAGAGTAAATTTATTTAAATTATCCATGAAATTTCTAATTTTTTTTTAATCACACAGTTTGCCACAAATCTATTCCGCACTCTTCCACCAACATCAAATCCAAGTGGTGCTGAATTCGATCCAGAAGAAGACGAGCCAACCCTTGAATCGTCATGGCCCCACTTACAATTCGTTTATGAATTGTTCTTACGCTTTTTGGAATCGCCCGAGTTTCAGCCATCATTGGCCAAGCCATACATTGATCAACAATTCGTACTGCAATTACTCGACTTATTTGATTCTGAGGATCCGAGAGAAAGAGACTTTTTGAAAACTGTACTACATAGAATTTATGGGAAATTTTTGTCACTTCGTGCTTTCATTAGAAAACAAATTAATAATGTATTTTATCGGTGAGAACGATTTCTTTTTCTTAAAAATGAATCGTGATTAAAATATTTAAAATTTTTCAGATTTATTTACGAAACTGAACATCACAATGGCATTGCTGAATTATTAGAGATACTTGGTAGTATTATAAATGGGTTTGCACTTCCATTAAAAGAGGAACATAAACAATTTTTGTTGAAAGTATTACTTCCATTGCATAAAGTTAAGAGCTTATCTGTGTATCATCCGCAATTGGCTTACTGTGTTGTTCAATTTTTGGAAAAAGATCCTAGTTTGACACAACCTGTAATAATGTGAGTCAATTTCGATTATTTTTTGCTTAGTATATAATAAATTTTCTTTAAATTTCATAGGTCATTATTAAAATACTGGCCAAAAACGCATAGTCCCAAAGAAGTTATGTTTTTAAATGAGTTGGAAGAGATTTTGGATGTGATTGAACCGGCTGAATTCCAAAAGGTGATGGATCCCCTGTTTCGTCAAATATCAAAGTGTGTATCAAGTCCCCATTTTCAAGTGGCCGAACGTGCCCTCTACTACTGGAACAATGATTATATCATGTCACTCATGTCCGAAAATTCACAAACAATTATTCCGATTATGTTTCCGGCACTGTATCGCAACTCAAAGACACACTGGAACAAAACAATTCATGGCTTAATTTACAATGCAATGAAATTATTTATGGAAATGAATCAGAAATTGTTTGATGAATGTAATCGAAATTTTACAGCTGAGAAACAAAAGTAAGTGCAAATTGTATGTACAATGTAATAAATTTTAATTAATATCAATTTATATTTGAATTGCAGTGAACATGAAAAATTGACTGAACGTGAACAGTTGTGGCGACAAGTGGAAGACCTGGCCAAAAGTAATCCAATTTGGGAGAAAATGATTGGTCAGATGGAACGAATAGACTTATCATCAAAAGACAACAGTAGTAATGACGATGAATATTTAGGTGATGGCAATGCACTCAAAATCGAGAGCATTGATCAAATTACACGAGAGGTGGATTACATTCGTTATTAATAATTATATTAATTGTTAGCGAAAAAAAATAATATTTCATTCAAAGTAAAAAGAAACAAAAAAAAATTCTTAAATTAAAATGTCTCTGAAGTGCACTGTTAAAGAAAAAAAAAGAATAATTTTTCATGTCAAAAGCTTATTTTGTTTATGTGCCCATTTTTAATGTAAATACCATATGCTTTTTGTATACTTTTGTCCATTTTAACATACACAGCCAAATTATACAATTTACACAATAATATTGAATGATTTTTGTAGGTGAATGTTGATCGGAACTATGTGATTAACAAAGATAAGCCAATGATGCGCCGAAAATCAGATATACCAATTGATTCTGGTACCGCACGTGCACTATTGAACCATAAAAGAGCTGATGAGTACTTGAAAACGCCACCTGATGTAAATAAGGAATAAAAATAGGGACTTTTGCATGCTGAGATACAAAAAAAAGAGAAAAATATTATTTAATTTTCTTTTTTTCTTATAGTTTTTTTTGTTTTTTAGTTTAATATTAACGATAATTTAGGCTTTAGTCCCATAGTACACATACACACAAAAACACATACATGGTCATCACTTGAACCATTTAAATTTGTTACTTTTATTATAATTATTATATTATTAATTTCCATTCAATTATTGATTATTAACATGTCACATCATCCCAAAATTATCCAGCACATTGATTTTATTGCTTTATTTTTTTTTTAAAGTTCACATCAAATTAATTTTAGCTTGAATTTTATGTTTGGTTTTTTTTTAACTTAAATTCAATTAATATCCCAAAAATTAATGAACTGTAATTTAATTTAAATTAATAATAAAATAAAAGCATTTAAATAAATTTTTTTCCCCTAACAAAATCTGATTTCATTGCAACTATTAACTGGTTTTAACTAAAAACTGATAATTTTCGGTCAAAAACGCACTTTCACACTTTCAATTATAATACTTTGTAAGAAAATTAATCAAACTATGTGATCATTAAAAAAATATATTAAAGAAAATTAAAATTTGGTCTATTTTTACTTAAAAAATGATAAAAATAAAAAAAAAACTTCAATGTTTTATTAAAACTACTGTACTATATAAGATTAAACTTTACCTAGCATTCATGCATTATATAAATTAAAATAAAAAAAAATTAAATTAAATTAAATTTTAAGAAAAATTTACACAAAAGTACGTACTGAAGTTAATAAACAAAATTTACATGTAGCATTATTATGAATAATAAAAGAATCAAAGAAAAAAATTAATAAAAAAAATATTAAAAGTTAAAATGAAGTCAAAGAAGAAAAAAAAATTATTGTTAAAATTTAACGGTTAATTTTTTTTTTGTAAATTAGAATTTAATTTACTCATTTAAATCATAATTTAATCCATCTCAATTCAATTCAATTCAAAAATATCATTAAAACCCTTAAAATTATTATTATTATTATTATTATTCCACATACATTTGTACAGTTCAGTAGATAGACATGGTTCGAATATTAATGAAAAAAATAAAATAAAATGATGAAAAAAAAATTAACAAGTTGATCTTGTTTTTTGTATTGAAATGAAATTACAGGCAAAATTTTACATTAAAAAAACATCTAAAATAAAAAAAAAAATCCCTTCCTTAAAAATTTGATAAATAAATGTATAGGTTTAGTCTGAGACTAAAGAAAAAAAATGTGCAAGAAGTTTAAATTGTTGCATAGTTATGTAAATTTAAGTTATATGAAAAAAAAAATAATACAAACGCTTTCGCTGGTTTCAGTTGTGGGCAATATTGAAATAAAAATAAAAAATTATAAGATAACACAGAAAGGCTCCAAAAATGTTATATTTAATATGATAAAAATTTAGTACCAATCAAAGCCTTGACTTAAGAATTTTTGTATAATTAGATTGTGTATAAAAAAATATGTATATTATATACTCAACTCATCGTCATTTCTATGAAAAAAAAAAAATTACATTTACAAAAAAATTAAATATTTTATTAATAATAATAAGTTAATTGTTAATTTCTATCAAATATTCATTCGTTTTATTATTTTGATTCAAAGAAAATGAGTACTATGATTAGATATTAAAAACTATCAATAAATGAAGAAATAGAGTTTAAAAAAACATAAGGTATATTGACTTATTAGATTGTAGTTTAGATATCACTATTATTATTAATAAAATTTGAATAAAAGTGACCATTGTGTATACACTATCTATTATATGGAATAAAGAAAAAAATATTCCAAAAAATAAAAAAAAATTTAAAAAAAAACCTGAAGTTTTATTCTGGCTTAAAATGCAATGAGATGTGTATCGAATCATCTCGTACTCGAATTAGGACTGAGCATGAAAAGGCTAAGGTTTTGCCTCAGAAATTATTTTTTTAAACGATTCAAGAGGTCGTCATAACTTGGGTTTATCTAAGGCAAATCAGATCGATGGCGTCAAAGCAAATCTAAGAGTGCAACCAATTCATTTCACTAAACTTAAAATTTGTGGTATCATTATTTAGCACCTTCCCGTTTTGGATCCGTCCCTGGTCCAAAAAAATGGAAAAAGTGCAGAATAGACCACTGTGGAGTTCAATATTTGACCAGGCCAAAACATTTTCTTTATTCTTTGAGCTTTTCAAATGATCTAAAGATCTTTGAAGTCTCCAAAGAAATTCAATTTTCATACAAGTTCAAGTATTTCTTTATAATTTTATTGTCATCGTTAACAACAAAACTTTTACTAGCTTTCATCGGCATCACTTTTTGAAACCCCTTCATCATCTTCAACTTTCAGTATCACTCTTTCGTTCGATTTTAAATGTACTCGTCCAATATGCCGTTTTAGCGCTGTATTGTCTTTAAATGCACTTGCACAGTAGTTACAAGGATATGGACGTTCATTTGTATGAACTCTCGTATGCAGTAATAATTTTCCTGACGAATAAAAGCCTTTACTGCAAATTTGACATACATAGGGCTAAAAAAAAACATATATGTCAATTAAAATTTCAATTTGAAATTTAAAAAAAATACCTTTTCCTTTGTAATACAGGACCGTTCATGAACTTTATGCGAATAATGTGTCTTAAATGCTGTTTTACATTTTGAACAGACATAATTACGTTCATTTAAATGCATTGATTTAATGTGTTGCTTTAAATTTCCCTTTTCCGCAAACCCTTTATTACAATATGTGCAAAGATATGGCCTGTCACCTGTATGTGACCTGTAATGACCTTCCAATGCATTCTTTGATCGGAATGACTTGGAACAATATTTGCACTTGTGATTTTTTGCGATAGGTTTACTGTGGGATGTCTCATTTTCGAGAGTTTCAATTATTTCGTATTCGATTTCTTCGTTTTTATTGGTGTCAGTGTTATTTTTTATGAAAAATATTTCACTTCCGGAATCGGAATTGACTAATGAAAATTCTGGTTTCTCATCTTGACTTGAATCAAAATCGTCTTGAGACATTAAAACCAATTCAATCTCTTTTTCTGGAGTGACTTCTTTTTGAATTGAATTTCTTTTTTTAATTAATGAGGATTTTTTATTGTGATTCCTAGGAGATTTCCGTTTCACTGTTTTCTTTGGCTTTGAAGTATTTTTATTTAGTTCGAGATCTTCATCATTTGATTTCTTTTCGGTATTGATTGGAGTTGTTTCAATTTCACTTCTCTTTTCCAATATCACGCCTTCATGTTGCTGGAGGGACTCGATATTTGGATTAAAATTTATTGAACTGGTTGAACTTATCATAACATCAAATTCATTTTCTTTAGTCTTTTCTGAAATATCTGTAGATTGTGATAAAATTTCATCATTTCTCGCTCGGATGATTTTCCTTCTTGTTTCACCATTTACGGAACTTCGAGTCTCAAAAGAACTCTCAATTTTCTTTTTGAACTCAAAGGCTGATTTCAAATTCTCATAACATTCAATGCACAAATGGTCTCCTGGTATGACCTGGAATCAGCGATCAGTTAATTGAAATGAAACTTAATTACAATAAAAAGTTACCTCAAATCCACTCAGTTCCGTTATCATTTCATCCAATTTCTTTGGATGTTTATAAATCCCGATCATTCCATAGCTTTTTATGTTGCAGGCGAGACAAATTGTTTCCATTTTTGCTTGTTTTAAACTAATATTTGATGAACTTATTCGGGAATTTTATTTAAAAACATCGATTTCATGTAAAGATTATGTTTTGCCTCTAAAATTAAAGCTCTGTTTATTTTCAGGAGAATCAGGAGAATGTCTTGTCAAATGGCCCAATTGAAAATGAACAGTATTGTGCCAGAAAAAAATAAACAAAAATTTAATAAAAAATATTTTTGCCTAAATATTTTTTTTTATATTTGATTTTTTAATAAAATGGTCGATTTTTCTTATTTGCTTTAAAAATAATGATTTAAAAAAAAATATGAAGCATGAAAAAATATTATTTTCAAATAATATTCGCTGTTTCCATCAAATTCACTTTTGTTTACCTTTTGCACACTCTGGCCCAGTATAAAAAGTATGGGCGAGTTGTGCGGTGACATTTGACAGATTTGACAAGACAATCTCCTGAGTGTCTTGAAAATAAACAAAGCTTAAATGTTTTGTTTACATGTGGGTTTTATTTGGTGGAATGCTTTTTTTTTGTTTACAAACAATGCAAATGTATTTGAATTGAAAAAAATTGATAGAAATTTTAACGGAATATTAATTTTAAAAAATAATTTAGAATGAGTATCAGTAATTTAAGTTGTCGAATGTGTTTAAATTTGTGTTCAGATGCTGATCCTCAATTTTGGACTGTTGAATATCTCCTGAGTCCATATGACGATTATATTAATCTTCAATTTCCGGTACCGACAAAAATTTGCATACAATGTTGTGGAAATCTCCTCAGATTGGTGGCCTTTCGTGATAGAATAAGGAGCAGTGATCATCAGACAATTGAAAGCCTTGATACAAATAATTTTTGTCGCATTTGCATGAATGATTGTGAACCGACAGATATTCGAGCGAGTACAATTCCGGTTGTTTTACGACTATGTAGTGCAATGACATTGATTCCGAATCAAGATTTTTGGGGACAAATTTGTTGTGAATGTATCGAGGATTTGAGGAGTCTTGGATTTTTTGTAAGGAAATTTACTGAAGTACAAAAAATTTTAGAATTACCGGAATTTCATTCAAATTTCAACCATCAAGGAATTGATACAAAAAATTTACTTGTAAAATGTAAAAAAGTGATCTCGGAATACCGAAATAAAATGGGAGATGAAAGACTGATGCAAGAATTATCATATTTGACATACTCCTCGAAAAGATCTCACACCATTGAATGTGAAATTAAAATCAACACAAAAGACTTATTTGAAATTGAAATCAATGAAAATTTTTCACTAAAGTCACCAAATACCAAATTCAATGTTAAAATTGAAGACGAAATCGAATTAAGTGAAGACTTTCATAGCGAAATAGCACATAATCAGATAATAACAAAAGAAGAGATATCCGATGTCATTTTTAATGATGAAATTTATGAGGTGCTGCATGAAAATAAGAATTCCATCGATGTGCATGAGGATGAAAATGAAACAAAATGTAATTCACAGAAATCGTTAAATCATTCAAATGCCAAACTTCCCTTTGAAATGGCGGAATTCATCTGTGATATTTGTGGATATTACACACATGTCAAATACAAGATGCAAGAACACCACAAAAAGCACAACAAAAGTTTATGGGTTCATTGTGACTTGTGTCCTGATCGACATTTCGCTAATAAAGCATATTTACTGAGCCACATGAAACGTCTTCATTTACCACAAAAATCGATTATTTGCAATGAATGTGGATTATCGTTCAAAGATCACGCTGCTCGTCATTATCACCATCTCGCAAAACACGTTGATAGTTCACTGTGGAAATTCAGTTGTTCGAGTTGTGATAAAAAATGCTACTCAAAATTCCATTTAAAGGATCATGAGAAAACACATTCAGCGATTCGAAGTCATGTTTGTTTAGTGTGTGGAAATGCATTTAAAAAATCATCTAATATGAGACGACATGTCAAAGCTAAGCATCCAAATGCGATTACAATGAAAATTTATGATAAATAATAAAAAGTGATATCAAAATTTAATTTTTAACGGTTTTTTTTCTTAAATTCTGAATTATAAATTTGAATTTAAATTTAATCCTCTTGTTTAATAAAATATGGCAATGTTTGGAGTGGAGCTGGATAAGTGAACTCTGTTGGTCCAGTATAAACTGTTTCAGAATTTCCATCTTTCCATTTTCCTGCTGGCAAATACACTCGTCGACTTGTTGCTCCTTGTGTAATGACTGGAGCTGCAATTATTTTTTCACCCAATAAAAATTCATCACCGATTCCTAAAGCTTTTTGGTCTGTTGGCGCAATCCACCTTAATTTAGATTTAAATTAAAAAAAAAATGTCTCAAATTTCATTGCAATTTCTTACCAAATTGGAGGATTTACTGGATATCCGTCACTTACAGCTTTTTCCATTGCTGTCTTAATATCCGGAGCATATTGTTCGTGTAATGCGTTAAACGTTTTGGATAAGTCAACTGTTTCAGTACTGGAACCATCTTCAGGATCGTAGTCCCTGAAAAATTTTAAGGTAAAAGAAATTCATTAAAAAAATTGAATTTTCCATTTACCATGGCACATATGAATATTGCAATGATGGCATGAAGACATTGGCTTGTAACCAACGAATGAAAAGTTCTTTTGTAACTTTTGAATTGTATCCATTTCCACCGATCATGTCAGGCAAAACAAATGGATATCCATTCATATTAAGTTGCATTAGGGTTGTGATTAAGCTTGCAAGACCGTTATTGAAGCCCCAATATGTGTCTTTGTCAATCATTCTCATGAAAATTTCCATATTTTGATTTTGTTGACCTGATCTCACTTCGACAATGGGTCCAAATTGTTTCACCGTATTAATATAATCTGTTGTCAATTTACCCGGATGAAGTGCTTTATCACCTTGTAATATTGGATCAGCTGGAGCCCATGAACTTTCACCAGCATCAAATTTAAAACTGTCAAATCCACCTTCTGCTTTTAATGTATTAAGACGTTGAACAAACCAAGCAGCTGCCTCTGGATTTGTAAAATCAATGTATGATGCCCATTCATTCTCTCCTAGGGAATTCCACCATTTTGTGCGAACAGCTCCAGTTGAATTTTTGACAAAGTACCCTTTTGTAAGTGCTTCAGTGTACCAGGGATCACAATCAATATTAATGAATGGATGAATCCAAAGCGTGACGCGATAACCTTCTGCCTTGAGCCAATTCGTCAATGTAAGCATGTCTGGGAATCTTTCTAAATCGATTTTTAAAGATCCGTAACACTGCTCCCATTTATCATCAATTTCAAATTGACTATTTTTAAATCCTTTTTCTTTTATTTTGGTTGCCATTGCTCTTACAATCGCCTCATTGATTTCTGTCTTATACAAAGCCCATGTACTCCAAATTGGATATTGAACCATTGTTTGATCGGGAATTCCAGCAGGTTTTCCGAGATAACGTGTCACTGCCTGGAGATGTGCTTCTCTGGGATCTTTTGCGACACCAATTCTATACTCAAATGTAAAAGTTCTCGATTGATTGTTATACGGTTTTTCTTTCTTGGCAATAAAGCACAAAACATCGTCTGGTCGTTGAGAGATAAACAAAGGAACTTCTGGTTTCACATAGAAAAATACGCCCTTTGAATTTAACCAATAACGTTCTGTTACTGCCATACTTTCCCATTCTTTTGTCACATAAGCTTCATTCGTAAAATTTTGTTTTTCAATTGGCCAATATTGCGAGTTCTTCATTTGAGGGCCACCGTACCAGTGGGTGCTCGTTTCAAATACAAGACAATCACGTGCATTTTCACCTCGAATCATCTCACGAACGACCTTGAATTCAGTATATTCGGCTGTATCGACTTCCAATGAGACAGAAACTTGTTTTCCGTATCCAGAATATGTCAATCCATTTGTATCTGTCTTTGGTTCAACAAGTGCACTAAAATTATCTGAAGTTATGACAGATTGGAGCACTGTGGCACCACGTTTGATTTGGAGAGTTAATCCATTTTTGTATTGATATGCGAGATCAACGGAAATTTCACTGTTTTTTGTGACGATTTCTGAACTGAAAAATCTGTATTCACAGCCTGATATCACTTTCAGAAGGACTATGATCGAAATCCAAATCAAAATTCGCATTTTAACGATATTATTTCCTTTTCAAGGTCCGAATAATGTAACCGCACAGCAAAAACTGAAATTATTCATTGGATGGACCGATATTTATTGAAGCGTGCTAAGCCACTCATGATATTTATCAATTAGATAAGTTTGTTTAAAAGGAAAAAAAAGTGCAGTGATTTATTTTGATGAGTGGAAATGCAAATAATGATACGGCAATGCACAAATTGATTGAGGCACATCAATAACAGAATTAATTTGAAAAAATTGCATCATAACTCATTTTTCAATGCAAAGGGAATTTTCTACAATTTTTTGAAAAAAAAACCGTTAAATTTAAAGGAATTTGATTGAAATTTTACTCAATATTGAATTTTATTTTTATCATCATCACATTGTTCAAAAGTGTTTTTTAGATAATTAATAAATTAGTACAAATAAATAACTGAAGTATCAAATACAATTATATAATTTTAAGATAGGGTACTTTTAGAAGGCCACTGATTTACTTCCATGTACAATTCACGTGTATTTACCGTTATCATTTCTAATCACATTCAAATGATTGTTTGATAAAATCAATTTCACTAGCGTCCGAGTCCAAATCAAATTTTTCATTTTCCAACCACGAATCAAAACTGTAAAAAAATGAAATAAATGATAAAATTCCTTTAAAATCAGTTAAAATTTAAAATAAATATTTACTCTAACGTTTTACGTTTAATGACATCATCTTTGCATTTATTCGCTGAATTTGATTTGAGCATGTGAACTTCTCGTACCAATTTCGCCCATTGTTCCTTGTAATACATTTTGGATTTTTGTGCATTTTCATAACGTTCATTTAACAGACGCATATCCTGAAATAACGTCACTAATTGTTCTTTTGGAAATTGATTTGACCTCATTCCAATCATTTCTTTCTCGAGTTTAAGGAGACGCGATCGAAGTTGTTCATTCTCTCGTTCAACAGCGTTTTTGCTTAATTCAAGTTCTTTGTATTTGATTTGTTCGTAGTGTAATTTGCGTTCCATGTCATCCTCAAGTTTACGTGCCTTTTCCTTGATTTGTAAAAGTTGGGTGTTGTAACATTGTTCGAGTTCGCCTTTGGCTTGATATAGGAGGCGTTCTTGTTGTGCTTGTTCGGAACTTTTTGACTTGAGAGGAAATTTTTATGTTAAAAAATGAAAAAAAACATTTAAATTTTGAATTTTTTATACCCTTAACATTGATTGTGCTTCTTCTAAAGTAGATTGAAGGGCAGCACATTTTTCCATTTTCTCTTTGAGGTCTTTTTCCATTTTTGATTTTTTGCGTTTCCATTCGGCAGTTAATTTGGCTAAATGTTGGATTTCTTTGCGTTTTAACTGGAAATGAAAGAAATGGATTTTTTTTTTAATCAAAATAATTTTTTTATATGAGAGACTGTCTCTCTCTGACTCTCTCATTTCATATATTTTTTTGTCTTTTTCACAAAATGACGATTTCAATTGAAATCAGGTAATCACATTCATGTTTTCTTTCTCCTTCGGTGTCTGTTCTCTTGGTATTTTTCTCTCTGGCTCTCTCACTCTTTAAATCTATCAATTCCTATCTCTCTTCTTTCTCTCTCAATTTCATTAGATAACTCTTTTTTTTCCTCTTTTTCACAATATGACAATCTTAGTTCAAATTTCGTAATTGTGTCTTTGTTTTCACTCACTTGTTCCATATCTTTTCTCTTTGGGTTTTTTCTCTGTCGCTCATTTTCTCTCAATTTTATTCTCTTTTTCTCCTTTTTCACAGGATGACGATTTTAATTCAATTCAATTTAGTTTGCCACGCTCTTGATTTCTCTCACTCGTTCTCCATCTCTTCCCTTAACGCTTAAAGTATCTAAACACTCACTCTCTTAAATTATTTTTCTCTCTCTCTTTTTCTCTCTTCATTCTTCACTTATGATAATCAAACGGCTTTTAAACCTTTATCAAATATAATTCATTTTGGTAGCTCAATTATTTTCAATATTATTCGACCATGAAAGTTTACTCTAACGTATTTTTACAATTGCGCCAAATTTTGTTTATACACAACCCTCTTTCTGTTTTGTTTCTTGAATGAAATATTGACTCAACATAAGAAAGAGAGGAGCTACTTTTAAGGGTAGAGAGTACAAATAGCTATACGTGTAAAAAAAAATTAACCAGCTGTTTCCTTTTAACATCATTTTCAAAAAAAATAAGGTATGTAAATCAAATTTTTATTAGTGTATCATAGTAATAATTTTCTTAACAAAATTTAGCACCATGATAATTTCTAACAATTAACACTTAAATCATCATATTTCATGCAAAAATTGAAACCGGTATGTTAAATCTCAATTCTAATACAATACAATCAAAAAAACAAGCAAAACCTTATTTGTATGTAAAATTCATTCATATTTACAAAAACATTATTCTACCTACACAAAACATCGCTCTCTTTACTCAATTCATATAAAATTTTATGTATCTACAAAGTTTTTGTTTTGCTGCAGTATTGTTTAGTTTATTCTCTTCATTGAAATCACAAAAGTGTTTTTTTTTTTTACTTGACATTAGATTTCCTTATAAAAATTGATTTCATTGAGAAAAAAATAAATCAGCTGTAAGATGATTTCATTTAAACAATTTCAATTATAATTAACTGAGAATTTTGATTGGCGAATGTAAAATTAACATTCTTTACATATTTTAAAGGTATGAATTGAATTGAAATAGAAATTTGTATACAATTCATCAAGAAATCGATTTTTAATTGTATTTTGATTCTAAAAATAATTCTTGTCTCGAAAAATTTTTTGTTTTACTTTTTTTATGTGTGTTATTGTTAATAATTTGGCAGACAATCATTTTTTATAATAATATTTTTTTTCTTGTATTTTTTATTTAATTACAGAATTAAAGCTGATTTTACCGCTTTTTTCATTGTTCAAGGACAACATTTAAACTTTTTAAGGACTCCCGTTAAAATTCAAGATGGGTCAAGGAATTTTGTACATAATCAGTGATATCTTGTCTCTTTTAACGATATCAACATGTATTTACTGTAAGGTATGACTCTAATCCAATATTTGCTTAACTTGACTCTTATCAAATTTTAATATTTTTTTTTCTCATTTACTTTTAGGTGCCACAAATCCAATCAGTGCGCACATTGCGCTCAGCTGAAGGTCTAAGTGTGACAGGGCTGTTAATGGAAACCTGTTCATACACAGTCTCAATGTTGTATAATTTTGTAAATCGATATGCCATACTCAATTACTTGGAATATCCAATTTTATTGTTACAAGAGTACGTGCTCGTTTATTACGTTTTACTTTACAAAGGACTTTTGCAAGGACGAAATGCAAAAATATTGATAGGACTCTATTGGATTATATTTGTATTGTTTGTCATAAATTTCCTGCCAGGATGGATTCTAGTCTTATTATTACCTTTTACGACTCCAGTGTCAGCAACGAGTAAAGTCCTTCAACTCGTCGAAATTTTAAGGACTAAGGAATCTGAAACTGTTTCATTAATGACGTGGTTCATTTCAGCGTTTTCGAATGCGAGTGAGTGTTAAATAGAAAATTGACCTTGAAATATTTTTAAAATTATTTTTTTTTTAATTTCATTTAAGCTCGCATTTACACAGTCATGCTCGATTCGGGTGATGTAATGCTCTTGACAAACTTTTTCGTGTCAACAGCGTTAAGTAGCATGGTACTCATAGCCGCTTGGTATTACAAAAAACCGAAAAAGGAATAAGAAAAGTACTTTAAACGAATACAAGTGACTTTCAATCAATGTAAATTTAAATTAAATCAAAGTTTTCTTAATAAAAATGCTTATTAAATGTTAAAAATGACTTACTTCAACGAGATAATCCTCCTCTTGCTCTTTTTTCCACTTCTCCAAATCCTCCACAAATCTGTAAGCTAATCCTTCATCGATGTAAGTTTTCGCTGTTGGTGCTTCAATCAAAGGAACTGACTTTTTAATCTGACTATTGTGATTAATTCCCAAATCAGTTAAATACACAAATATATTCGCCATTGCCATTTTTTCTCCATTTTGATTTTCAAGCAAGATAATTCCAGGTTTCTTTTCCTTATTTCCAATTAAAAGTGTTTGACTATCTAATTCTGCTTTACCACGTGTCCCTCTTGGCCCGCTTATATTAAAAAGACAGTTATCTGCAGTGACTACTTCATTTATTTCATTTGGCAGGGCTGAGAAATACAATTGAAGTTCTAAATTGTTAAAATCAACAGACTCATCTTCGATATTTTTTAATTCCAAGTTGACAATTGTAAAGGGAGTGTCAGCTCGTGGATGGTAAAAACTCACTTGCCATATACCATTTTCAACGTGGTTCGAAAATCTTATGTTTTGTAGTACGAGTGTATAGCTAAAAGTACGTGGGATTTTTGCAATTTCCTTATTTTCTGTGAATTGATCTTTAGTTTCATCTGGAACTTCAATTTTCATTTCATCTTCCATTTTATCATTACTTTCAGGGATTTTATGTGACTTTGGTGAAATGACAATTCCCTTATCATCACCCATGTGATCCAATTTCAATGGAGTCGGAGTCGGTGGAAGTTCAATTGAAGCGAATTCAGGTTCAATTCTCTCTTCAGCAACGTTGATATTAATTTGAACCTGTTTTTCTTCAGATTCTTTACGACTTTCAAATAAATCTTGTGAAGCTAATTTGTTTGTTGAAATGTATGTTAACATAAAACTAAATTCTAAGGAAGGTTTTTCACTGAATTGAGAGATCTCTTTTGTTGGAATTACAGCACACACCGACTGCTGTTCGTAAGTGTTTTGGTTGTCACGGTAACATGTCAAAAATTCCGTTAAATTATCGATTTTCAATAAATTTTCAAGTGTGAGTTTCGCGGTTCCTAGGAAAAAAATTCAAAATTTAAAATGAAATCCGTTAAATTAAGTAAAAGTTGAATGTTACCTATCACAGCATCGTCATAAGTTATTTGGATTTGAATAAAAAAGACTTCACTAAAATATTTTTGAAGCACTTGAAGGGAAGTTCTCATGTTAAATGCAATAATTTCTTGTAATCCATATGAGCTATCAGTCGTTTTGATCATCTCACAAATGAATGGTGCATCATTTTGAGGAAAATTGTATTTTAATTGTAATTTTGTCTCATCCACACTTGTTGAGGTGTCAATCATCTGAAATGTCGTTAAAATTAATATAAAGAAAAATTAATTTTTAGTATTCATTTTACATTGTCAACATTTTTCACAGATTTCAAGAGAATTTTCATTAGGAAGACATCACAATCGGTATCAATATTTCCAATCTGTAACAGACCCTCGTCTTTTAATAGTCGTATAAAAATCCCTTTTTGAGATGTTAAAATATCATATTTAGGATTTTCGTCACCAAACATGCTCTCATTACTCTGAACAGACGATGGTACAATTTCAGTTGGTCTCGTTCGCATAAAAAACTCTTTATCTGTTATCATTAAACTAAGCATAATTTCCGGTTTTTGTGCTCTCCATTCCGTTGCAAGTCCAATCAATTTATACCATTTACTTTTACATGTCAATGCTTTGGTGGGAGGTAAAACAGGGATATTTCTCACAGGAAAAATCAAGTGTCCTATGAGTTTTCGTTCAGATGGATCTTGATCGGATTTAATTGCAAAAACTTCTATTTTGATTGGGTAATTTTCCATTTTCATTCTGAAATTTGAAGTTTAAATTAAATTTCATTCATGATTTTTATGAGTATGTTTGATCAATAAAACGTTTTACCTTTTAACTGAATTTTTGTCTGTTTCCCAAATTAAATTGCAATCAAAAATTGTCGTGTAACCAGGAATTACCGGATCTGATTCCATCACATTTCCACCGAGACTTGCCACGAAAATTAGCGGATCATTGCTGATGTTGAGATTAATTCCTGAAATGTTATCATTAAAAATTAATTAAATTTCACTTTTTTTTTAATTTAAAATTTTTACCTTCATCTACATGAAGGATGATAGCTAAATCTTCAGTCATTTTAAAATAAATTCGTTGTGTTAGTATTGCATTGAGATCAAATTTTCCTAAAATAACTTTTATTGTTGATTATTGTTATTATTTTTTTTTATTTATTTACAAGTTACAACCAAATCTTGAACAAGAAAAAACCGTTATGTTATTTGACAGCTAAAAGGCGAAGTTCATATTTTTTTCAAGTCATTGATATCTTTGATCAAATTTTTTTTACCAAAACTCTTGCAAGTAATGAATTTCAAGGATTTTTAAAGTAAAATGCATTTAAAATTGTAATTTTCGTATTGAATTAAAGAAAAAATTGTAAAACTAGAATATATTTTTAGTTAATTTTCATGAATCTAGATGTCACGTGCTTCAAATTGATTGTATATTTTGAAAAGTACATTCATGAATGAAAAGCGCCATCTTTATTGTACTACAGATTCACCGTCAAAATTTTTAATGTTAAGTAAGCTTTTGATTAAAGAAATATTTTTCAATTAAATTAATGCCAAAAGTAAGATTTTATAAAAATTAATTCAATCCTATTTTAATTTTTTATTTTACATGAAGAAATTAAATGTTTACTTGAGCTTCAAATAAAGCACTTGTAAAATTAAGTATCTGTTCAAAATATGTTATCAATAAAAAATGTTACTATAAATATTTTTGATAAATCAATGAAATAAAATTGAATTTCGAAATCTTTTCTTTCATTTTACATTAATTTCAATTGAATTGAGACTAAAATAAGAAAATTTACTTAACAATATAAAACAGTCAATTCTATGCCAAAAAGCAGTGAAATGAGTTAAACGTCAAATATCTGTCAAACATTTTTCTCTGCAATAAATTCGGGTTTTCTTCATTCATTCACAGATTCAATTTATCTGGATGATTAAAAATAAAATTAAAATTAACAATAAACTAGTGTGTATACTTAATATTATGTGACGTGATTCTACGGTTAAATATGTGCCGAAAACATTTACAAATTTATAGAAAATGGATTCGTAAATGAGGTTTTTCTTGTTTCAAGAAAGACTCGAGTGCAATTTCATCAAGGAGGAAAAAAAAGAGAATTGAAAAGAAAAAAAAACTTCTATGAATAGTCAGCCGTGTACAGTGTTTATGTGTATGTATATGTATATACGTTTATAGGGGGGAATTATGGCGATCAAAATTGTTCAAAAAATTTATTGTGTTTGAGGAAAAAATAAGTGTAGTCGATAATTAAATTAAAAAAATCAGTTTAAAATTGATCAAGTAAAGTGGTGAGAAGTGAATTTATCGATTGAAATTTAAATTAAAGAGGTATTAACTGAAATTTAGGGTGTTTTCATTACAACAGCATTTCAGTAAAAAAAAAATATATGTATAAATTTCTTGGTTAGTACAACACCCAAAATATTATGTGAAGTGAAAAAATTAAACAGACCTCTTGCAACGAGAAAATTACATGAACGAACGATAATTTTGACAAAAATAAGAGCATTTTCATCTAATTATTTATTTTTCAGGAAATTCCGTGAGCAAAAATTTATTTTTTTTTCATTTAAAAGTAGAACGAAACACAAACACACTCATATTTTTTTGTAAAGTTATCGGTCTGCCTGCCTGCTTTTTGCATCAATATGTGTGTGGGTTTCATATTTTTCTATGTTTTTCTTACACGATTGCAGCACTGATGTCATTTACATCAGGGAAGACTTTTTTTAGTTTTTTTTTAAACATATAAAGGAAAAATTCAGTTATTGATTTTAGATAAATTTCACATCGAACTTGGAATTTTGATGAGGATCAGTTCATTTTTTTGTCAATATTATCGTTTCAATGTTGAAATTTGATTAAAAATTTATTATTATTATTATTTAATACAGGAAAAGGAAGTAATTGATACTTAATTAGAACTCACATAAACAGCGCTACCAGGATTTGAATTTCAACATTAAATAAATATTAAAAAAAAATGATTATTAAGTGAAATTGTTTTACATACAAAAAAACATTTGAATTGAATTTAATTCACGAAATCTTAAAGTAAAAATTAAACAAATAAAAAAAATTAAATTGATGATTCCTTATAAAAATAATGATAGCTGAGCCGATTATCCATGGCTGGCTCTAGTTATCATATGTTTTTATTAAAAAAATTATCATAAAATTGGTGTTTGTGTAAATACATACAAAAATTAAATAAATAAACTAAAAGTTGGTTCCAATCAATACAATTAAAAAGTGTACTGGAATAAAATTTGTATACAATTAAAAGTTTATCGAGATACATCTTTTAAGGAGATATCTGAGGTGATCCTTTAATTGGAGAATGCAGTCAAGAACAGATCGACGAGACGGTGCCAATCGTCAAAATAGGTAAGAAATTTACTTCTTTTTTAATCAGACACATGACAGCAATTTTTCAATTTTTAATTTGAACTCACTGAACTCATAAAATCTTTGACATGAAGAATGTCGGTCATAAAAACATGAAATTCACGAGGGATTTGATGAAGTGATGCGATAATACACTTAAATGTGATGCCTTTGAGTAATGGAATGAAATTGTAAATGCATTGACATGATTCGACTATTTTTAAATGTAGGCAATTTGGACCATGTCTTGAGGGATTTTTGGTTTTAATTGGACCCTTTTTTTACGAAAATTCCATTAATCGAACAATTATAAATGGAAAATTTTATTAATTAAGGTCTAAATTTTTATGTTGGTGATTCTGAGAGATATTAGATACTTTGTGGGGTGCCTCAATGCAATTAATATCATATTAGACTGTCAATCTACAAGACGGCAGTCTAATTCTTGTCTTGGTCATATCCTGACATGTCATGCATTGAAATTTTTTGGATGCTAGGATTTAAACGGGTATGCACAAGGAACTCGGATGATGTTCGAAGTGCCGATTCTCGAAATGAGTCTTTGTGTGTAGTTCAGCTCAGTTTGTTCGATAATGATTTAAAAAAAAATCGAAGGACTTATTTTTTGAAAAATTGAATTTTGAGAGGAGTGACGTAAAGTCCCACTCCAGAATTCTCTCCAAAGATATCAAAAGACCGATAAAAGAGCATTAACATATTTTTACTCATTTTAACATAATTTTTAATTTAAATTTTAAAATATCATATAAAAAAAATGAATTTATAATAATTATTAACAATTATCTGATAAAAATCATAAAACAATATACATATTTTACAATTAACCATAATTTAATACACACACACACACACACACACACACACACACACACATGTTTAACACCATTAATTTACAGTGACGTACAATTCAAAGGGACCATAATCCGCTTATTCCATTTCATATCGATTTTGGCGTACCAGGATCGTAATCCTGCCTAATTTAATTCGATTCATTAATTATTTCCCTTTAATTAGTTCTTTAGAGTGGAATTTAACATAAAACTAAATGACACACACATATACTCACACACAAAACATTTTTTACAATAAAATACTAAAATTTACAATACAATTTTTCATTCACATTTTATTTTATATGAATATGAATGATACACATCTATTTGTTTAAAAAAAGGACATTCAACT
Source organism: Culicoides sonorensis (assembly GCA_900002565.1). NCBI lineage: Eukaryota > Metazoa > Arthropoda > Insecta > Diptera > Ceratopogonidae > Culicoides > Culicoides sonorensis. The sequence continues at coordinate 224,452 of LN483391.1, read as the reverse complement.
CGGAAAATATCTGTAACATTGTTACATTTTAATATAATTTGTAAACAAAAGTTAATGCTCTCGTAGACACACAAAAAAAAGTAATAATAGAAAAAGCACACACATTCATGAAATATAAAATGCATTTAACGCCTCTCTCGCTTACTTGAATGTTACAATGTTTGAAATGTATGTAACAACAAAAAAAATGATAGTTTACACATGATTGTGCGCTATTGTTATGAAAATGATGATGATGCTCAGTTGCAAAAAAAAAAGAATTACATTATGCATTTTGTATTATCTGGATTGTTGATATTGTTGCTGTAATTTGTCACCGAGTATGGTCTGTGGTGATATCTTTTGAAAAAAAATGAGTAAATATGATTTCGAAAAAAAAAGTAAGAACATGAATGTGAGTGATTAGATTTGACATGTCACGTGGAAAAATTGAAATGAAAAATATGGAAATTGAACCTGAATATGATACACTGATGAAAGACGGTGAAAGGACGATGATGCGAAAAATATCTAATGGGGGATCGAAAAATTCATAAAATGGCCATTTCAAAAAGGCTTGAAATGAAATTGCTCGTAAACTGACCTCAAATTACCGAAAATTGTTCTATCAAGTTCAAATTTGGCCCTTGCTCTGCGATAACTTCATATCATTACTTTCAGAGACGGGGCCTTACTAGGACTCTACGTATTTTGTAAGAAATTTATAGAAATTGATAGAGACCAAAATTTAAGGAGGCTACCCGGAACTTGGAATAGCTAGTTTGGAATCAAAAATGCAAAATACCCGGCTAGGAATCGTCGCTAAACGGATGGTTAAGCAAAAAATCGATCTCTTAATGGTGAACTTCAGATTAAGAAGCCTTAAAATCAATCAAATCGATTTTTTTTTCATTTTAAATCTCCAATGAGCATCATACGTCAAAAAATTACATGCAAATCAAAAATATTAGTTGTCCAATTTGAATTAAACACGAATCTCGTCTCATTCTTCTTAAAAATTTCATAATTTTTCGTTTTTGACTTGTAACAGATCACAGATGATCCCATTTCAAATTCAGCTAACATATGGCTTGGTCATTGTTCCTTTTATTGTTATTACTTTTGTTACTAATAATAAAAGTCTCTCAACCATTCATGTTATGTTTCGTTCAATGTTCTCGTGCAAGTCAGATGTTTTACTGTTGAGAAAATGAAACCGGTTTACTCTAAATTTAGTTGAGTATTTTTATTTTATTTTATGTTAAGTGTTAAAGGGGTGCGTGTAACATGTTCATTATAAAATATTACCTTTCTCTCTCTCAATATTTTTTGTGTGTGTGTTTAATTTTTTTTGTATTTTTAACAAAAAGTTTTCCTTATCTTTCTCAACTTAATTTCCTTTTGGTATACAAATAACTTTTATTTCTGTTTATTTGGGCAACCACTCATGTTGGGTGTGGTATTCAACTTTTTTTGTTTTATTAATTTATTAATTTAATGATCTTAATTTGTTTGTGTATTCATTGAAACGGGACCCTGAAACTTTTTATTTAATTGAATCAAAATTTTAATCAATGCAATTCTGTGAAAGAGTATTATTATCCTTTCAAATCTCGTAATTTAATAGATAAAATTCAAATTTAAAAAGAATAATCAAGATTGAATTAAAACTCATGACATGATAAGCAAACATACATTCATACATACAAAAAAAATAACTGACCCGTCATATCTCGATAAGTAATCATCATTTTATTTATTTATATTTTTGTTGTTGCCCTACATTATAATTTTATATTATTTAACAGAAAATGTACGTTTATTGTCTTGATGACTCACCAGAAAATTCACATTACACTTAATATTATTATTATTATTATTTGATATACAATTTATTTTATCGTCACAGATTTAAATGCACATACGGTGTGTTTCACTCATTCAAAGTACAATGACAACCACACATGCACACACACACACACACACAGCTACATACACACACATGGTCGTCAGACATTCATACTCAATTCAATTTAATCTAGTCTAAAAAAAAGTATCATTGTCACCCATAAAATGTATCATCTTATTTCAAGTTCTATTTATTTTATTATCAAAATGTTTTTTTCTTACATTATTTGTCTCAGACAGAGGCAGTAGATGTAACTGAAAGAAGAAATATAAAAGTTTTATGAAAATTATTATTAGGCAATTGAAACTTAATGTGATTATTGACTTTAAAATGGGAGTCTTTTTGTGTGTAATTTTCTTTTTAATGATGCATTTGGTTGATTCATGTAAAGAGATTAAAATTGCGACAAATATTAGACATTAAATGGTGCCATTGATTCCAATAATTCAATTTAATTCTAGTTCTTTATCTGATTTAAAAAAAATGCTGAGAAGTTTGTTTTCCTTATGAAAATGGTTCAAATATTCATTTTTGGATTTTAAATGAATAAAATTAGGTCAAAATTTACGGTGAATTTTACATGAAACAGTGTTTCTATAGAAAATTAACGTCAAAAGAAATGTCAAGTGAAATTCTATCCTATGGACTTTGTTAGTTAAGAATTATTTTGGATTCTTTCTCGAATAACCTTGTCACTTCCTTGGTTAAGAAGCCGTTCGCGAATAAACGGTACAATTTTGGAAACGAAAATCGATTTGGTGATCCCATTGAGATAAATCAATGAATCTTTGTAGGATTTTTCCTTATCCTTTCTGGAAAAAAATAAGCTCCTGAAAATTAATTTTTCTTCAGTGGTTCGCCTTGGAAAATGCGCCCTCTAGGGGAAAAAAAGTGAAAAAAGAGCCTTACTTTGACTCCATATTGCCAAATACCCCCCAAACCGATTTTAAAGATCAAATAGTCAAAAGACGCGTAACCTCTAGTTTATAGATCTTTAAATAGATTTTTGGTTCTAGAGGATTTTTTCCGAGAAATTGGACAAAAACTGAAAAGTACGGTTTTTTTGTCAATTATTGGCCATTTTGACCCAGTTACATACGATATTTGACCTTGAAATATTCTACAAAAATGTTGCCCTATTTATCCTGAACAAAGTTGCCATACATCACTTTTGTCCTTTTAATACAAAAAAATTGATTTTTGAGTGAAAAATGAATTGTATGTAATATTTAAACAATGCTAACTAACACATGCCAAATTCTTGTTGATTTTTAAAAGCAGTTAGCAAAAAAATACAACTATGGTGTATTCTTCAAAAATGTAGAAAATTAATAGTTCTTTAACTTTTTCTTGGCTGACTTGAATAGTTTTCATACAAAAAAATTGAGTTTTCATCAAAAAACCTAAAATTTGATACAAAATTACGCTAAATTTGAGCTTCTTTCTCTATTTTCTATGAAATAAGTTAAAAAAAATTGTTAAGTCTATTTTGCAAAAATGTTGTCCTGATTATGCTGAATAAAGTTGTCATACACCACTTTTGTTGATTTCATACGGAAATCTCTAGTTGCTTCACAAATTCACAATCAGAGTGCTCACAACGGTAAATTTCCTTCCCAAATTAAATAAAATTCACACAAATTTATCAATTTTTCTGCAGATAGCACGTACAGATATGAATTGATTTCCAATGAAGCGTGATATAACTTTATTTGTTTAACAAAATTCAAGTGTTTTGATATCTCTTATCATTTTGTAACACATGTTTAATCGTTATTAAATTGATAAGATATTGATTAAATGAATAAAGTTTGTACATAATTCAATGAAAAAAAACGTGAAATTTGTATGATTTTTGTCCTTCAAGTCACATCGTCCTAACAATGTAACATCTTGATAAGCACAATTCAAATTTTTCCATGACTGAATTCAGACAACCAACATTTTAGCTATCTATGATAATTGAAGCTCTTACTCTAATTGCCACTTCAACCCAAATCACCTTCATTTAAAAATAAATGAGAACAAACATGAAACTTCTCCCTTCCCTTGTCTTATCTTATCATTGTATCTTTTTTTATTTTTTATTTTTGTACAGAGATTTTATACAATTATGCACAGAATCATTATCATCATCATCATTGTTTGTTTGTTTGTATTTTATTTTCTACAATTTATATAATTATCATACTACTATTAAAAAAAACGCGATAAAATTATAATGATAATAAAAATAAAAATAAAAAAAAAATCACAAAAATTGTGCTATCCGACATTTTTTTTTTTTTATTTTATCACAATTTCAATGAAACGTTTTGCTGTATCTAATGAAAGTGTTGTCATCACCTTGGTATGTGATATGAAGATGAAAAAATAAGTTTTATTATCACGGGACAAGTCCCGAGTAAACTATGAGGAGGAAAAAAAATATAAATTAATTAAAAACTAATTATTATTATTGTCTATGCCGTTCAAGTGAAACAATGATGGAATAACTTTACTGAAGAATTCTTCTCTAGTTCTTTTGTGGTGTATTTAACAAACGGAAATGTACATGCTGTTCATAATAGTTCATAATAAAAATGATATATAAAAAAAAAATTAAATAAAAATGTACAACAAAATAAATATAAAATGGTTATTGAACCTGTTTAAACAAGATAAGCATGTAATATTGTATGAAATATAATGAGAGAGAAAAACTGTGTGTATGTGTGTGTACTCTAAATTTATGTTTATTCATTTCTGCATTTTTCAGTGTTTTATTGTGTCGGAATTATTAAGTCAACATTGAAACTATGTGTTGAAATGTTCTTTTTTGTATTACAAATGAAATTATTTTAGGTTGATAAGTCAGATTTACTTTGATAAGAAGAAAAATTAAAGGAATACCAAGGTGAAGCTCGTGGTTAGTGGACTTGAATCAGAAATCGGTTTAACATCTTTGCATAAATTCAATATTTTGATCATGAGTTCTCGATCTGTTTGCTTCCCTTGTGACACTTTTCATGTCATTTTTTACATTATATGGAATTCAAATTTCTTATATTGAGCCGAATCATTGAAATGAGGACTGCTTGAGTCTAAAATATTCAAAATTTAAGCATTGGTTCGGTTCAAGTCTAGTTGTAGAAATTCCGAGCCTTCAGATAACGCACGATCAAAATTTACCCATGTTCCTCAATTCAGTTCAATTTGCATTCCCTTAAATTTGAAGCTTCTAGGTTAAGTCCAGGTTCTTGGTTCAGTTTTTCCATCTTCATATTCAATTTTTTCCTATTCTTTTACGTTATTCCCTAAAATTCTCAATTCACCTTATCTTACTTCCAGCAAACACCTCACTGAATCCCATTTCAGCAATATCTCACTGTCAACTTATATTCCTTTCAATAAATTGTCTCATTTTTTAACATCATCTACGTACATTAATAAAAAATAGTTGATGATAATAAATTATTGATCTGACATATTGTCAACAAACAATGTACGTGCGATTAATGTTAACTAGACACACATATTGAGTGAGACGACGATCAATCTATTTAATGTTGATTAATATCTGCCTTGATATGAAAAAATGAGTTTTTTCTTGAAAAAAAAATTTACGAAAATATGACTGAAATTTTCGATTTTTATGAAATTTTAATAAAATATGATTTGTTTATTTTTTGACAGGGAAATTCATTAATTTATTGTTAATTTCAAGGAATTTCCGTTTCTTTTGTTATAATTGTGAATGAGCTCCATTGTAAATGATTTTGTTAACCTGAATCAGACAAAAGTGTCACACAGATCACACTTTTGTTTAAAAATTTCAAAAATTATGGCCTAGAGTCGCACTGTGAGCCATGAAAGCAATGAAAGAAACCATGATTTTTTTGAAATTCTGATTTCATTGAGGCTTGCACAGAATTTCATTTGTATTTGAATCTCCATTTCTTATTATTTCCATGATACATTGCCATATAGAAAAAAAATACAAAACTAATACAATAATAAAAGCCGGTATTCACATATGTCGAAGATTATGACGTCATAATCATATACATATGCGATTTTAATGTGTATTTTCTTGCACCTGTGAGTGTATGTGATTTGTATGAAAGATTTACAGTAAAAATATGTTAAAAAGTTAAATATTCTTTCTTTTTTTATTTTATTATTATTCTTTTATTGAAATTTGATGATACATTGACATTATTAACTTAATACTTTGATGTTATTTTACAGTACACTATAAATAAATTGCCTTGCTGGGCGTGTGTATGTGTGTTTATGAGTGTAGTGAAAATATGAGTAATAACAGGTAGTAAAACATATTAAACTTTAAAAATAACATGTGTGAACATGTCTCTTAAATATTTCCATTTATAAATAAATGAGCACGCATAAAAGTCCATTAAATTTGAACTGTACCAGTAATAAAAATAAAAAAAATAATGCTGTTGAGGTATGTTACATTGAAAATGTACTTAAAACAAAGACAGATGGGTAGTAAACAGTGTAATGAAATGAAATAACCGGCATGTCTAGATAAATATTACTGTTTTTTTTTTGTGTTTAACATATTATTTACCATTATTATGACTTTTTTTCTTGATATTGTTATTCATGAATGAATTGACTACAGTGTTGCAATTGTGTATTGATTCAGTTGTGAAATGTCATGGATAGTTAAATATTGGCAGGTGTCATTACAGCTGAAAAGTCATGGTTTATCGTTTTTTCTCTATTGTGTCGTATAAACTGGACATTTTAGTTGAGAAAAAAATGATAATTAATTAAATTAAGTGGGATATTTGGAAATATTTAAATTTAAAAAGACGAAAAAAGAGAAACGAAGAACTTCCAAAGACATTTTACCAGAACAAGAGATCATGACGTTTGATAATCGTTCAAAGTCATTAAACCACCGAAAATAATTGAATTTTCATCAAACAATGACAATTAATCATAAATAAATGTTGATGAACTTTTAGCTCAATACTTTTTTATTGTATTAGAATCATTTAAATTCATATAAAATAATAATTATGGATAAAAAACATGTGCTAGAAAAATTTATTTTGATTTCCGATTACTTTTTTTACTATTTAAGTTTGTCACGTGCAGTGGCGGATTTACCAGTAAGCTTAGGAAGCTGCAGCTTAGGCCCCACGATGCATATAGGCCCCAAAATTTTCAATTATTCTTCAAACAAAAAAAAAATTTTGAAATAGCTGTAGAAAGTCCAATTTTAGCTTAATATGTGTTTGTGCCCATAGGATATTTCGGTGTTTTCGTTCTAAAGCAAAAATCTAACTTATTTATTATTTTTTTTAAATTAAAACGAATTTTGTGTTTAAAAATGTTTTTTATAAGTTTAATCAGAATAAAATTCCTTTTTTTTAATCTGTAGCCTGAGAAGGAATAATATATTACTAAATATTTTCGGTTAGCTCATTTTGTCCTCTTACTAAGGAATTAAAGCAGATTAAAATTTACCTTGATATGGACAATTCCACCGTTACGCTGTTTAAAAGAAATTTAAAAAAAAAATTGAATAAACTAACTAAAAAATTATTTGTAACCAAACTAGAAATAGGTTTTCTATGTGTTGAGATACTAAAATTTTTAATTATTTAAATGTTATAAATTTGACAAATTGTTCGTAATTACTGAATACAAAATGGCTTAAATTATTTTTTTTTTATACAAAATATAAATTTTTCTGCGAATTCTTGAAAAGTTGTATTTTTCAAGAATGTATAGAGGATAAAAATGCATTTATTGAATATTCTTATTATTCAATGTGCTTTGTTCGCAAGCATATAAAAATCAGTTTGAATTTTTTCTCAATATTTTTTACGTTGTGGAACTGTCCATACATATTTTTTACGACATAAAGAGACTATAAATAATTTCTTTGATATTTTTATAACTTTATAAAAAAAAAACGAATCATTGGATAATAAAATATTTAATTGGAACATATTTAGGATTGAAAAATCTCTTTGATGTGTTTCAGGGCTTATTAAACCATTTATATGGATATTATTTTGACGATCATTGTTATTAACAAAATTTAAATGAAAATTTTTTAGGCCTCATAATTAATTGAAGCTTCAGGCCCCAAGATTAGTAAATCCGCCGCTGGTCACGTGTCATAATTGTTATTTTTTTCAATTCATTTTTTTTCTTTATCAAATTTCTGCATCAAAGACAATGAAAGTTTTTTAATGTAATATTTCAAAGTTTGTTTCACTTTTATCGCGTGTAATACGTTTTATTTTGTGACAAATGTAAATGAGGTATCATTAGTTTGACATTTTTTTCCTAATTTTTTTAACACTCTCAATATGAAATTTTATGTAAAAATTGTAAAAAGAGACAGAGAAAAATGATAAATAATAATGAAAATATGCTTTTCTATCATTCATTAAGTGAGTTGTCGTGCAAAAATAAGAATATATGACCTTAGGTTCATAAAAAAAAATTGTGTAATAATCATGGGGCTTCTTCATATTTCGTCTTTTATTAAGCTCTTTTGGGCATGGCATGTAATTTATTGTTAACTGCAGTAGTAAAGTGAATGAAATTTATTTAATTGAAGAATTACGTTGTTTCACGCTGATTTATGAGGTATTTTGCACGGATATGGGTTGAGTTGAAAATTCCAACTCGAATTTTGTGGGCTCTGCTGGGTTTTTAAAGGCAAATCTATCTAAAGGTATCTCAAATTATTTAAAGAAATGTCGGAATCATTCAGAAAATACCTTGAACATGAAATTGCAAAAGAAAAACTGTCATGCCATAGCTCTACAGACCATTCATACACATGTGCAAGACACATTCAAGACCTGAATGACGAAAAATCATGAAGTCAGATATTTGCCTGAAAAAAATTAAAAAAGTTCAACCAAGAAATTAATAAGAGTGAATTTTAACACAATTTCATATCAAATTCAGTTTTTATTAAAAACAATTTTTAAGCTTATGAATTATAAATTCTTACATGAAACCTTGTACAAGTAGATTCAAGCATAAATTTACGTTACAAAATGATACACAGCTTCCGTTTTGTAAGCAAAATATTACTTAGAGTGTCAAGTTACATTAAATGTATGCATATAAAAATGAAAATAAAAGCGAATGAATCACGAAATACTGCAGTAAACCAGTAAAATTTAACAAATAATGATATTTTTTGAATTTTTTTCATTTAAAAATATAGCTTTCAAGCAAAAATTAACTTTTCAATTAAAATTCATCGCTTCTGTGTACAAAAAATTCATAATCTCAACCGGAATTCAAGTTAATGTCCCTTAATGACCCTTTCTTTAATCATGATTGTACTTTAAATGACCTCATCATTGAAAATAATGTCATTTTCTTTTCATGCCCGGTCAATTCCGAACTACTATGTTTGTAAGTAAGCCGTAAAAATTGGATTATGACAAGTTTTAGTTTCGAAGTATAAAATTTCCTAGTTTTACATACACAAAATTTCACATACGTTTGCTAAGAAGGCAAGAAAAAAAATATAATAATAAGGTTTTATGTGCTAATATTAAATGTCTACAGCTTATATACGATTCATATGAAAAAGAATACATTTTGCATGAATTTTATTGGAATAAAAGAGGCGAAAAAGAAATGTACTAATTCTTTTTTTATTATTTTTATATTTTTTTTTCTTTCTTAGTCTTCTACTAAAACTACAAACTACTACTACTATAGCAACATGGTCATTATAATACCGGAATCCGCATAACATTTTTATTATTATAATTTAATATAATAGAATTTATTCTCCACATTAAATTAATATATAGACATAAAAAAGAATAACACTTTTTTTTTGCCATGTACACAGAAAAACCGATTTTTTTTTCAACTACCAACGATTCAAAACTCAAATTAAATGTGTATAGAAATTATTATTAGTCGATATTCACTCGTGTGCAAATGTCTATTTTATTATTATTATTGTTGTTATTATTATTACGATTGTAGTAGAGAGCTTTGTACATTCACATTATTCAAGTGCACCTAAGACTTCACATGTTACAAAATAAAAATTAGTCGATATTTGAGTGTTCGACTGAAATGGACTCGCGATGTGAAACCAAAAAAATTGAAATTATTACAGTTAAATATAAAATAAAATAAAATAATAATGTGCTTTGATTTGAAGTTCAAAAAACATCGCGGTTATTGGCGTACAAAATACCACTGAACAAAAACTGTGTGGTTTGTCTTCTTTTTTTTGATGAAAATCAACTGAAATATTTTAGGAAAAATTAAATTTTTCTATCATTTTTATTTATTATTGTTATTGTTGTTAGTGTTATTATTATTAAATTTGTACCTGAACTGAACAAAATAAAAAATATTTTTAATTTAATGAATCACTCATTTACTGTAAAATGTGAATTTTTAATTGTATTAAAAGAAATTAAGAAAATATTATTATGAAAACAAAAAAATACTCGAATGATACATAATTATTGTGATTTATGAAGTGAAACAAAAATTACATTACAAAAATTACTGTTAATAACGAGAAAAATAAAATTAAATGCTAGAAAAAATGAAAATGAAATTGTGTTTGTTGTAAGTAATTTTTTTTTTGGTTTTTACATTATAATTTAATGTTTTTTTTTTTTTTTAATAAGTTAATTAAGTAAATTGTTTGAAGAAAAAAAAGGTTGTGATTTAAATTTCTGTTTGTTTTGATCCATATCAATGCATTTGTTGTGGTGTTGTCCAGGGTTTGAAAGGAAATTTGTTTCAGTAATAAATTTAATTACATCGAATACTTTTTACTCCTCACAAGAGATGACATGAGCTGGTCAATTGAAATGATACGAAATTTAATTTATACCCTGTCAAACTACGATGACCTTGAAACCATGAGAAATATTGAAGTTTGGTGGTTGTATGAAATATTCCGAATCTGATACATACGCTTCAAGCTTTAATGGATACGAAAAATGGCTGACGCTCGCGATTGAAGCCTTTAAATTTAGTAAAAAATTTAGAAGAATTGAACTCAGAATACCTAATAACTGAAATTTAAATTTTTCTGATCCAAGAAGCCTTATTGCCTATTTTTTCACATTGGGTGGCATTTTTTTCCTACTGTTAGATGCTGTCACAAAACAAGGTGGCTAGAATTTTTTTTATAGATATTTTAGTAATGTTCAAGCATTTTTATGGTAATATATAAAATTTTAACGGTCTTCAACCATTTATAGGTTTTTTAAAGTCGATGGGTCTTAAAGACCCGAAATTCCTTGTTGAGTGTTTAGCAAGTTCTGTATACAAAATAATAAAATCAGACTGAGTTCGGATCGACCATTGTGTTATACTTGATACCTCAGAATGCAGGATTTATAAAGTGGCGAATGACAAAACTGTCTTTAAAAGTGTATATTTTCATACAATACGATAATTATGATTCTAGCAAGTGATAATGAGTCAATTGATTATCAGTATAATTAACTTTTTATGATCAATTAGAATGAATATTCTAAAATCAAATCAAATATAAAATTTTCCACATCAATATCATTCGAATATCAAATTCTCGAACAGGGGTGGATTGAAAATTATTAACGGCCCTGGCATTCTGTATGTTTTATGACCAATCCGCAACCGCTCTCGATCCATTTCAGAAAATTCTCCAGTCTGTGTATTAGCACATAATCAAATAATTCAGATTTATATGCTAAAAGATGATAATTTCACATCTCAAGAGGTTATTTTTGCCCGTCTAATTCTCAATTGCTTGAATTTTAATGCAAAAAAAAACGTAAAACCCATCTTGAACCAAATCTCAAGGTCATTCACTAATTAAATGTAATTCAATAATCTTGAATTCGTGTTTTTTTTGATCTTATCAAAAAGTTTCTCATAGTTTTTTTTTCATTTCATTATTTTTTTTTTAACATTGTAACAAAACTCGATTCATCATCATCAAATATTAGAAGAGTCCAAATTTAATTTGATTGTATCTTTAAATGTATTTATTTTTTCAATTTTTTTTCTCTAATTTATTTTTTTATATAAAATAATAGTGAGTAAAATCCTTGAACTTACTTTCAATATGGCTTTTAATGTAAAAAAGGAAACAATTTACCTTAAAAACATTTTAAATTTTCATATATCATGGCGTGTTTCTAATCTAATACTACAATTTAGAAAAATGTAGTTAAAAATGTTAAAGGATACAATTAATTTTAAAATAGTTTAAAGTATGAATAATGTAACACTTATTTGAAAAAACAATGAGTTGTACTAAATGGATCATAAAATTAGTTCAAATTTATTATTATTCAATGTATGACGTTGTAAGCAGATTAAATTTGATTCATATTCTAGTCTTTTGTGTCAATTTTATTATTACCATGAAATTTCACAAGTGAATTGACGATAATGAAAGAAAATTAGGAATTATTATTATTAATGTAGGTTTATTTATACATTTCTTATCAATTAAATCCACTTATATTTCATTTAATGTAGTTGCTACTGTGATATTTTTGTATATGTCTAATTAATTTCATTTTTTTTTCTTTTTAAGTGAAACAAATAAATGTAATCAGTTTTTTATGGGTGTCTTGGAATGGGTTTGCGTCATGAATTTATTCTCTTATCTCCTTTCACACTGAATTACTTTTTGTGTTTTGATAGCGTGCAATTAATATTCATAAGCGGATTTTTGTTTTGGACTGTGGTGAAATTTCATTTTGTATGATATTTATTGCGAAATTCAAGGAGTCGAGTGACTAATTTACTTTCAATTTAAGGAAAAGCCGGAAAATTTTTTATTTAATGCTTATCAGTTGAGTCATTGAATTAAAATCATTAATTTTAAGTGCTTCGATACTACTCTACGCAATTTTATACTAGTAAATGACCGCTTTTCTCGAGTTAGATATCAAATTCTGTCAAAATGAGGTCATTCAGCGTCACATCTCTGCTCCTTGGGTTCAATTTAAAGCAAAATGGAACTCTTTGAGCCTTTAGATTTCAATTTCATTTAATTTTAGCTCCATTTGAGCCTCAATCAGGTCCAGAAATTTCAATTTCACTTTAATTTTAATCAATTTGAATTTTATTACATATGACATAAGTCGCTTTAATCGCTAATTTGTAATTTTCTGGTTCCATTACCTCAATAATTTTTGCTTTGAAACGTAAATGTGTGGAAATATTCAAATTAACATTTCACATTAAAAAAAAATAATAATAAAATAGAAATTTTAAATGAGAAAAACATTATTTAATATTTGACTTTATGTTTCCAACATCGACCCACACAAAAATTTTGGTGCAAAATTCATTAAAGTTAAAGAAATTCATCATGTCATGTTAATGCCTTGGGATTCTCATCAATTTTTTTTCCATACCTTTATATGTACTTGAAGTGTCTAAATTTTCTTTTTTTTCATCTTAAATCCCTGGAATTCTCAGAATTTAATTGTATCTCATAAACATCCATCCAAAAATTGACGTTTCTCATGATTTACATAAAAAAATTTTTCATCAAAACAAATCGAGTAAACAAATCAATGTTCGTCTTATCAATTTTCAATTAACGATTTCGTCACTAGCTCACTGTGTTAAATTTCATTCATCATCACATTTATACACACAGCAAAATATCATAAAATTTTATTATTTATTTAGTTGAATGAATTGCTCGATCGAATCAAATGTTTTTTTTTCTTTTAATATTTAAAAATAGAACTGAAATTTTATGCATACATACAAACAAATTTAAATCTCACTCTATATTTTTCTATTTCTATTAATGTACAAAAAAATAATAATAAAATATTAAATAACGTGTATATTTTATTGATTTGTTTGGTGAGTTTAATCAATTATTTATTTATTTTATAAATATAACACACTCAAAAAGAAAATATGGTTTATAAGGAGTGGGTTTCAAATTTGCAGTTGTGTGTGTTGTGTTTCTTTTAAAAAATTGAAATGAATGAAAGTATTGTTTTCATATAATTTCATTTCTGTTTTTGTAATTTGATTTTTTTTTCCTTCAAAATACATTTCTAAGACAGCCATGAACTTATGATACTGAAAATTGCTGATGTGTCATTAAAATAAATGTAAAATTAAATTTCAAATACCATCATTTCAATCAGAACACTGAATAAATTTTTATTTATTTCTTATAATTGTAGTGGGGCCCCAGGTGGATCATCAGCAGCAGCTACTGGTGCCGGAGCTGGAACCCGAAATACAAACGCCATGTATTCTGGAAGACATTCAGTCAGTTCGTCATCAGGAGTACTGATGGTGGGCCCAAATTTCAGAGTTGGCAAAAAAATTGGATGCGGTAATTTTGGGGAGCTCAGATTAGGTAAGTTGATTGAATGTTAGAAGGGAAATTTTTCACAAGAGAGTATTTTTTTGCCGAATGGCTTGGTTTTGAAGGTGACGGACAATTTGTAAAATTTTTTTAGATTTTAAGTGCATTGTTTGGTCACTTTATGGTTATTTGTCTTCATGAACCCTCATTACGACTCTCCGATCACCTGAAGGCTATCAAAAGACATCATCATCTGCATAAAATTCCCTGAAATCTATTTATATAATTTTCTTTTGTTCATTCATAATTTAATTTCTCAAAATCCCTCATATTTTATTGTCCACAAATCACTTGCACACATGTTTTATTTCATTATGATCATATTTATTAATAATAATCACCCACAATGAAATTTATGTTGTACCTGAAACTCATCACATAGGAGCGCTTGCGCCCTAGGTCAACAATCTTTCAATCAGTTAAGTAATTGTGCAACACAACAGATGCAGAAATGATAATCGTAAATCACAAAAGGCCTCTTTATTTTAATGGCTGTCACTCTTTCACAATTTATTTGTGTTAATCCAGGCTTTTACTCTATATTTAAAAAAGTAAAAACATTAAATCTTGAAATGAGAATGGAAAAAAATTAACATAAAAATATGAATGAAAGACACAAGTGTTTTCCCTACTTGAAGAGGACAAAAAACTTATTGTGTTCTGACACAATTTTTATATAATACCATCATAATCACCTTAGAATACCTTTTTTATAATGTTGAAGTCCTTATGGAATCATATGAATGTAATCACTCGTGAAATATGAGTTTTATTTTTTTTACTATTATTATTATGTAAGAAAATAAGGGAAAATTTGAATGACATAAATGGAGCATCTATTTTTGTTTGAATTCAGTATGATTTTATTTTGTGATTATAACACAATGTTCTGTTTTAATTTTAATTTTGACTTATTGAGACTGTTTATCAGCATAACACTTAGCAACTGATAACGAGGTACTCAAAGTTGCTTTTGCAATCTCTTCCATTAAGTTTGCCATGCATTTCATTGCATATCCTTGAAGTCCTTGAACAAGTCCGACAGCTTGGGCGCCATGAGACGCCAAACTGAGGGGTATTAACAATGTTTCACTTTGGACACTTAAAAGAGCCTGAAAATGATTAAATTTCAATTGAATTTAATTTAAAAGTATTTGCGAAGAAAAAAGTCATACCGATGCAAGACAAGCCGGTTGCGATGCATTAAATGTTGGTAATGAAGCCAAATTCATGCTGACATTTAAATGACAGTTTGATAAATTTCCACGCAAATAATCAACTCCCAATTTTGCTTGTTGAATATCATTGCGAGTTCCATTGATAATTGACTTTGCCTCATCAATTTTATCCTGAACACACTTTTGAGCACTTGCCTGTGCCGTTTTCAATGCAGCACTTCCAGGATTTCCATTTTGATTAACACAGTCCCGTATATCAGAACTCAATCCTTTCATGGTGCTATTGACTTGGGCTTCTGCTGATTTGGATACTTTATTGATTTCATTTGAGAGGGTATTTCCAACAGATTGAAGGCCAGACAAGGCACTGTTAGCAGTGTCATTTGCACGTTTAGCTGCGTCGTTGACTTTTGATTGGAGATTATCAAGGGCTGATTCAACGGTACCATTTGAAAGGGAATTTCCAAGATTTGAAACATCTGGAACACCCAAAAGTTGTTTCATTTCATCGGAATTTAAGCCGGACATGAGTGAATTGAGGTCGGGTAATCCGGGCAATGATGGTAGTTTTGATACTATGAAGAGAATTTGATAATTTTTTTAAAAAAGAAAAATTTTAATGGAAACTTACATAAATTAGGATCGAAAAAATTTGGCATTTGTGGTAAGGAAGGCATTTTGGGTAAATTTTTCAATGTCGATGATAAATCTGAATTTGGTTGAGGTAGTCCCGGTAATGATGGTAATCCGAATTTTGGCATGTTATCAAACGGATTCGATATTTGAGGAAGTCCAGGTAAACTCATTTTTGGAAGTGAATTAAACAAAGATGATGGATTCGAATTGAGCTGAGACAATCCTGGTAAACTTGGCATGCCAGGTAAACTTGGAAGCTTCGGTAAAGAAAACGGAGATGAACCATCTTGAGATAATCCTGGAATTTGTGGAAGGCCTTTAGTCAAATCAGACAAACTAGAAGGAAATGAAAATCCGGAACTTCCATTAAATAGTCCACTTAACCCGGGAATATTTGAAAGGTATGACTTAAAAGTCTCATCTGAAATATTGAGGGCTTGTCTCAAACGGGACGTTGATTGAAGCAAAAGATTTCCAGCAAACTGATTAATTGAATTCTTCAAATTGTCCATTGATTGCTTAATTGAATCTTGTAACGCGTTTCGATCTCCTGAATTTCCTTCAAATGACACATTGAAACTCGGTCCTCCTTTGACTCCCGGTAAATTGAGATTGAATTCCCGTTGTAAATCAATTGCGTTGGCAAAACACTAAAATAAAATTAAATTTAAGAGACAAATTTTCAATTAATTTTATTGTGACTCACAATTCCAACAAGAAGAATGACGATCAAAGCGCAATTCTTCATCTTCGGATCAAACTTTAAACTTTTCACTTGGCAATTGATCTAAATTTTAACTTAACTAAGCTAATTATCGCGATAATATGACCCACCATACAATTTCCATGTCAATTTATACAGAGAAATTCATAGAAAAATGCAACGACATGCAACTGTGTTTAACTGCATTTTTTAACTGATTTAAATGTTTACGCTAATGCGATACACGGTATCTTTGAACTAATAAATAATAACAAAAAGATAATACACTTATTTTTCTCTTTTAAAGGAAATGTGTAATATTACATTGTTTATCCTCACTCTGACGTGGAAATCAAATATTTATTTTGTGATTAGTCTTCCTTTTTAATAAAAGTGTATTAAAAATTCTAAATTACAGACAACGAACATTTATTATCATTATTATTGAAATTTAAATATCAAAATATATATTTATTTTTTTCCCTTTTCTTCATTTTATTATAATTTTTATTTTCAATGCTCACAATAATCTCATAATATCCTTGAAAGAATGACAATAATAAAAAAAACGACAAAAATTGAATTTTTTGCCAACATTTTCAAGTACTTTGAATTACAAATTGAATTATTATTGCAAATAAATTTAATTTTCCCTTGAATTTATGTATTATTTATTTATGTTCATTGTTGTCATAGATTGTCACTAGACGAAAATCGACATTGTTCAGGTAAAGTGATTGCAGACTATGGCAAAAGAGTTGCTACATTCATAAATTTTACAAATAATAAGAAAAGTTATTTGCTTATTGTTATTATTTATTATTAAATTGCTTTATTTATGAGGTATTTTAATGTTGATTTAGGTGAAAATGTAATTTCATTTTTATTATGAATGTTTTGAGTGAAATACGAGGAAAAAGACGGTTATCAAATTTGATTGAGAAAAATGACTGTAGATGGCGCTTAATTTGAACGAACTACGTATTAAAAGTCAAAAAAGAAGTTTCATATTATAAAATTTTACTTTAAAAATGTCTTTGTTGAAGTCTAAAAGCGGTCTAAGCACTTTTTTTGAACGATTGTCAAAATAACGGTCATTCAAATATTTTTGAAATGTCCGTTACATTTAAAAAAAAATGTATTAAACGAAAATGTGCTTTTACAAAAAATTTAGTTATCGCATTTCCAATTACTTTTCTTGTTTGTTTTGTTCTTGTAATGAATTATTCATAAAAGCACTTGATATTGTATTAAGATATTAATAAGACAAAAGGGTGTGATAGCAACATATTTTCTTTTGTTTGACATTTGCTTGAGTTGGATATGAAATTCTTGGAAAGGAAAATAAAGAAAAATGTTAAGCTTCAAAACAAATTTTCAAGTAAATGGAATCTAATTATATGACAAGAAAAATATAAAATGAATGAAAAATTTATCACACATCCGTCGCATCATCATATCGCATCCTATTCAATCATTTGCTTCCCAAAAATTACCGGTATATAAGTGAAATTTATCATGCTTGTTATGAAATACGAGATGGCTCAGTCATTCTAGTGAGACCTTATCTGAATTTTGTTAAAAATTATATCTCGAATAAAAATCTTATTTATATTTTCTTCTCCTTGCATAAAATTCAATCAAGATATAAAAAAAAATTGACAGGCCTTTAATAAGATATTGTCATTTTTTCCTGGAATTCATATAAAAATATGACAAAAAGAATAATAATGAAAAAATCAATGAAAAGTTACATGAATTTCCGGTTAACTCTCAGTAAATGTTAAAGTGAGCAAATTATGCTCATTATAATTGTAACATAAGACTAAATTGAATTTCTCGTCATCTCAAGTGAAAATAAAAATCATAATCCATTTTGTCTTTATGCAAAATACTTTTAAAAAATTATCATATTCATTATCATCATGTCGAGTTACAATAATTTTTTTATTTTATATCATCTCAGTTCAGTTCAGTTATTGAATTATTATGCAGGATGACGTTAGAAGGATGAAAGAGTTAACGACCATTATTCTTCAGTGATAATGAATGTTGCGAGAATAAATGGGTTTTAAATGGAAAATAAACAATAATGGATGAGGAAAAATTACACATTTTTTTCCTTGGAAATCATCACAATTATTTCTTCCTTAAAGTGATGATATTTTTATCATTACTTTTTTTTTCTTCATTGTTATCAAAGCTCTTAATGATAATAAATCACAGAGTTAATTGCTTTAAATCACTAAAATGTTACCATTTGTTATAATTTATACGGAATTTTTATCCTGGGATTATCCTGTGTTTTAAGTATTTTTTTCATTATCTTGTCTTTAAGTACAGTTAAGTTTCGTTGTAGTGGACTTTCATTTTTTTTACATTTCGATGAACGGTATGGCTCATTCAAAAGATAATTAAATTCTGAGAAAATTTTTAAATAAATTTTTTCGATCCTTCATCGTCTTCATGTCCTCCTAAAGTAGGGGAAGATTAAAATTTGCAAGATTTCCCGTATGGCCAATTCGCCACTGTCCTAAAGTTCAAAGTTCGTCCACGAAACCGAGACTTTACTGTACATGAAGGAAACAGGCATTTTCAGAATTTTTCTTTATACTTTTCATGAAATGTTCAGAGTCCTAACTAATCATTTTCCTTTATTTTTCGTTTTGAATCATTACAAAGTTTCATCAAAGACATTTTTTACTAGAAGTAATCACAGTAGCGCCCCCTACATTTTTTTCCTTTGACACAATTTAAATTCTAAATTTAACTTTGTCTCAACAGGAAAATAATTGGCTTGACATGAAAGACGAACAGACACCATTTTGCTTATTAGAGCATGAAATTATAATGAAATCTGTTATAAAGTGACAAAAAAAGTATCATAAGAATAGATTTCACTCCCACACACCCATGAAATTTGTTTAACTTTTGTATTATATTTCACTTATAAAAATTATTATAAATAAAAAACTTCCTGTTAGTAAACAAACATTCAATTTTTTTGTTATTTTCAGGAAAAAATTTATACAATAATGAACATGTAGCAATAAAAATGGAGCCAATGAAATCAAAAGCACCACAACTACATTTAGAATATAGGTTTTATAAATTACTAGGATCACATGGTAAGTACACAAAATTTTCCATTCAAAAAAAAAAAGAGAATAAACATTCTGTTCGTTAAATTTTGTGCGTAAGATGTTCATTTTTTCTTTTCTTTTTTAACATTAAAAGAGCCTTCCTCAATCTCTATATGACTTAACAAATTCATTTTCTTTGAATGAATATAACAATAAGATAAGAAGAAAAGGAACAAAAAAAGAGAAAAGTTTTACATAATTTATGTGAATGAATTATGTAACATTTTTACATACTAATCAAATAAATTTGTTCTTCTTAGAAGTAAAATGGAAAAAAAAAATTAAATAAACAAAAAAGGAAAATTTGAAATTTTTTCTTAACAAAAAAATTATATTTATAATAAATGAATGTAAATTTCTCAGTCCTGAGGGGATTTGTACAGTGTTTAATGGTTAACATCATGTTTATTTTTTTTACATTTTTTTTTTATTTTATTGTGAATTCAGTGAATTAAATATAATTTGTTTAACATGTTTATTAAATTTATTCACTTTTATTAAAAAAAAAATCTTAATTTATAATAATAGTTTTGATTTTTATCTGTTAATTAAATGTTAATTATACAATTAAATATTTAATTTATTTTTTATTTTCATTTTTTTGATAAATTTTCATTACAAAATCAAAAAAATATAAAACTTTTAAAAATAAAAGATGATGCCCCTCTATCAAAGAAAGTTCAAGTCCCAAGTACAAGTAAAACAAGTAACAATAAATTACTACAATCCTCAACTAATCATTCATTCCCAGAGGGTGTACCACGATTGTACTATTTGGGGACATGTAGTGGGCGTTATAACGCAATGGTATTAGAATTGTTGGGACCATCGTTAGAGGATTTATTCACATTATGTGGCAGACGATTTTCACTAAAGACTGTTTTGATGATAGCTAAGCAATTAGTAAGTCCAATTACAAAAAAAAATTAAACACAAAAAAAAGTATATGGGTCGGCAACTATGTCTATCCTCGTTTTTTTTAAGTAAATGTATTATCATATTTTTTTTTGCATTTTTTGTTATTATTGTTGTTGTTGTAGAATGTAGCTTTGATTGATTTGAGTAGTTACTTTTTGGAGAAATTTATCAAAGTTATCTCTCGGGAAAATCTTTGTTATATTCAAAGTAAATATCATCCAATTGCTCTTCATATTTCATCGTTTTTATATTGAAATGGATTGATGACACATTATGATCAGTGATTTCATGTCAAAAATTTTAGTTACCGGTTCATCATAATTTTAATGACCCAAGAGAATAAATTTCAAGATAGGGGTAATCACGTATATGACATCCCATACACGCGAAAAAATTAGTATAAAATGTTGCATTGGCGCTTTACGTGGTCATTTTTGAAACTAGTCATTAAAATAATGCAAAATTTTGTGTTAGTTCATTTAATTGCCGTAAAGTAAGTTTGGCGCTATTTTTTCTCCATCATATACGTGGTCTAATTTTTCTGAGCCAATATGTGGAAGGATTTGGAAGTAAGAAGAAATTCCAGAACCTTCGTGTAGCATAAATCATGCTTGATGATAAATCCTTTAAGCACAAAGCTGGCGAAATTTCTTCAATGAACCGTCATGTCTCGTTTCAGACCTAATTTAAGCTTCGTCATTAAAAAACATAAATTTCAGGTGTTTTTTTCGGTCTTCCTTATTTGACAACTGTCACATAATATCTTGGAGTTAACTTAAACAAAAGAGATCTTATTCCATGCAAATATACGTAAGCGATCGTAGCGCCACCCTAAACGATTTTTTTTAGCTATTTTTAGTTTTTTTACGTAAATTATTACTTAGTTCCAAATTTTTCCGTGTCGCTCTGGGTTCGCATAATCTTATGTTAAATTTATTTGATGGTGTTATTAGAAAGTTATAAGAAACCGGTTTCACAGAACCGATATCTCCATTGAAATGACATCACTGATTATAATGCTACTAAAGTACTTTCTTATCATTCTTATTTGAACGAACACTCAACAAAAAGTAGCTACCAATATTTGTTAGAAAATTCATTCACTTTTTTTTTACATTTTATTTTATGATTAATACCATAAAAGTCTAGTCTATTCATTTTACAGATATATTTTCTATCGTGTTTAATTTGTGTTTTTGTTTGATTTTATGCTTATTTTACATTAAAGAAAAAAAAATCCATTATGTAGTTTTTCTTGTGTAACTAATGCTCTACAATTCCAATGATACTTATTGAAATATTATGATGATGATGACAACAAACGACAATACTCTTAAATGTTTTTTTCATGATGCGTAAATGAAAATTAAAAAAAAAAATGTAAAATGATGCGCAAATTGGTACTTAAACCTCAAAAATGATAACAATTCTTGGAAAAAATCAAAATTATAAATGGAATTCATTAGAATTTAAGTAAAATTAAAAGTTGATATCAAACCTTGATTTTCAATTCAAATTAATCGTAAAATACGTCATTTTATGGTTTTCATCATCAACAACATGAATATATTTTCACCAGAAAATCTCTCATAACAATGTACATTTTGTTGTGTGTTCCCTTAATGATCTATCCCAACCTCTTATTTATGTATTTATTTAATATTATTTGGCTTGTCATTAAATTATACATGTATATTCTCTTGATTCTCTTGAAATACACTGCATAATATTAGTTTGATTGGCGATGTATAAAATGAAACCAATGACTCGTAAATTTCTCCTGTTTGCGTAACAAGTGTCTTGACATAAAATTTTTATATTTCTAGACAAGTTGAAGAGATTTTCCTCCAATGTTGTACCTTCTAATATAATTATAATAATAATCATAATAATAATAATAATACACATTGGTCGTAAAATAAATTGAAAGGCACACACACAGGCAACAAATGTGTAGAGAAAGAAAGAGCAAAGTTCAGTAGTAAAACATTCTTGTGTTTATTTTTATACTCAGTCTAATTTATGTTGAGTCCAATGTTTTTTTTTCAGATATGAGTGGAAATTGTGTTCAAGATATTTTATGATGTTAATAATAAATGAATTTCGTATATTGATTAGGATCGGATTAGGGAAAATTATGAAAAAGTTAGAGTTGAAACGGTTAATTTGAAATGCGAAATTCCCCAGATAGCATAAGTATTTGTTTTAGACAACGAAATTTTTTTAGAATGCTTTTAGATTGCATTTAATTATAATTTGAAATTTCATTGTCAATTAAAATGATTTATCATCTTAATGAAGTGAAACAAAGTTATTCAAAGGATATCGACTGATAAGGAACTATTTGAACTTTTTCGATTCCGATAATTGAAAAAAAAAAATAATTTTCGCACATAGGCGGATTGAAGTTTATTTTTAACCCCTGTTTGCTGTACGACATTTTCTTTGAACTGGAGTTTAGACAAACTTTTTTTTCATTTGAACAAGACGGTCGACCGAGGCCTGTCTGGCATTTACCAAAATATCCAGATGTCCAATTTGCCACCATTTTGGGCCTTCAAAACTCAAAATCAAAAATTTCATGTTGTGATCAAACATAAGTAAAGAATAAGTCTAAGTAGTTCAAAAGAATCTTAAAAATATTGAATTAATGAAAAGGAAAGAAAAATATGTTACCTGGGTAATTTTCTCTTCAACTGAATGTGCTGTTTGGGCTACATGTAAACTTAACCTTATTTTATTTCTAATTCAAATCCAAGACCCTCATAAATTTCCTTTCAATAGATTTTCACTTTCAATGTTATATTTTCTTCATTTCCTCACTATTTTCTGCTATTTTCTCTATGAATCGGTACAATTTTCACACAATTTGAAGTAGATTCACTCACTTTGACGTGTTGATTGACGTACTTGAAAGGAAATGCTCAACACATTTATATACATTTCAGTTAAAAGTAACACTTTTTTTTCGTTCGTTTGATGAAACAAATTCTTTTTGATGTCAAAACGTGATTCATTCATTGCTTCTTTTTTTTCTGATTGAATAAAACTAAATAGGAAATTTCGCACATGTTTTATTTTCCTCTAACAGGGTATTTAAGATTTATTATGAAAATAAAAAAAAATTAAAATCAAAAATTATCATTGTAAATTTTCACATGAAATGTAAATACATATAATCAAATTATGTAATGCAAAAAAAATCTCATGAATTACAATTCCAAATGTAAATTTGATACCACGTCGTTTCGTCCAAATGTATAAATTTCAATTCATTTTCCTTCATTTTCGCACACTATAGTTTATTTCATTTCCTGAGCCTCATTTTTTTTCCTTTATGCATCAATAATCATTGATTGACTATTTTTTATAGGTGCCGACTCATACACGTTACATTTTACAATTCAATAACTAGAATGGATATTGATTGGATTTTGATATTGTGTGACAATATAAAAGAAAAAATAAAAAAAAAAAATCATTTTAAAATTCATTGAATGAAATAAATTAAACTTAATTTAATAGAATTTGTTTTCTCCCATTTTTACATGCAATATGAGAAAATTTGCAAAGGAGAATCTCAGAACAGTCACAATCAAAATCAAAGTACATGAAAAAGTTTTCTTAATTTATTATAAAAATTTATCAAAATGTTGTTAACTTTATAGAAGACCATCATAAAATTTATATGTTTTACTTGAATGACGTTAATTGTCGTTTGTGATTAACTTTTATGAGTTTCTCCATTAAATCTTTGAAACTTTGAATTTTATGTCATAAGCACACTCACTTGATGAAGTGTTTCATGTTATTTTCTCTGTTATTTAATTTTATCATCAATTAAATGGAAAATTTTAGAAAATCAGTGAAATCTTCTAACGATGGTTCGATGTAGATAAAAAAAATAAATTAAGGTGATATGAAATATTTTGTTTAAATTTTATTTCCAATAATTTTAATTTAATTTTCAACTCCTTTTCAATGTAATTTACTTTTCAATTCCTTATCCAACCTCAAAAGTAAGTCAAAATGGTAAAAATAAAAGAAAAGATGATTCATCGCAAAACTTTTACATAAAAAAAAATAATATTATTTATTCTGAATGATAACTCAAAGCATTTTCCTGTATTTTTTTCTCTCTTCTTCTTTCATTCGTTCCTGGATTCTGTAAATGTTGTTGATGATGATCCACTGAAAATTTTTTTCTGTTTTTATTATGAAATTTTCATTTTATATGAAAAAAAAATTATATAAAATATGATAATAATGAAACCGAGCAGAAGGTATACCAGAAGTATACTATTTTGGTCCATGCGGCAAATATAATGCACTTGTTATGGAATTACTCGGCCCTTCATTAGAAGACTTATTTGATTTATGCGGCAGGAGATTTACACTGAAGACAGTACTCATGATATCAACACAATTAGTAAGTAACCTAATTATTTTTTTTTTGTTTTTTCATTTTTTTGCCTCTTTTCAGACTTTCCTTTTCACTCTCATTGTTTTGTCCCTTCTTTTTCCTCTTCCTGCTCTTATTTTATAAGCAAATTCTTTCACTTTATATTTTTTTCTTCTTCTCTTGTAATCTGAATTTCATCTTAAGAAAAAAAATATTAAACGACCATGAAATATTTTAATAAATAAAATAAAATTAAAAAAAAAATTAATTCAATTTATAATTTATACAAATCAAAGTAAGGAAATCAAAAAAAATAATAATAAAAAAATTTCTGAACATAAACCAGACACAAATTTTCTATATTTAAAAGCAACCTGTTACATTTCACATGTTAATTTAATTTTAAAATTGTTTTCAAATAAAAAAAAAACAAAAAAAAAATAGAATTGAAACATTGTAACATATTAAACAAACAACAAAAATAAAATGTGTGTAAATATATTTAGAACATAATTCGACTCGTCAAATAAATAAAGTTGTGTGACGGTTATTGGATTTGATTTCAAGTTCATGTGATGTGTGTTTGTGTTTATGTGTTATTAGGAAAAGAAAATAAAATGGAATAAAATGAAAAAAAATAAACACTTTCAATGTTTAATAGAAAATATACTTGAAAAATTGAAGGCAATCGATTGATATCACTTATTTTTAATCTAAATTGGTCAAATTCAATGAAAAAGGATTATTTTTAATAATTTAATGGTATTCTTTGAAGGACATCATAAAATTGACTACAATTCAGAATAAAAATCGATTTGAAACTTGGAATGAGAATTTATTTTAAAAACAAACAATATTATTGTACTAAATCAATATTATACCCTGAAGAGCAATAAAACATTTAAAAAAATGTGAAATAAAGACAAAGTTTCCATTTAAGTCCGAATTCTGTTAAATTTTTAATTAAATTTCAGTCGAATGGAATTTTTTATGAACCTCTACAGGAACGGAAATACGAGGGAGGTAAGGGGGCTCAGCCTCCCCTCCAATTTTTTTTAATATTTTTACTCCCTTAAAAGTTAAATTTGGAATCCAGCTGAACACAGTGGCGGATGCCAAAAAGGCCGCAGTCAATCGTCTTGTTAAAGTTATAACTTTATGTTTCAATTTTAAAGAAAATCATATAGAATATCAGGACCGTTAATAATTTTTAATCCGTCCCTGTCTGAACCTCTAGATTCTTTGTAGATTAATTTTTCATAACCTGTCTTAATTGAATCCAAGACCAAGAAAAATTTGTTTTACCGTTTATTTTTTTTTTGAAGTTATAACGATTTCTGCTTCAAATTATATCAAAAAACATAATTTTCCCTTTTAATTTAAAAAATAAATCGAAATTGATGATAGAAATGATTTTCAAATCATAATTTTCCTCATGGGAATCCAAAATGATTTCATTGAGTTTTCATTCAAGTTTAAAAACAAAAAAAAAAGAAAAATAAATCAAGTTTAAATTACATTTTAATTTAAAATTAATGGTATCAAGGTTTCTTTTTGTATTTATCTTTTTGAGAAAATTTATGAGAAAAAAAATTTAATAAATACAAATTTTCTTGAATGAATTACAAAAAAAAAACAGCACCCTTAACAGCATTTTGGGAGCGCATTTCTGGATACCAGCGAAATTCAAAAGAAGTTTTTTGAAGAATTCTGCGAGGTTTCTTGAAGAATTTTGAAAAGCTTTTTGAAGAATTTCGAGAAGTTTTTTATGCATTTTGAGAAATTTTTTGAAGAATTTTGTGAAGTTTTTGAAGATTCTGGAAAATTTTTTAATGAAATTTGAGAAGTTTTTTGAAAAAGTTTTTAATGATTTTTGAGAAGGTTTTTGAAGAATTTTGAGAAGTTTTTGAAGAATTTTGATACCAGCGAATTTGGGACGGTTAATAATTGAAGATAAAAAAATTAAATTTAAATTAGATTTTACTCAGATAATATTTGTAGGAGTGAAACTGAAGCGACATGAACTTAAAGATAATATTTCACGCCTCCTGAAGTAACATATTAGCAAAAAAAAAAAATCAAAAACAGTTTTCGGAGAACATTTTTCGGTTTTTAATAAAAAACACATATTTCAATGTAACCTTTATACATAATGTTATAAGACAAAGTTGAAGAAAATTTTTTTATTTTCATTGTAATGGACATCAAACCACTTTCAAAAGCGCATTTTTTAAATAAATTATGAGAGCAAATAAAGAGAAATCTTATTAAAACGCTGCCTTTTGATTTTATTTTTTATTAAAATATCACTCTTACTCACGTTTCTTATTGTCTAGACTTTTTTATTTATCAATATTTATAAGGAAATGTTAATGAAATTATAAAAAAAAATACAATACAATAAAAAAAGACGCACCAAAGCACGTCATTGCAGTAAATAATAAATAAAAATAATAAAGAACAATAATAATAAACAAAGCTCATAATTATGTATAAATAATTTAAAATCTTTTCTTTCCTTTTGATTGATGTCACAAAACATTTATAAATTAAACAAAAATAATGTGAGTTAAAATCGATATCAATTATTTTTATTTCATATTTGAATGGTGCAGTCTAATAATTTTCATTTCACTTCAAAAAAAAGGCGCTAAGTAATGATAAAATTTTCTTTTCCATTTTTTCACCATTAAATATAGTTTCCTAGGCCAGACAATGCTTTTTGATTTTTAATGATAAATTTGATTAATCTTATGTTTTGATTAAATCATTTGATATATTCTTGATATTTATGATATTTTTGATATATCATGATATATCTGATAAACTTGATCAATTTGATCAATTCCTTGATAAACGTCTAAAATATCAATATAAAACTGTCAGATTTGACAGATAAACAAAAAACTATAGTAATAATCAACATGAATTTATAAAACATTAATTTTATTGTTTTGTTTTATATTTAATATTTATATCAATAAGAAGAAAAATTAAAAATAATGCATTTAATAGAGGTAATTTTCAAATTATATAAAATTAAAGGAGGAGCAATTTTGACGCAAGGGGTTCTTTTTAGGTTGTCACACAAATATAATGAAAATTTAAACATTTTTCAGGGAAACTAAAAAAAATATGTTGCTAGATTTCCCTTAACCCATTAATTGTCGCTAGTCTACCCAATACTTTTTAACTTGTCCTTTGAGTTCTCAATTTTTATTTCTTATTATCGATATTTAGGAATCTTAAAAAACATGTCGGTCTAGTTATTGTGCATTTTTCATTTTAAATAATCAAATTATAAGCCGAAATAAAATGAGAAGTCAGTTATCTTTGTACAACGTTTTTGTACGTATTTGTATGATATTATACGACACTTTCGAAATTTAATAAAATGAAAATTAATATTTTTATTCAATTTTAATTTAAAAATTTTTTGTTGAAAACGCAGTACAAAGTGATTAGGTCTGTATCAGATATATTTGACTGACGCTTACAGGTCGTTTGATGAATGTAGTGTTTCCTTTTAATTTAAAAAAAAAAATATTGACTATTATGGGTAGTCTTGTTATCCAAGCTTATTTTGCGGGGTGTTTTCGACTTACAGTGTTATAGACACTGTTAATGAGTTGACAAAAGCTCACACTTCGCTGAAGACTCCAAAGAAGTAGAATGAACATAAAAAAAATATATACACATAAATTCTGAACAACATGTTGATATATCGACATTTATTATTTCGATCTTATTAACAAATTGTATTTTATTGTTTCAATTCAACAAAGAATTTACATTTTTGACAGAAACAGTTATGTAGGTGTCTACGTGAGAACTGTCAAAAACTCTTTCAACAGTAAATTTTAATTTCTTTTTGTTGGTGATTTACGAAACCCGTTCACAATGTATCATTCTTTTTTTTTTTACATGCGCGGGATTCAAAATTGCAAAATTTATTTAAAAAATGCCTTTTTTGATCCGGCTTTACACAAAATATTCTAATGATTTTTACACTTGATTTCAAAAAATAATTATTGAAATCCTTATTTTTGAATTTCAATTCCAATTTAATGAAGAGCACTAATAATTCAAATATTAACAAAACAGATGAAAAAGTGAAATTTTAAATAACTTCTAAAATAAACTTCTACTTATTTTTTATTTATAGGGCTTTTTATAAGCTTTTTAGCTAAAAAGGAAAAAGAAAAAGAAGCTGAAAAGAAGTGATTTTAGAGCTTCTTAAGAATTGATTCTGGTTAAACGTTTTATCATACTTTAATAAAAATGTTTAATACCCTGTCGGGAGTAAACTCCTGAATTTCAGGAGCTAAACTCCTGAAGAATAGGAGTTAACTCCTGAAATTCAGGAGTTAACTCCTGATGATTAGGAGTTAACTCCTATTTGTCAGGAGTTAACTCCTACTTTTCAGGAGTTAACTCCTAATATTCAGGAGTTTAGCTCCTGAAATTCAGGAGTTATAAAAAATTGTTTTATAAAATTTAAAACGTAGAAATTAAACATAAACAAAATATAAATCAACAAATTAATTTATGGAAATAAAAAATCTAAAAACTTAAAATTTTCAAAAAATACTCAAAATTTTCAAAAAAGTCAAAATTTTCAAAAAAAATCAAAATACTCAAAGAAAAATTTGTTTTACCGTTTATTTTTTTTTTGAAGTTATAACGATTTTTGCTTCAAATTATATCAAAAAACATAATTTTCCCTTTTAATTTAAAAAATAAATCGAAATTGATGATAGAAATGATTTTCAAATCATAATTTTCCTCATGGGAATCCAAAATGATTTCATTGAGTTTTCATTCAAGTTTAAAAACAAAAAAAAAAGAAAAATAAATCAAGTTTAAATTACATTTTAATTTAAAATTAATGGTATCAAGGTTTCTTTTTGTATTTATCTTTTTGAGAAAATTTATGAGAAAAAAAATTTAATAAATACAAATTTTCTTGAATGAATTACAAAAAAAAAACAGCACCCTTAACAGCATTTTGGGAGCGCATTTCTGGATACCAGCGAAATTCAAAAGAAGTTTTTTGAAGAATTCTGCGAGGTTTCTTGAAGAATTTTGAAAAGCTTTTTGAAGAATTTCGAGAAGTTTTTTATGCATTTTGAGAAATTTTTTGAAGAATTTTGTGAAGTTTTTGAAGATTCTGGAAAATTTTTTAATGAAATTTGAGAAGTTTTTTAAAGAATTTTAAAAGTTTTTTTGATGAATTTTGAAAAGTTTTTTCAAGAATTTTAAAAGATTTTTGAGAAGTTTTTTGAAAAAGTTTTTAATGATTTTTGAGAAGGTTTTTGAAGAATTTTGAGAAGTTTTTGAAGAATTTTGATACCAGCGAATTTGGGACGGTTAATAATTGAAGATAAAAAAATTAAATTTAAATTAGATTTTACTCAGATAATATTTGTAGGAGTGAAACTGAAGCGACATGAACTTAAAGATAATATTTCACGCCTCCTGAAGTAACATATTAGCAAAAAAAAAATCAAAAACAGTTTTCGGAGAACATTTTTCGGTTTTTAATAAAAAACACATATTTCAATGTAACCTTTATACATAATGTTATAAGACAAAGTTGAAGAAAATTTTTTTATTTTCATTGTAATGGACATCAAATCACTCTCAACAGCGCATTTTTTAAATAAATTATGAGAGCAAATAAAGAGAAATCTTATTAAAACGCTGCCTTTTGATTGTATTTTTTATTAAAATATCACTCTTACTCACGTTTCTTATTGTCTAGACTTTTTTATTTATCAATATTTATAAGGAAATGGTAATGAAATTAAAAAAAAAAAATATACAATAAAAAAAAGACGCACCAAAGCACGTCATTGCAGTAAATAATAAAAATAATGAAGAACAATAATAAACAAAGCTCATAATTATTGTATAAATAATTTAAAATCTTTTCTTTCCTTTTGATTGATGTCACAAACCATTTATAAATTAAACAAAAATAATGTGAAGTAAAATCGATATCAATTATTATTTTTTTCCTATTTTATAATTAAATGGTGCAGTCTAATAATTTTCATTTCTTATCATTATTTTAAGTAATGATAAAATTTTCTTCTTCATTTTTCTGCCATTAAATATTGTTTCATAAAAATTTATATGAATATGTGAGATGAATAAACATTTGCCTTGCTGATCTTATTCATACATCAACCCAAGATCATAAAAAGTTATGAGATCACGTGTCATTTTTATTTACTGTTTTGTGTATTTTATTTCAAATTTTTCTTCACTTTACATTTGATACATGAAAGTCATTTAGATCCATTTTGAAAGTTTGTGTCTGATTAAAGTTCAAAAAAAATGAATTGATGGAATTTTTGTAAAATACCAGGCGTTTCCATTATTCAAAAAAAAAAAAATATATCTACAATTTAAATTTAATATATAATGCAAATAATCAAAATCACAATCACAATGAAATTTAATACGTTTTAATAATTTCGAATCGAATTTTTTATTTAATAAATATTATTATTATTTTATTTTATTTTATATTTTTTATGATATAATCAACGACTATAATCAAAGCAAATCCATAAATGATTCATCATACCATATTTTTTATTTGATTTGTAAATTAACAATGAAATTTATTCACGACCATGTACATAATTCATCAGATTGCATCAACGTTATTTTTAATTACGTTCAATTTATTGTTGTTATTTGAATGATGAAGGGAAGCGGATAGTGGTCGATAGTGGTCAATGGCTTTCAAATTTTGCATTGGTCCTTTATCGCAGATTGAGGTTGAATTTCAACGCTATGAGACTTAAATTTAATTAAGACTTACAATTATTTTACCTGAAAAAGCCATTCATTGACTTTTAATTTAATTATGTGAGATTTTTTTCACTGAGAATGAAATTCCTCAAATTATCTGTTACCCCTCATTTCATTCTAATTATTATTTAATAGAACATTGAAACAAAATTATAATTTTTTGTATTTAATTTTGTATTTCATCATATGTCGGAAATCATACGAATGTAAAATTAAAATGAAACAATTTTAAGTTAATTAAATATGAAATAATCACATCAAAAATTGATGAATTGAAATCATCACGCTTCACCATACATATAAAACGTGGTAGAAATATAGACCATAAATCATCATCATCATAAGCACAACATGAAAAATATACATAGAATTTGAGCACATTTTTTTTTAACTTGAATGCGAATAGACTAGACTAGTATTTTTTTTCTTTATTATTAGTAAATATTTTTATTTCTTTGTAAATTGAATGCTGTTATTTTGAAGATAATTTTTCTAAATTAATTTAAAAGCTTTTGTAAAAAAATCATGTTTTTGTATTCCATTATTTGGATTTTAATACTTTTATATGCTATCTTTCTTATTGGATTTATCTTGTAGTGTAATTTTTATTTATTTCAATTTAAAAAAAAACTTTTTTTTATGAAAACATAAAACTAACAAATTCTTTTATAAAACTTTTTTTTCCGTATCCAGCTACATAGGATCGAATACGTTCATAGTCGTCATTTAATTTATAGAGATGTTAAACCAGAAAACTTTTTAATCGGTAGGAGTTCAAATAAGCGTGATAAAATAATACATATTATAGGTAATTTTTTTCTTTAAAATTTAATTTTGATTTTATATTTTAATTTTATTTCATTGAAACATTCACAGATTTTGGTCTCGCCAAAGAGTACATTGACTTAGATACAAATAAGCATATACCATATCGGGAACATAAATCATTAACGGGAACAGCTAGATATATGTCAATAAATACACATATGGGTAAAGAACAATCTAGACGGGATGATTTAGAGGCGTTAGGACATATGTTTATGTACTTTTTACGTGGATCACTGCCGTGGCAAGGACTAAAGGCTGATACATTAAAAGAAAGATATCAAAAAATTGGTGATACAAAACGAGCGACACCTATTGAGGTAAATTAATCTGACACAGTTACATGATAAGGAGATTACATTTAAAACATATTTCATTGTAGGTGCTTTGTGAAAATCATCCCGAAGAATTTGCTACGTATCTACGATATGTTAGACGATTAGATTTTTTTGAAACGCCAGACTATGATTACCTGCGTCGACTATTCCAAGAGTTATTTGATCGAAAAGGGTACACAGACGATGGTGAATTTGACTGGACAGGCAAAACTATGGTGAGTATCAACAATAAAAATATAACCTCAAACTTACTGGGAAAATGAAATAACTTCAATCATAACAATTTTTAATTAAAAAAGAAAATTCAATACACCTTTTTTTTATCGGTAAAATTGAAAAGGAAAACATTGCTTTGATTTCCACGTACAAGCAAATAAACGGTCGCACATCAATTACTTTGAAATCTGATTGGCATCGTAATTAATGTGCTTTAATTGGTCTGTCACTATTCTCTTCGCTACACAGACACATTGATTTATTTTCATTTATTAACATACATATTAAATATCAGCATTTTGCATGATAATTGCATGTGCTTCTATTATCTTTTATTATTTATATAGTTAATCAACTGACACACGTGTTAAGATCAATCAAGTTATTGAAAGCAATTTTAATTGTGTTTGGTTTTATTTGAAATTGAATGTGTGAGAGAGAGAGAGAGAAAAATTTATAATTTTCCTTTAGTTTCATTTTGAAAATGAGGATAAAATGTTTTTTCTTGGTAGCTCATGGAATTTGTATGACTGTCGATTTTATTAATTCAAATGTAATTAAATGTAACTGTCCTATTTCAACACGAAAATGTTTACAAAAATGTCCAAAAGGAAATTATGTTAAGGAAACATCATAAAACATTATTGATTATAGGATTATCTTAATCTTGTTTTAAGTAAATTTTCGTAATATTTTTATTTACGCCTCAATTTTTACCTGTATTGTACGGTTTATCTTACTAAAGTTTTAAACGGTTTTTAAACGGTCTTTAAAATTACATTAAAATACTTAAAATGAAATTCCATCGATATTTTCGATGAAGAAAATTGATTTTCAAGTATTTTTTGATGGTTTAACGATGAAATTTCCGTAAGATCATTAAAAAAGTTGATAAGTTTGTCGGTAATTTTAGTTGAAAATTTTTTTCGGATAAAAATACCTATAAAATGTTTTTGTATCAAATTTTCACTCACAAATCTCTTATTTCCAGCCACTAGAAAAAGAAGTAATTGGTACAAGGCAATCCCAAACTTCAATTCCAAAACCTGAAAGACCCAAAGATTTTCATGTAATTAGCCATGAAAGACTCAAACCCAAACCAAGAACTAGCAAAACAGAGAGTCAGACGACTTTGAAAAAGAAACAAACCAATTTCAAGTGAAAATTTAATCTCCAATCTCTTGTGTTTGACTCACAATTTTATTTTTACATGCAAATAATATTTACAAATAAAATGAATCAATAAACTCACTTTTATTTTTATTAAACTAAATATTAATATTAAAATTTTTAGTAGATTAGCGTCTTTATTACAATAATTTTCTTCTTCTTATGTTATTTTTGATTTATGATTCGCACAAAAGACGGGACAGTTTCATGTCATGAGACAATTAAAACATGCACCACCTTCAAATAAACTAAAAACAAAATCAGACAAGGTGAAATTTTTTTTGTATGGTTTCTTTTCATTTATTACATTATTGCTACTTTTACAGCACATTAAGAAAAAAAAAACATAAAACGTTAAAACAAAGAAACAAAAAAAAAATCAAAGTAAAGTAATGTAATATTAAAGTAAGATTTCGCTAGCACATGTAACAGTTGAACATAGTAATTTATTGTCATAGGAAAGTGCTTTCAAGTATACCTTAAATCAATAAAATATTTGTTGCCAATCTGTGTAACTTTAAGTTATTATAGATTTGGAAAAGAGAATATTAAATTTTTTTTGAGCTGTAGGGTGAAAATTTAATGTTGTTGTTTAATTTTTGTTTTTCACATGATAAGTAAGCTGAAAGATATGTAATATGATTATTTTGGTATAATAAAATTAGGTTTAAGTTTTTTTTTTTGTTTTGTGAATCTTGTCTGAACATGAGGCCAGAGGTGGAGTGTGATGTAATTTACTTAAACAAGTATCTGTTTTATTTTACGCGCATTTCCTCTAGATTTAATGAAAAATGCGATTCTTGTGACGATTTGTGCGTGGCCTGTCTAAAATAACTGAAATTGCACGGCAAATTTAATTTTTGGAACAAAACTGTGATTTGTCATTTTAAATTGAATAGCCAAACATTTTAAATGGAACTCCATCACTGGAATTGCACTCGTAAAAATCGCTTATGACCACATTTCAATATTTTTTTTGGTTGTAGGCACTCGTGTTTTTTCCTTTATTTTTGTTGCAGAAAAAGTTTTAAAAGCATTTTTTTATATTTTATTTTCCATTTAAAGAAAATAAACAAGAAAATACAAAAAGGACGATTAAGGTTACGAGAAACATGTTCTCATCCACTTAAAAATTGATATATGTTGTATTTTGAACCCAAAAATTTCTGTCAAAATATTTTTGGTTGGAAATTTTTGAAAAATGTTTGTCTTCATAAGACAATTCAATATCATTTTCATTTAATTTAAGACTTTTATTCTCCCAACATCTGTGAAATAATGTGAAAAAAATATCACAACATGAACTGAAAACATAGAAAGAAAATATTATTTTTTTTTCTATGTAAGAAAATACATCAATTTAGGATTGATTCAATTACAATACCATTGTTAGATAAGTAAATACCTCACAAATATCATTGAAGCGGTTTGAGTTCGTTATTCAGTTAGATTATAATGCGAAAACCTTTGTGACAATGAAGCAACGTGATTTTACTTCTTTCTCTTTTTATTATTATTATTATTTGATTTAGAAGCATATTTTTTGTGTGTGTTTCATTTAAAGGTTTATAATTTAACTGTTTGTTATATTGACTTTGATAAATTGAATTAAGGAAAGGTGGTTGAATGGCAAAGAGCGAGAAGAACATTAAAAGTGAATATTTTTTTGCGACGAGGATACAAACATTGAACTGTATGTTAGGAATTTTGGATTTTAGTGGGAGAATTATAAAGGATTTTAATACAAGAAACGGTCATAAGACGTTTTTGATGAGAAATTTGACTGTCCAGGTCAAATACTTTCACGTTCAAGGTCATATGAAATTTAAAGTCCATTTTCACGTTTTAGCTGTCAAAATTTATGTGCTTTCCCAGTTAAAGTGCATTTTTCGTTGATTTGAAGAAAAATTCGAGTAAATTCAACTCATGGAAAATTCTTCGTACTTTGATTTACTTCAGTGGAGCCGTCTGGCTCATTGCATTCTATTAAATTGTTTCAAAGCAAAGTTCAATCATCTTCATCGGTACAAGTTTGGTTTCCATGCAGCTCAAAAATAAAATTTCTC
This sequence comes from Culicoides sonorensis, assembly GCA_900002565.1. NCBI lineage: Eukaryota > Metazoa > Arthropoda > Insecta > Diptera > Ceratopogonidae > Culicoides > Culicoides sonorensis. The sequence goes on along the minus strand of LN483391.1, from coordinate 187,765 downwards.
ACATTTTTCATCACTTTTCAATTTTTATTAAATCATTTTACAATACAACGACCACATGAAATTCCAAGAAATTCACAATTCAAAGAAAACATTGACTGAAAATGACAAGCGATGATAATGTATCGTTAACCCCATCATTATTGATATGATGAGGGATGAAATTTATTAAAGGCATTAAAGTAAATTACATGTCAATGATGATAAGAATCAAAAGTATGTTAGCCGAAATAATTGAAAAAGAAAAATTAATAATAATCATAAACCTTGATATTTTCTTTATTCGAGCATCAATTTGATTAAAGTTACTCCAGTTTTTTTTATCTCTCATGTATAATGTAATTTTATTTTGAAAAAATTTACACGATGTATTTTCTTATATTTATTTTAAGCTGAAGGAAAAATATCCTCTTTAATTTAACACAAATACAAAATTAACCAGGGACGGATTTGGGAGAGCTGTAAGAGGGCTTTTCATTAAATTTTTCAATATTTTGTATTAAGAAATTGTTTTAATTGACATGATTTGCTTTTTCAACACAAATTTATTTCCTCAAAGCAAAAAATTCTAAATCCATCCCTGATTTTAACCAATTTTTTAACTCGCTTCTATGAATCTGTGCGTGGGCTGATGTGACATACAGGAAAAATTCTGCCCACACATTCATTCATCAGAAAATTTTAACATTTTATCATCACACAAAAGTGACTGTAAATCCTTCAAATCCTTCTTTATATCATCTGCTTCAATTACCTTAATTCACCTTAATAATCACAATAATTTAGGTTACAAATTCTTAAAATAAGGAAAAATTTTTATAGTAGCAGTTAAAATTACCATGAAAAATTTCAAGTGTTCTTATACAAAAATTTCCATGAAAAAATCAAGAAGTTCATGCTGTGATTGTATAAAAATAACAATAAAAAGCACTAATTTTAACATGATATGCGGTGAAAAATTAAGGTCATTCCAAAATTATCGATCTACCTACACATTCTGACTATGATACTCACAATACAAATTACAGTGAATCGTGAAAATTTTGTTATGCATGCAACACAACACAACACAGTGGAAGTTTTATAAACATATAAGGAACAATTAAAAAACTTTATAATGCTATTTTATATTTTGTACGTTTTGCATGAAAGAAAAATTTATTTGAAGGAAAATGTTTGTTGCATGTATTATGTTATTTTTTATAATAAAATTATATTTACGTGTCTCTGCATTTCTATGTTATGAAAATATTTTAACATTTTCAAATAGCAACACACATTTTCTCTGATATTTCTCATTAAAGTGCATCAAAATGGAAATAAAGTGTTTTTTTGTATTTTAATTCTTTGAAAAAAGAAAATAAAATTTATGGGGTGGAAATTTGAATAGTTCAAGCTTATGTTTGAAAAATATTTATTGAAGTAAAAAAAGGAAAAATATAAAGGCTTAAACTGACAAGGTAACACTTTAATGGTATTGTTTTTTTCTTATTCTTATTAATATTTGAAGAGAATGTGGAGTAAAATGACAATGAGAAATGAAAATAATAAAGTATGCAAAAGTAGTAGAAAATATAAATAGAATGAGACGTTTTTTTGTTGTTGTTATATGAATAAGATATTATTTGTGCTAATTTTTGTTGCTTGTATTGGTTTTTTTATGTTCTTGTTTTAATTTTGCATGCTAATTTTCGCTTTTGTTTAACTTTTTTTTTTCATGTATGAATAAGTTTAACATGTTGTATCATGTTGACAGAAGTTTTTAGGATTATTAGAAAAAATTAAAGCTTTGTATTAAAAATTTAATGTAAAATTGCCTACATGGATCATTTCCAACTCATCTTTGACTATGCCCTGGCTTGCCTGAACCCTAAAATATTATGAGATTACCTTTTTTCGCGAATATCTGCACTCCATGCTCTGGTGATTAACCCAAAATGGTCGACAGTGAAGTACAAGTCACAGTTTTATTTGAAAATCTCAAAAATTAAGGTCCAAAGAAATATCCTACGAATTAGAGGAAATTCTTACGATTTTTAACGTCTTAAAAAATTTCCCTCATAACTTCCCCTGTTTGTTTAGCCGTATTTAGTCCTTCGTTTTCCACAGTTTTTTCGTGGCATTCTTGCTAAACGCCAATCGTATCTAAAGAGCTTTCTCGATTTAGAACGATACGACGAATTTTTCATGGGTTTTTGAGCGTGAATCGAAAATGACTAGACTCTTTGGAAAAAAAGACACAGTCATTTTCCATTCACGCTCAAAAACCCATGAAAAATTCGTCGTACCGTTCTAAATCGAGATAGCCTTTTAGATATGATTATTTTCGGCCAAACAAACACGGGAAATTATAAGGTAAATTTTTTAAGGCGTTGCTTTAAAAATTCGTAAGAATTTCCTCATGTTTCATGTCCTTGTTTTTCCCACTTTTAGTCTTATCTTAACCTTCTAGCTTCTCATAAACGTTCACGCAACACTTTTAATCAAGAAAAATCTCGGATTTGATCAACCAAAAATTCCAAGCTTACATAAAAATTTTGATAAAATTATTGCTAAATATAAATTGCTAAATAACCTTCAAATCTTGGTAGTACTTTTCCATAACATAACACATTTAAATTTAAACAATAAAAAAACTAACAAATTCTATGTTTTATTTTCTTCTTTTCAAATTCTCTTTCATCATATCCGCTTAAATGTTGTCTCTTCATAATCGTACAGTCAACACCGGTTGGATCACTACAGACAGGACATGAAGTTGTCGTTTCACCAAATAGAGATAGACACCAGTCAACAAATAGGGTGAGTAACCATATTTTTCCTTTTGAAATCATTAAAATTAAAAATTTTGTAAAAAACTATGAAAAAAAACCTTGTATAATTAAAAGCTTTTTATAATTTTTTAATATTATTATTAATTTTCTGTATAAAATTCGCTTCTCTTTCTATGAGAAAATTTATTTGAACTTATACTTTGAATAAAATACACAAACAATGCATATAATTACAAAAAAAATGGAGTATGAAAGGAAATTGGGATGATAAAAATATGGGGATAAGAACATTTTAATTAACAAATTTAGTTTTGCTTTTTAAGCCTAATTTTTTCACTCTTTGTACAAAAGGAATTAAAATTTTTCACTGAATCTAATATCATAATAAATATCAAAATGGTGTGTGTTTTCCAAATATTTTTCAATTTAAATTGCTGAAATGCTTTTTTAATTATATTAATTTTATGTTTCATAATAATTATTAAAAATTGTGGTCTCTTAAGAACCTTCATCAAAACTCTCTTGAGGTAATATTTGGAAAAGTAATTTTAAAGTTAATTAACCACAATATTTGGATGAAATTGATATTCAGTAAAATTATTTTTGTTCTGTTTTTGTTTCCTTATTTCTGTTATTTAATTACACTCTAAATCAAAATACCAGGCGTTTCCTCTGGATCCAACATGTTTGTCTTATGTTTGACACATAGTGGGCTTCTGACCTTTTTCATAGCTTTTTAAATTTTATTATTTAAATTTTCTTTCCCCTAGTATACGGTTGAAAGTGTTAAATTTTGAATAAAGCCGCTATTTTGAGCAGCAACAGTCTTGGCTTAGGTTGAAATTTTGTCAAAATATGCTGCTACCTGGAAAACTCGTTTCATTTTACTTCGATTTAAAATATTTTTTTAAATGAGCAACATTTTGAGACTGATAGACTATTTTTTTTGTTAGAGTAATTAATTAAAGAGGTTGGCGAGCCCCCATAGATAGACGATTCCCATGCCATGATTCAATGCCAAACTGGCTCGATTCCTAGAGTCAATGTAAATTTATGAGTTTTTGAGAAAACTGCTACCAATAATGAATTTTTGCTTAAATTCTTTAGGCCCTAAGTTCCTTTCCCGTGTTCAATGTAGATGAGTTTCTATTCAAAAAGAAAATAAAATATTCATAAATGTTCTTTTTTTTTAAATTTACTTGAAATTTCGGAATATAAATGGCAGGACATTTTGGAAGACCTTATTTTGCAAGAGGCAATGGATCACTTCGAGGAAGATACTGTTTATATTGTCGAGGTCAGGACTTTAGAAATTACAGAATAATTTCAAAAGTTAACTGTTATTGCTAGATTATCTTGATTAGATTGTTATTTTTGAAAAGAGAAAAGTTATGGAGGGCTAAGCTTCTTTGAAATTGAGTTAGATTTTTAAAAAATTGAGTAAAGTGTAGCTAAAATTTGATGTTATTCGTTAAAATTTTTTTCATTACAAAAATTCAAGAGTACTTTAATAGAATTTTGTTCATAATATCATCATATTCCATCAAAAAATTAATTATAACAATCGATCATCAAAAAACTTAAAATAAATACCTTAAAAATTTTATAATGACGATATTTAATACATTTTTAATGAAGCATTTCCTAGAAACTTTTAATTACAAAATAAATTCACAATAATAATAATCCATCGTTTCAAGGTCACAAAGGTCTTAGTCTGTTTTGCCTCTTCTGTGTCTCTTCTTATCCTTAAATTTAATTAAATGTTACAAGTAAGAAGGAAAATTGTCTTTAGGGAAATTATTTTGACAGCTGAATTTTACTTTTTTTTATCATTTCATTTAAAACGCAGTAAATTTAACAAAGAAAATTTTATGCTTGCTTTGCTTGTTATTTTCATCTCATAATTATTAAAATAATACTAATGAATGATAATAATAATGAGAGACGAATGAAAAGAGAGATTTTATCTTATACTTATTATTATTGATTTAATAACGAATTTTTATGCTAAATTTATTTGGTAATTTAATGAAAATTTAAAGGAAATTTATGAATAATTAAACATAGAATAGCTTATAATGATTTTAGTATGATGGGTTCAAGCTTATTAAATTTAATTTTTGTTTGGCATCTTAATTTTTTTTTGTGTAATGATTTTATTTACTAACTTTTCTCAAATTAGCGCATTTGATTTTAATTCCGAATAAAATAATCATCTTAAAAATATATTTTTTTCTTTTTCTTTTTTCAAATTGTTTTGCCTACATGTGAAAATTGTCAAATATCTCTGCGCTCCATCTGTGCTGCCGATTTGCCTTCCTTTTTAACACAAATAACAAACAAACAATTTTTTTCTTTTAATCTGAAATTTAACACAACACTCTTCACACTCACACTTTTATTTATCATATATTTATTTTGTTTGATTAAAAAATGATTGGATTTGAAATGTTTGTTTTTGATAACACATAAAAAAAAAATGAAATGAAATGAAAAAACAACTTACACAAACAAACACTCACACACATAATCCTCATAAATTCCAATTCAAATAAAATAATGAATAAAAAAAAATGTGTACAGACGAATGCAAAAGGAGGAGTCGCGGCATGGTCCGATGTGCCCAAACAAGGGAACACATTGGGTAATCTTACACCGGCAGACAGACACGGTTCTGTACAGGTACGTAAGAGTTTCCTTTAAAAAAAAAAGTTTTTTCAAAAAAAAACATTAAAGCCTGAAACAAAAACCAAAAGGTATCTCTTGATTTGTTGATGTTGTTTTTATGTTTTGTTTTTTCAATTACATTTTTTGCGATCCGTGTGTCCTTGTTTTATTAATTGTCTTCTATCCTATCTTCGAGTGATATTTTTTTTTTTGTACTTTATTGACTTGTTTTCGTTTTGTTCTTAATGTTATTTGCATTGATTTACATACAATTATGCAAAATCTTGACTAATTTTTAATATCATTTTTATAAAAATAAAAATTATGAAATGTTTCTATGCGATGTTTTCCATTTTCATAGAATTAAACAGCTCATTGATTTTCTCATTATTATTTAATTTACCAATTTTATTTTCAAGGCAAAAAATGAATGAAATCCTCATAATGACCTATTACAAGTTTCTGATTAGGGTGATGCAACTTGAATTTATTTGGGAAACCTTATTTTTGAATTTTTAGTGCGGAATTAAAAATTTATCGTATTCCATAAGTCTTATAATCGACTTAATATTTGATTTTATCACAAAAAAAGAACTTGTTCTTCAACTGATCGCTATCCATAACTCCGGAAGGGCAATAAGAGCGAGGTCGGGTTTTTTTTCTGTAAGATAATAGAGCTAATAAGAGATAAATTTGGCTGTAGATCCTCTAAAGCACGGTTTTTAGGCTTACGGTTAAAAACGGTTAGAAATTTTTAAAAATTGCTGTTTTTTTGTTAGATAAAGTAGCTTCAAACCCATTAACGTCCAGCGTTGCGTTTTCGCAACGTTACCTTTGTCTCAAAATATTTCGAGAACCATAAGAAATTTATACAAACTAGTTTTTCCTACATAATCTGTGAAGGAAAATCTAATCGACCTGTTTTTGGATTTTTCTTAAATATTTTTGAAATAGGCTTAAATGTGCGTTTAAGAAGGCTAGTCGTGTTGTAAGCATTTTTGTATTTTGGTAAGCAGAACACAAATTGAGCAACATTTTAAAATTAAAACCATTTATATAAAAAAAAACAAAAATAAGCAGCAAATAACCTTTTTTGACCTAGGTGCTCAAATTTTCAAACAAGATTCTAAGCCTAACAACTCAAAATTAAAAATACGTTATTTTCTAAAAATCATTTTTGTCGTAATCGAAAACACTAAACCAAAAATCAGCTCCCTAGGTCTTCCTCTTCATAGTCCGGACGGAAATGGGTTAAGAATGAACTTCCACTGATTAGATGTAAGATGGGGCTCAGGGATTGGGTTACAGAGCCTTCAGGACCTAAAAACAGTAAAAAGTTAAAAATCGTACATTTTCTCAAAATGGACAATTTTTCCAAAATGGAAGTTTTTTTATTTTAGAAATGGCAAATTTTTTCCAATAAATTCAAAATGGCGGACTTTAAAAATTCAAAATGGCGGACTTAAAAAAAAATCAAAATGGCGACATTTTCCAAAATGACTGGTTTTTAAAAAAACTCAAGATGACGAATTTTTCCTTAATTTTTTTCAATGATGCACTATCCTCAACCGCCCAGTGGTTAGAATCTCTCACTTTTAAATGTATTCTCTCGACCTCAAATCTGATACTGAATTTGCATCACCCTAATATGTCCTTTTAAAAGAAAACAAAAAAATAATATAAATTTTTACAAAAATAAATATCTTAGTTGCTTTTTTTCAATCAAACCCATATTTTTAAGTTTCTACCCACGTGTTTTTTTTTCTTTTGAACATCTGTTACCTTTTTCATTCCTATATAAATACTTATTTTCTGGTAATTTATCATCCTTTTCCTCATCCTCATAACAAAATATTATTTTAACATCATTAAATTTCATGCATCAGTAAAAATAATAATAATAAAAATTAATCCCATTGTTTTCTTTTTGTGTAATGATAATAATAATAATAATTATTTAGTTTAATGATAAAAAAATATATATAAAATATAACTTATATGTATCTATCTCTCATTCCCTCTCTCTCTCTCTCTCTCTCTTTATACATGTATTTGAATTTTAAATTTAAAAAAAAAACTTATCATCTAGCTAACAATGTTATTTTTGGTCTGTTATATACTACTATTTTGCCTTGATATGTTCTACATAATATTTATAAGGTTTGTGTATGGCTATGAGATGGTTGGTAATATTAATAAATATTTGTTTTTAAATTTTAATTTTTTTTTTTTAATAATTAATTAACAAGAACTAGTTTAACCGTTCGTGATTGATGTGAATTGGATATTAAACAAAACAATTAAAAAAAAAATTAGCATGGCTCATACACATTTTGAAAATTAGAATAGAAAATTGGTATTTTTTTCTAAAAAAAAAAATAAAATTATTAAATTAATTAAAATTGTTCGAAGGTGTTTTTTTTTCTTTTTGTGGACTAGAATAGTGAATTTTTTAATATATCAATTACATAAATGGCTGCTGCTGCTAGAATAGAAAAAAAATAGAATAGATGATGGCTGAGTGTCAACCTTAAAAAAAAATATGATTGAAAATCAAAAAAAAATACACGACAAGGCAATTCAAACATTGAAAGATAAACAATTTAACAACCAACTGTTTGGTTGTCAATATCTTTAATTTTTTTTTTCAATATTTTTTTTCATTTCAAATATCATTTGTTTGAGTTTTCTATGCTTTTGTGACATTTTTGACAAATTTTCAGTACATTTATTTGTGTTAATTTGATTTTTGTCCAAATTTATTGTAAATTGTTTGAATTTAATTTTGTAAATATATAAATAAATAATTATAATACTAAAATAGCTTACTGCTAATCAACGATTGAAAGTAAAAATAAGCTCATGTCGTGGCATGCCTGATCTTGGTTCTTCATTTGCTACTGCAACTACGGTTAGTTTGTAACTAAAATTTTTTTTTTATTTTGAGTAAATTTTTGTGGTCCTAAAATTACACGATGATTTGACAGGGTAATGATTGAGAATACAAAAATTGGGTGATTTGACAGGTAACGGGGAAATTTTAGGAGGGAAATTTATTAAGATGAGTGAAAATGTCTTTTAGGTCATCGCAAGACCTTCATAGGTGGAGCTACTGAGCCAATCGACCACCTTATTAAGAATTTGATCTCAAGTCAAAGCATTCTCAATTTTTATTCCTGTCATCTCAATTTAACAGAACTCGCTTACAGTGCTCAGTGCAGAGCTCACATATGAGCTTTCATTGATTCACTGTAAACGAGTTCACCTCTCCTCAATTGCAATTGTATCTGACCTGTGTAAATTTAACGCTTTTCAATGTAAATTTATATGTTAATATTTTATTGTTGTTGCTTGTGTAGAGAAATTGGTTTAATGTTATTTAGTATCCATGTGAATTTCATTTCCCTTTTCCCATATCCAAACCTTGAATACCCCATTTTTGTACATTTAATATCAGATACATTGATTTTACATTTAAATTTATTTTAATTTTCATTTAACGATGAAATTTCATATCCATCCCCAATTTTGATCCAATTATTGTTGATACACTCTCAAAAATTGATGTTGTTCCCAGTGTTTTTGTTTAAAATAATATTGAATTTGTCAGCAAATTTTATCAAAAACTAATATTCTTTTTTTAATTCACATTTGAAAAGAAATATTTTTGTTCTATGATTTCGCATAATTTTTTATTTCCAAATGCCATGACGTAATTCAATCACAATTCAATTTTCAGAACACAAAAAATTTAATTAATTTACTTGATTTCCTGATATTTTTATGATTTGACATCAAAAAATGAGTTAATTTGATGAATTGATTCAATTTTAATTCAATTTTGTTTTTTTTACAGCACTTTTTGTATAAATTTCAATTTCATGATGAATTTTTAACAGTTTTTTAAATGAAATTTCAATAATTTTTCAGGTTGTAAGCTCAACAAATGGTGAATTGAATGCAGACGATCCAACAGCTGGCCATTCAAATACTCCAATTACTCAACAACCAGAGGTTGAACTTGTGGATGAAACTAAGTAAGTATCTTTTCCTTTTAATATTAAGACTAAGCATAATGAGAAAAATAAAATATCAGTTGTTGGAATTTAACTATTTCCAGATGCTGTTGCTTCTTTAAGCGAAAAAAGAAGAAGTCATCACGTCAAAAATGACTAGAAGCAGTGCAATGTAGTCCAGAACGTGAACAGGTCACACTGTTACGTGCCACATCTCACTCAAATTCACGAGATAGTGTATTAAATCCTAGTCAGGATTATATTCAAGCAACATCCCAGCACACATTACGTTATCCATCGGCGTCTGTATTAACTGCAACACCGACAAATAATACACCGACACTTCCACTATAAATACAATGGAAAAAGTTAAAAAACATTTTTTTTTGAGAAGAAAACCCATTTATGCAAAAAAAAAAAGAAAAAAAAATTAAATTATAAAAAAAACCAAAAAAAAAAACTAAAAAAAATCCACAAAAAACAGCTCAGCAGCATCAAAACCCTCAAATCAATTTTTTTTAGAACTTTTACATTTTTTTTAAATTTATTTTTCATTGTAATCAATTCTGTTAAAAATTTCTTATTAATTATTTTCCTCTCATATTTTGATGTTATGAATCAAAACTTAATTAACATTATATAAGTAAAAAAAGAACAAAAATCAGCTTTAAATAAATTATATTACGATAAAAGTGATCATATGTAAATTATAATAAATTAGGACACTTTGAATTTAATAAAAATAATTGTTTAGTTACATTTTGTTTTTTTCATGATTTTGGTTAAAAAATAAAAAAAATTGTTATTTATGTTAGTTAAATGTATGAAAGAACCTGATTCAGTTTTTAAATTTAAATTTTAATTTACAAATTTTCAGAAACGAAAAAAAATATGAATTGAAGCATTTAAAAGCAGTTTGATCTAAATAAATTTATGAAAATGAATACAAGGACACTTTTTCATCGTTTTAGTTCATTAATTTAATTGGACGTGAAATTTTCAATGAAAATCTTTTCAATTTTAGGTTTTTTGTATGTCAAACGTTTGAAAAACCGTTAAAATAGTTCAAAATTTTTTGATAATTTCAAAATTTAATGTCAATGTAAAATTTTTTCAGTTCCCTTTAACTTTTATGTCCTTAATCTTACATTTCATGAAATGTCATTAATATTCATTCATAATTTAATGCATTTTGAATAAAAATTCAATACAATAAAAAAAATAATTGAAAATATTGATAAAAATAAAACACAAGCAAACTTGATGACTGATGAAGCATAAAATTAATTTTAAAATAATTTTCATTTTTCCCACATTTTGCGTTAAATTTTAACGTTTGCTGAAGCTTTCTTGTAGTTTTCTTTTATTCTATTATTTTAAATTAAAGTGAACAAAGTTTGTATGAATGAACATAAAATAAAGTTGATGTTCCTTTTTCTCTGCTCTAAGTGTGAAAATTTTTATAAAAAAAATCTATGTAAACGCTGTTAATAAATCTGTTTTCAATTTCCCCCTTTACCCCCATTCCCCCTCTTATAAATTAAAATAAAATTAAATTTAAATGTTTTTTCATCTCAAAATTTTAATTTTTTTCTTGTTTTTATTTATTTACATTGAATGTGTGCATGTTCTTGTTTTTAATTTTAAAAGCATTTTTTAAAAACTTATTTTTTTTTAATTAAAAATTTTTGATCATCATATTTTATTTTAATAAATGATAAAAAAAACTGTAAATAATCCGATTTTTTTCGCATATTAGTATGAAAATTTAGCATAATAATAAAAAAAAGTATTTAATTAAGTTTAATATGATTAAAAAAAAAACAAAACATAAAAATTAAACTAAGAAATGATTGAAAAAAAAATAATGCTTTAGCATATAAGATACAGGTTATTATATTCATATATTACACTTGTAAAATAATGCTAAACAAAAATAAAAAATTACTTTATATACATATTTTACTTTCTTCAGAAAATTATTAAAAAAAATATTGATACAAAACAACATTTAAATAAATAAAATTTTCATATAAAAAAAAACACAACACACACACACATAAAAATAATTGATAATAAAAAAAAATCATGTGAAATCCTTTTAAACGATAAATTGATGATAAAACACTATTATTATTATTACAATTAAAATAAAATAATAAAAAAATAAAGATTAAACGAGACATTTGACTATTTACAGCTATGAATAAATAAAAAATGATAAAAAACTTTGTAGATAAATGGAACTTAATTAAATATTATAAATAATAATAAAAAATAAAGGAATAAAAAAATTAGTTAATTAAATTAATTATAATAAAAAAAAATAATAATAAATAAAAAAAAACTGTGCTGTATTGATTATTTTTTTGCAAGTTATGTTTATTAAATTTACTACTATGATTATTATTATTATTATTATAAAAAAATATCATGAAATATTGGTAAAAAAATATACTGAAAAGAATTAATAAATAAAAAGAATCAATCTTGACATGTTTTTTTGATTTATATAAAAATTAAAATGAAAACAAAAAATTATTATTAAATTATAATGAAATATGTACCATTTTTCTAAAAAAAAGAAAAAAAAACAAAGATAAAAAATAAATGATGAAATATGTAAAAAAAATTGTATTTTATTTGACTCTACAATCCACATTAAAACCCACATTGAACTGATCGACCGGGCAGCTCCACAGGACGTCAACAGACAGCGATCGATCAACTTCGGTAAAATTCGACTAACTTCGGTAAAGATCGACTCATTTCGGTAAAAATCAACAAACTTAGGAAAATATCGATAAACTTCGGTAAAGATCGAGAATCTTCGGCGGACCAGCAAATTTCAGCTCTGTAAAATCCAAAGAACAAACATCATACTTATTTAATACAAAACCATGCCATTTTTGCAGTTTTAATTTGAAGGATAAAAAAATATTGAAACCCTTGTTTTTCGGTTTTTTGGGCAGATACAAAAATTTTCATAGAATAAAAGTTTCATATTTTTTGATGGACCATAGATCTGTGTACTCACACAGACACTTGTGATTCGCACTCACTTTAGAATGAAAAGCCACATATCCTCTAAAAACCTTGAGTCAAGCGGGAAGGAAAACTCAAAATGATAAAAATATTTTACTATAAAATTATCTTAATTTATTTCATGTCTTTTTATTAACATATAAATATTTTAATTAAAAGCAGCTTCTATTAAATCAGAGCCAGTTATTATCGAGTCAGATGCCAACACAATTTTTGCTCCTGTAAATCGTTCAATTAGGTTACATGCTGCAATTTCCGCGTATGTCACACCACCTACAATAAAAATAAATATTGTCTTGGGTCTGACTGGAAAATTTGGACCTGTCATTTCGCCACGTTTAATTGCCAAACCCACATCTTTGAGAGTCTTCATTTTATCACCAATAGATTTACCACTGATTTTTATCTGGGTATCAATATGTGCTAATTTTGTGCTAATATCATCAAAATTATTTGCTTTTAATATGACTTGTGCTAATTGTGCGACAAGGGGAATGTAATTTCCGTTAAAGACGTAACTGGAACATGTCGAGTCTTTTTTTAACGGGATGCCAGGGGATTTTGTTGGGGTTTGCGTATCTGGGACATCATTTGATTCAGTTGGGAATAATTTTAATTTGTTTGCATCAATTTGAAAGGGGGTCTGTTTCATTGGAATTGATATGCTTGAAAGAATGTTTGTTCTGTTACTTGTTCCAAGTTCAGGGTATAATTTCGCATTTGCGAGTTTATTGAATACTGTTAAGTACTGATGACCGAATGCATTGCAGTAGTTTGTTATGAATTTCGAGGCCTCATCTGGTGCAACACCACATGTAATATGAAGTAAACACATTAAACGGATTGTATTGAATTTGTGTGCATCTGTGCTAAGCATTTCTTCAATGTAAGCGATGACTTGTTTCCGATTTTCATTGTGAAGCATATTTTCTTCGATTGTCTGATGTCGTTCGAATGTGGCTCCAAGTTCTTGTACAATTGCTTCACATGCAATTAAGTGTTTGAAAAGCTCCTTTTTCTGGGCAGTCACTTGTGGTAGTTTGTTTGAAACGAATTCCTTCATTTCATTGATTTTCATTTCTTTGTATGTCTTGCTCTCGACTCCCAATGATTTGGCTTGTGAACTTAGAAGTGAAACTACATCAGCAAAGTGCCGATATCGATTTTCCTTGTAAATGTTATCACTACCCGAATGCATTCTTAATGTCGCAATATCCTTTTTACTCTTTGTATCCGTCGCTTCTGACTTTGAAATTTGTAAAAACTTTAATTTTTCTTTCACAATCCGATTATTTTCCACATCAATGGTCACATAACCCGATTTGTATTGAAACAATTCCAATAAAAGACTAGAATACACTACGGAAGTTAGTAAGGCTGATGCATAATCTTTATCTCGATCAACGAGAATCATGGCAGTAAAATCCGGATTATCTTTCGATTCATCTCTGAAAGGAGCACTCCTTGAATTCTCAATTCGATGCACCATATTCAGCATTGCCTCACTTTGTTCTCCATACGTCAAAATCATGTGAGGTCTTTTAAGTACCATGTTATACAATCGAAACGTGTGTGCTACAGATCCGAGCAGTGACGTATCACCTTTAATGAAAATCTCACGATACAATTTCGGGGTATATTCGAGTGATAACACTCCCGAATCTAACGAAATGAAATCCCAATTGAATCGATAAAGTTCAACGACACCATACAGACCTTCAGATTCAAGTAACTCATCGAAACAGTGAAGAATTGTGGGGAAAATAATTAAATGGTATGATTTCAATCCTGTATCATTCCGTGATTCACGACTCTCATATCCGGAAATCTGGTCTAAGACATGTTTGAAAGTCAATAAATCGGCTGTAATTAAATAAATGAATTGATGACGTTTAGGTGGCGGATTTACAATATCAAGTTTGTATATTTTATCGATTCCTTTGTTTTTGAGCCATGAAGCGCCACACACATATTCCAGGGGTTTGATGAGTGAAGGTTCGATTATGATGTCTTTTTGTGACCCTAAAAAATTTCATGTCAATGAATGATCTGAGATAAATTAAAGAAAATTTACCAGGAATCGAACAAAAAATATTTTGAAGTTTTTCTTGGGCAATTTGACGAAATCCATTCAATTTCTTATCCAATGAAGAATCCATTATTGCATCTTTTATTTAATAAAAATGTTAATTTTCCTGTTTTGTCATCAATTTCATTGAATATTCATGTAATTTGTATTCAAAATAAAAATCAGCTGTTTCAGTGAAGTACAGATTCCCGTCACTAGATGGTTGAAATTAAGCCAATTTCCCAATTAGCAGTAACACAAAATAGAAAAATTTACAAAAATAATTAAAATTTTGGGTCTGATTTTGATTGTCAAAACTTCCTGGTCTGTTCAGTTTTCAATCCAAGCACAACATATTTTATGAGATGTGTGTCCGTAACTATTATCGAATAATTTGAAAAAAATTCGCTTCGATATCTAAAAGTTTATATGCTACCTGGGCATGAAACATTGACTGTTCGTTGAATTCAATTGTCTTTCTCTTTTTCGTGACAGCTGCTGCCAGCAAGTCGTATTTTAGCAAGGTAAGAAAATTAAATTAAATTTTTCATGATATTTCAATGATTTTCCTTCCAAAAATATGTTTAAAGTGTCATTTTAACTTCAATTTATATTAGTAAATTGAAGGTTAATTTCGAAATGTGTTATTTTTCATGTAAATTTGATTTAAAAAATGATGCTTGAACTTCACATGTGCTTCTCATTTTTGACATTTGTGTGTCTATTCATCCACGTATGTGATATTGAAATTAATTTAAATATTTTTTTTATAATTACAGTAAAAATTGCAAAATCAAATTCTGTTCAGAATGTCTGATACTGAAGTAGAAGTCGCCGCTCCAGTAGTTGGTGGACCAATGGATGTCAATACTGCACTCCAAGAAGTATTGAAAAAATCCTTGATCGCTGATGGTCTTGTACATGGAATCCATCAATCATGCAAAGCTTTGGACAAGTAGGTGTCAAGACGGTGCACCAACAAATGTGACCGCATTTTTATTTAAAACTTTATGTCAATGAGGATTTCCTAGATGTTCCAACATTTGTTGACAATATTTTTTGGCAAATCGGAACTCTGGCAAATCTAAGTCATATTGTTTTAACGCAATTTTTTTCTTTCTCGTCCTGCAATGTTTAGACGTCAAGCTGTTTTGTGCATCCTTGCCGAAAGTTGTGACGAAGCACAATACAAGAAATTGGTTACAGCTTTGTGTAACGAACATCAAATTCCGTTGTTGCACGTTGATTCACACAAAAAATTGGGTGAATGGTCTGGTTTGTGCAAAATTGACAAAGAAGGCAAACCACGCAAGATTTGTGGATGCTCTTGCGTTGTCATCAAGGTAAGACAATTAATTTAAAAGATTTTGATCATAAAAAATAAGTGAATTTTATTTTCCATTTAACAGGACTTCGGAGAAGAAACTCCAGCCCTTGACATCATCAAAGAACGTTTGAGATCAAGCTAAATTAATGTCAAAGAATTTTCCATAAATAAAAGGGAATGAATTGAAATTCATAATTTTCATATCGATTTCATTATTAAATGAAGGCTCATTTTCCAGTACAATCCTTTTTATGTGACTTCCAATCTTGTCTCTGGCAATCAACTGAACAGTAATAGCTAATGTGACATCTTGCACATTTTTTCTCTGCCGGTTTTTGACACACATTACAAATATTTTCCTCAGGTTTCTCAATTTCAGCATAGAAATCCAGATTATAAGATTCATTCAGTGTTTTAGCTAATTCAATAACGTCATTTTGATCGATTTCAATGAACAATTTCTTGTGTTCCTTTAAAATCTTTTTCCATCCAATTTTTCGTGCCTTTTCCATTATATTTTCTTTTATCATTGGAACCTCCTCCAAAACCAAGTTTAATTTATGTGCATCATTGTAACCCGTTACTTGTAATGTACATAGGCAGTGTTTGAGATCCGCTAACGGTGGTATTTGATCTAAAATTTGTTCATTTAACAGACCACTCAATTTCCCTAACTCTCGTTGACGAAAATCATTAATTTGATAATTTTTGGCCACATCTTGATTGAATAGTAATTGTCTCAAACAAAACCATGTTTGAGCTTCAGGTTTCACGACTTTCATTATCAAATCACCGGCAACCCTTTTCCACTTCTCATCAATGTATTTCTCGAAACTCTTTTTAGCTCGTCGCATCCAAGGTCGCACTTGTAATATTTCACTTAAAATACACGGTGTATCATGAATTTTAACTAAGCGAGTTACTGCACCTAAGGGTAACCTTTCAAGATGATCCACTAAATACGATAAAATTGTGATTGATTTCATGCCAATGTGAAATGTCATATCCTTCATTTGACGGTCCAGCTCAGATTTTGGTTCAATTTCGATATTTACATCTTTCGCAGATTTTAGTTCTTCTCTCAGGGTCTCATGATATCCATTGTTGATTAATCCAATTAACTGCGTACATGCATTAGCACTATAATCAATTAAATCTAGGGATGCATCACCCACTGACTCACAACTGTTTTCGTGGTACAAAAGTGTTTCCAAAAATGAAATCGAGACAACTTCATGATACAAAACCGTATAGATGAGAATTGTCACTTTTAAATTTGGAGTCTCTTCAAGTAATTTTGAGAGGATTTTATGACGCCATATTGAGACACTTAGAGCTGATTGGACCAGTAACTGAAGTTTACCTTCAATGATCATCAATTCCTTGACAGTTTCTTCGCGATTTTGAGAGGCTTCAAGAATGGCTTGTTGTCCTAATTTGACGACGCGCTCATGGTGTTCCAACCAACTGAAACAATTGAATTGAATTTTTTTGAAATTTCAAAGAAAAATATAAAAAAAAATACCATTTGGAACCCAGTTCATCGATATGAAATTCACGTAGACTTTGGACATATAAGTTAATTACTTCAGGTAGGATCACATCAGAGATACCAGACATTTTCTTGAAAAATATTTAAATTGTGTCTCACTTTTCAATGCTTTACAAATTTATGTATATTTTTTATTGAATTGAATTAAACTAATAAAACGGTTGCTATGAGACATCACCATGCATCAAGTTAATAATTCTATCACCTTAACAACGCTTTCCGTGTTCCTGACCAAAAAATAATCACAATCCACTAATTTTTCATAACCAAATTGAATCAGGGATGCGAAAAATTGTCTTAATTGAAAAAAAAACATAATAAAAGTAATAAATAGTCACAAAAGCTTTGCCATACAATCAACATAATTCAGCATAGATGCACTTTTTATTATCAAACCTCTACAATTATTCATATACAGTCAAGTCTCCATAAAATGAAAAATAAGCTGTACGTAATTATTATATATAATGAAAAATCCATTTGGCGTAATTGGCGTTTGGCGCATTTGGTGTTTGACAACTTTGACGAATTCGGCGTTTGGCACATTTGGCGTTTAACAAATTTGACGTTTGCGAATTTGGCATTTGGCGGTTTTGGAATTTAGAGGCGGGACCTGACTACCTCCTGGAAAAATCAGTAGACTTGTCATCATATAGAATCGTTACGTACAGCTTATTTTTTCACTTTATGGAGACTCGACTGTACAGACATAAAAAATATGAATCGTTATCGTTAGACTGCAGTTGACAAAATACAATTAAAATGTTTTCAATTTAAACAAATTCAGAAAAAAAATTGAATTTATTTATATTTGAATGTGAAAACTGCTTGTTTCATAGCCGGAACGTGTTGTATTTGAATTTAAAAAAAAGTACTTTTATGGTGTACTTTTGATATAAAAAATCGGTTTTATGTCAATTGTAGTGTGTTTTTCTCTTGTCAGTGTTATGCATTTTTTATTGTCGGTATGACATGTTTCATTGTTTATTGAGGATTACTGTAAAAATTTATTAAAATTTGAATTATCGGGTTCATATCAGAAAAAATCTAGGAAAATACAAATAACTCATTCACAAATAATGAATATTTGAATGTGTTGAAAGTTTTCTTGTACGCTTTTCGAAAATAAGGTGGTAAAAAACTTCTCAGAAGTGATCAAGTTGAAGGACGGGAACTGGATTTTCTGTGTATTATTTTCAAGTTGTGTGATTTTCAAGTAAATATCCATTAATATCAATTTGTTCTGTTAATTTTTCAGTTGGTTAAACAAACAAACATTCATTTGGGCTTATGCTTAATTTTCATGTTAAAAATCCATTTATATTATTATTTTTTTTCCTAGAATGTAAATCGAGTCCCTTAAAATACTGAATTCGAAAAAAAGTAACATCATAATATTAATTGCAATAAAATGTGACATTTCGATACATGTCATTGCGGTTTTAGGTCTATAAAATTCATTTTAAATTATATCTTTTTTTTTAATATTTCTGTATCGATTATAAATTCATCCACATATAAATGGTCTGGTCATGTGCTTAAGCAATATGCTTAATTGCGGTTTCATTGAAGTTGTTAATAAATGTGCATGACTTTTTTTATTATTATTTGAGTTGAAATCGGTGATGCATCGTATTTAAAATCATTCTGAAATCAAATAATTGTCAAAAAAATACCAGGCGTCTCCATGAACTTAATTAGAATGACTATAAAATATAGGCATGTGAAAGTTTTTTGACATAATAATATGCTTTTTTTTGTTGTTAAAAAGAGCACAGAAAACAATTAAGGCAGTTTACTTTACAAAAATGTAATAGTTTAAATTTATAAATGAGATATTTTAATTTTGATATGAAATTATGAAAACTTTTTTAACTTAAGACATACATGAAAAAATATTTTTTTCAAAGGTAAATTTCGTATAGAAGAATGTGAGATTAATTTCAATTCAAAGAATTGCATTAAAACTTTTGACATTAAAAATTATAGCAGTTAACATCTGCTCGTTATTCCATAATAGTTTTAGGAATATTTGAAAATTTCAAGTGAATTTTCAACAAAAAATCACGTATTTAACGGAAATTCTAGTAACATCCTAACATAAATATTTACATTTTAACTTCCTTTTGATTTTTCAGAATCTAATTTTACTTAAAATCACATCATTTTACATGAATTTTAAAAGATCACATTCATTAGTGATAACCGCACATGTTTAGATTTACATTTCATTGGAAGCTATTATATGGAAGTTTTGTGAAAAGGAAAATTTTCGTAAACGTGATTTGATAGAAAAACATTGATAAAATTTTCAAAAAACAGTCATTGTGACCATATGATGGAGTAAAATTGTCCAGGTAAAGGATGAATATAAACATTCGTTTATTTTAACTATTGTGGATGTGCGTTCATTATCAATTCAATTTTGCATATTGCACTAAATTTCAAATGAAGTTGTTAATGATAGTAGATGTGAATTTTGGAAAATGGTTACTGTGCGATAGGATGTTTGTTGGTATCAAGGGAGTTCATTAAATACGATTTAATATCAATTTAACTGCGTTTTTTGTTAACCCTTTCAATAAATTTCAGTGAATTTTTGAATTTTATATAAAATTTCGCATTTAAAAGTTTGAATGTTCATTAAAATTGAAATTTTACAGACTTTTTCGTTCCAGAAAACCCCATACGCCCCCGGAATTCTGAAAATCCAAGCAATTTTTTGTGATGCATCTCATTTTATTACAATGCGCCAAAAATTTGCTCTAAATTTAAGTTAATGAAGAAACACTTTGCAAAAGAAAAGGTTAAAAGAAATCAGTATTAAATGAATATTTGCAATAACCTTAAAAAAAAAAAAAAAATTTTAACACAAATCACTGATACGATTTGTGGTTAATTGAAATATCAATTAAGAGTGTAATTCTATCATAAAATGATACTTTTTCTTCCTTGCCTTGAAATTTTTCCAATGTCTAATCATGTAATAGAAATATTGTATATAGTGTGCTTAAGAGAACAACATTTCAATTTCCACTCGAATAAACAGCACACTTATTGCATTTTTATGCCATTCAATCTCGTTCAACTGATTTGTAACATAATCACTTCACAAACATTGTTGTTGCCTATAAGAAGGGGAAACGAGTTAAATTCTAAGAAATTTAATTTTTTTTATTATTTGATCGAAATCAAAGACAGAGTGTGTTGAGGATTCGCTTTCGGTTCGTTACCACAGATCTATTTAACATAACTGGCTTTGGAGTAATTTTTTTGTGTTGGTCTGGTAATTCAATTTCACAGTCGTCATTTAACACTTTTTCTTTTCAGGTTCTCACGTGTAGCGCTCCGAGATCTGCTTCAACGCCATCGATTGATACTGTTCTAGATCGTTGCATTTCCGGTTCTTTTCTAAAAAAAAATGCACTATTACAGACGGTTTGCCTGCCGTCACTCTGTAAGTCTGACCACTGGTCGCTATCCATAACTCCGGAATGGTCCATCGGAGTGAGGTCAGTTTTATTTGATAGAAGAACTCATAAGGATGATTTTAAACTCATTAGTTTTGAGATGGGGCTCATGGATTGGGCTCCAAAGCCTGTACAGCCTGAAAAACCGTTAAAAAAGGTTAAACATTTTAAAAAATTGGTAATTTTTTTTTTTGGATGGAGAAGATTACTAGAATGAACTTAAACTCATTGGCTCTGAGATTAGGGTCAGATATTAGGCTCCAGAGCCTGAAAACGGTCAAAAGCCCAAAATGTCCTATTATTTTAATTTTTTTCAAAATGGCGGATTTTTTACAGAAAATTTCAAAATAGCGGAATTTTAAAAAATGGCATTTTTTTACAATGAAACGAGTCTTCTCGAAATGCACTTTTCTAAACCGCCCAGAGGTTAATTTTCCTATTTTTTTTATGAAAAGAATGATTAAACTTAACTTAAACTCTCCACGTCGCTGCTTTGCATCCCTTGCAACGAAAAATGATGACAAAAAGTATTTGCAGTGTGTGAACTAGGTCATTCAGCTAGATATTTTTTCTGAGAACCCTTTTTCATCATCTTGATATGCGATATTTTTCCGCATAATCTTCTGTCTCTAATGCACAACAATTTCACACATTACTGAAACAATGCTTGTATGAATAGAAAAAGATCACTGTTAATATAAAAAAAAAGAAATCATATAAAATAACACCATTTAGCTCCAAGTCTTGAAGATAACTTTTCTCATAACTGAATAAAAAAAGGATACGAGTAATTCAATAGGGAAGTATCATATTACAATAATTGAACACAACTTTAATCTAACTTTAATGAACGGAATATTATGCCTTAAAGGCATTTTTTTTATTTATCCAACAAAATACAAAAACATTTCTATCGCTTTTCTTTTCATTTTTTTTTAATATAAACCATAAAATTCTAATATCACATTTTTATTCAGCAAAATTGAGTCTGTTTTTTACATATAAATATATTTAGTGTTAACACTCTAGATTTTATGGTAACATGGAAAAATATACAGAAGAATGACATTTTATTATCATTTCAATCCTTTCAATAACCAACAGTCAACATCATGTCCATCAAAATTTATACATGATTTTCAATCTTTTATTTTCATTTTGTTTATTATACATTGAGTTAATGTGAGTCTGGTTTCAAGCAAATGTGTTTTGAGTGTGTGTTTATTATCGTTTCTAATCATCAATATAAGTCAAAATATTTGTAAAGGAATTTGATGAGTGCATTTTCATTGAAATTGAACATTTTAATTGAAAAATATGCGATTGCCTCAATTTTGTCGGAATTTTCTGTAAACTTATCAAAAACTGTGTTGAAAAAGCACAAAAAAGTATATTTCAAAGAAAAATATGAGTTGTGCTTTTCTTGAAATTGATTAAAAAGCTCATTTAATTCGAAATTCATCATAATTGAATATAAAATTAAGAGCATTGACCAAAACCAGTGTATGCAGAAAAATCATCAATCTATTCAAAATTCTTCTATAGAAAACTGATAAGGATGATGATGCTGCTGATGATGTTTCAGACATATTCAAAATCAACATCATTTAAAATTGAAATGACATTCAATCTCAACATTTTATTTTAATTTTAATAATATTCTACATGCTTCTACATGCAAACATATAATATTAAAATAAAATAAAATCGAGACAAAATGAAATCCTATTGTGTTAATAAATTAATTTGAAGTGAAAGGACATATGATATGTGTTACGATGTGTTAGAAAAAACAGAATTAAATTATTTTTATTTCAAAAATTTGATTAAAATTTTCTTCTTTTTTATTTTGAAACAAAGCAATTCATTAGTTTAAAATATTAACTTTATTCTTAAAAGATTATAAAGGACCATAAAAATAATTAAAAACTTTGAGTAATGTTTTGTAATGTTTAGTTTGAATTAAAAATGTATGAAAATAAAATGTAAAAACTTTCCAGACAAAGTTTGGTCTTACTTAATTTATATTTCAGCAAATAATAAAAATAAAGTTATTTCAATTCATACAAAAAATTTGGAATTTAAATATAAATTTTGATTGACCCTGATTCCTTTTGATTTATTTTATAAAAAAATCCTAAAAGTTATTTTTTTTTAAAAACTAAAATGAAAGATGACTAGAACTTGCTGCATAGTAACACAAATATTGATGAGCTCACATACCGCCACACCATCAAATCGATTCACAGACACTCAGTCTCACAAACAATCAAATTCTATGCAGTGAACAAAGTACTAGGCACAACCCCATGCGAAGTATCCACAGATGAGGAAAAATTGACAAGGCCAATAAGATCAGCCTTAGCCCAACTACGATCTGGGTACTCAAAAATGATCAACAGTTATCGGAGCCGCATCGACCCATTTATTGCCGACATATCTCAAACTGTAGTTGCTCATCGCTCGATTTGGCACATTTTTTTAACTGTCCCAGCAACCTAACCCAACTGACAACCGAGGATCTGGGGCTTCACCTAAAGGAGGTAGCAGAATTCTTGAGCTTAATTACTGAGATCTAGACGAGTGACAAAATGTCGGTACAACATACAAAAGACTAGTATTTGGTAATCAGATAACTGAAAGTTTTGGAGACGGTGCTTCATCAAAGAACCATCATTTAGACCCACAATTGTAGATTATTATGAGTCATATTATGAGTCACTCATTTGATTCGGATCGACTGGTAACCAGACAGAATCAAATGAGTATCAATTGAGCCCATGGGCGGCTATTTGAAGGGGGGTTCTGATTCACATTGTAGTCATTATTTGATGAAATGAAATAAATAAAGAAGTCCAATACCAATTTTCAAAAAAATCTAAATTTTGAAAACTTTTCGTATTTTTATAAAAATTGAATAACATTTTATATCTATATCTTGCCATATCAATGCTTCATAAGTGAGAAAAATAAAACTAATCCAATCAAATACTCACATTTATTTTATGATGAAATAAAATTATCACAGAAATAACTTGGATTTATCGAAATATTCCAATATAATCCATGTAATGTTGCATCAAATACTAGTCTAAATTCCAGTTAAGTGAATTCCTGGCGATTTGGAATGATTAAATACTCTTCATGTCCGTCTGTATGACTGTGCCAATTGAACACTTGTATTCAGAAACTGCTTTTCACAAATCTGAAATTTATAGTGCAATTATTAAAGTCTCCAGTAAAGGCTTCAGTCGGGCTCATTGTGCATACATTACATGTATGGGCCTCGCCACCTTATTCAAGGCTCTCACTCAAATTGAAGTACCAAATCACTAATTTAAGACATTCTTAGGGCATCACAATGCCGAAATAATTTCAGTCAATAAAAATGCGCTTGTGTAAATCATTCACGATTACATTCCATTTTATTTAATATGATATTTTGTTCAAAAGTAGTTCAAGAAGAAATATTTATGGATCATCTTGAGCTGTTATTACTATCATAATAATACAAGGATTGTACCCATGTGACCTTTTCACTTAAATACATATCATGTGTCGATATCTATCACAATACTCAAGTTATGTGGAACTTCCTTTTATGGAATGAAATATGAAAAGTTTATTTTTCATTTAATATTTTTACCAATACCCAGTTTTTTATAGTTTGTGTTATAACTTTAATCTTAAGCTTTTCTATTGAAATATTTCAATACACACAAAAAAGGACTCAACTTAATATTGTCTTGTTACGTGATTGTTGACCTTTGACATTGTATTGTCTATTTCATGACAAAAAAAGGAACAATTTTTGTTACTTATGCAACTTATTTCCTCATGTTTTCTTTAAATGATAATAAATCTTAATTTAACCAGAATTATTTATATTCGTACTAGTTTTTGTAACAAAGCACTACAAACACTTTATTGCAGAAATTTAATTTGAAACTAAAACAAGTTACGGAGAAAATTTTCTGTGTCAAAGGTTAATTTCAAAGACCTCAAGCTATAAATATGGAATAAAAAGCTGTTTTCATAATAATTTTGGTTTTATTATATGAAATATATGCTAAAACTCCCTAAAGTATTATTCTTATTCAGATACCAGATCCGTTTTTTGAACAAAGAACAGAGAGAAGGAGAGTAAATGAATGTATACAAGAAGATTTTAATGAAATGCATATACTTGTGATAATGTTAAATATTTATAAACAGAATTTAGTGAAAAGGAAACACTCTTCTGTTTTGTGTAAAGCACTTGTTATGGAAATTAGGATTGTTTTAAAGTGATGAAAATTTCATAAGTGCATTCAGTTGATTTTACTTTAGCGTGTTGTACGCTGATGACTGTCAGCACATATTGGGATTTCTCGTTTTATGTCTATACTTAAAAACCGATAAGCGCATGGGTGAAATTTAAGTTTACTCCCGAAAAAATGTGTGACCTTCATGTGACGCTTGGCCATTCCACGTTAAGTCTGTGGCCTGACTTGGAACAAAAATCGAGTGAATTGAGCTCAAAAGTGTCCCAAGCTCAAAAAAAAAATTTTCAAATCCTTTAAGAGCCTCTCCACCACATAACCGATTCCAATCTCGCTATTTTCCATTTCCCTGTAAGAAAACTTACGAAAAACACTTAACAATGCAACTATAACACATACTGTTCCACTCCTCACATTAATTTACATAAATGTTCTCTTTTTTAATTTTAAGCTTAATATGCAAAATAATTTTATAGTTTATTAAAATAAATATGATTTCACATACGTACAAGTCATAAGCAGAAAAACCACTTTACATGCTTGGATTTGCAAACACACACACACACAGATACAACAATAATTAATAGAAACAATTTTTCTCATCATATGTTTTTACGATTATTACCATTTTCTTCCTCATATATTTAATACTTTTGAAAAACACCGTAGAATCAGGCATCTGACATCAGGGAATTCAGTTAAAAAAATACAAGCGATGAAACATCACATAATAAGTGAGAGCACATCCAGTTAGCTGAGTCTAGAAGGTACGATAAATAATTTAATTAACATGCAATTTGCAAAATAAATGTACATGCAGTTACTGACAAAGGAATTAATTTTAATATTAAATGTGTTTTTCAGGCATATACATCGTTGTAAGCACTATAAATGGTAAAAATATTAAGGAAATAGGTCGAAAAGTTTAGGATAAAATTAAAAACAAGCAAAATAAAAAATTGGAGTAAGTTCGTATTTAATTTGATACAGATGAAATACTTTTTTAACGCAAAATATCTCTTTTAAATCCGAAATATCCATTCAACTAAATGCATTTTAAAAGACGAAGAGCAATAATAATGGAATTTGATTCCAATCATAACAACTCAGAATTTATAATAAAAATAATTTTAAAAAATTGAGCATTGCAAAAATATAATAATAATAAAAATACTTGAAATATACTTCTATTACAGATATTTTTTTTATGATCAAAATCTGGTCATAACAAAACTAATGATATTTTTTTTTTAAATTTTCAACTTTTTTTTTTTATCTCAATAAAATTGGATTACCATGAACGTAAAGTGGTTTGAATGAACATCTCTTTCTACAAAGAAAAAACCACACTAAACCAATTTTTATTGCAATATTTTTTTCTTTTTCGTATTTTTGTATTTTTTTTGTGATTACCGATAAAATTTTTATTATGAACGTATTTTTCAATCATTCGCTGCATTTTTGTATCTATTTGTGTGTCTGTGTGCTGTAAGAATGGAATCCTTTTAATAAGTTTTGAAATTTTTCTTCTCTTTTTTTTTTGCTATGGAACATAAAACTTTTCTTACTCGAACAATTCAATGAAAAATGTTTCATGAATCAATGGAAAAAAATGGAAAAGTTTTATTCAGAACAAATTTTATGCAAAATATAATGAGATTAACTTTTATTTATCAAGTTAAAGTATTTTTATTGTATAGAAAAATATTTAATGGTGAAATTTTTCTGTTATTCAAGAGTTTTACTAGTAATAGTTGATGTGTATCAAGGGAAATTGGACATTGATATTGAATCAGTTATGACCTTAAGGCTTTGAAATTAACGCACTGTGTTCAAAAATTGAGTGAAAATCAGCTCTGAAGAAGTTTGGTTACACCATAATTTGAAAACGCTTCGCAGACCACCCCACATCATATGCATAGACTAAAAAAGTGCCCATAATACTTGAATTCTTGTTCCAAATGAACTGGAAATGCGATAAAAATTTCATTCAAATAAGCGTCAATCAAAGATCTTCGTCTGCGGACCATGTCATTTTGTACTGCGGGCGTTTTTAGCTTCCAGTGTCTCAAAGAGTCCTATTATCCTAGAGTCATATTGAAGAAGTTAATTAGAGCAGTTTATTACCCAATGCACATTCTATGAATGACTGTGAAAAGCTCGTTGAATATGTGTACTGGGCTACGAATAAATAAAAATATAAAACGTGCTCTTGAACGATATACATGAGCGCATTTCCAAAGATATGATTCACAAGAGAAAATTTGTTCATTTTTCAAATTCCTTTATTTTCCGTAGGAAAGTTTCAAGGTTTTGAACTTTATCTCAATTTTGAAATTGTTAAATTGTTTGCCATTTTATTGATAAAGACGGCCGGACAACAATGAACGTATACGAAAAATGTGCATATGATCTGTTAAACATAAGACTGTCATATTTTATTTGCTTTTACAATCAAGCCTTGAACCATCAGTTTACAGAAATTTCCAAACAAAATTCAATCAAAATTAAAAAAAAAAATTCATGCTATGAAGAAACGTGTCTTTTTTCCCTTTCCTATTCTTCAATTTATAGTTCAAGTGCATCATTCATGAAAGACACTTAAATTAAAATTTTATTACATCTAACACGGAAATCGATTACCGGCTTAATCAATCATGTTTGCATATAAAACGCAAGATGCCAAGATAAACGTTCAAGTGCAGTTATAATCATTCACATCCTACTGTTTGCCAATTTCCATTAATGTCACCGTTGTTGATACACAACCATCAAGCAAAACTGTTGTGTTATTTCCCCGATATTGTAATAAAATTAAATTACAATCACTTTTATTGATTAGAAATTAATTAACAAATCTCATAGACGTCATTAATCAAAGTTTTATTTTTATCTTCTTCAAACAATTTAGATAAACCGTGAATAATCTGATAAATAAATATTTATTTGAGTTCTAATTGATGATCGATTTACGTGAATTCTTGTTCTTATTTAGATTAAATGTAATAATGTGTGGTGTTTCGATGTGGAGTGTACTCAAAATCAATTAATATACAGACACCTGTTTAACCATATTTGTGATTCATTTGAATGAAATTTTTTTTTCCTGAGGTTTGAATTGAAAATTATCTTGTATTTATATTCAAACGATGTGTGGTTGATGATGTAAACCAACAAATGTTGCCACTTATCAAATAATTATGATTAATTTTGTAAATGATACCGAAAAATGAAATTCAACGATAAATTTATGTTATATGGGTGACGCGTCATGACGTGTGAGGCACAGATGTTTTGAAATTGTATTAAATTTTCATGTGATTTGAAATTTAAATTTATTTAAAGTTAGAATTTGATTTCTATTCAAAAACATTTTATTGGTTTTTAAATGCGTATAAAATTCGGTTGCTGTTTGGAATGAAAAATGTTGATAAAGGATTGCTGTGAAAAATATCACAATCAAAAATAAACCATTAAAAATCAGAAATTCTTTGGAAAAATAATCGGTTTTTGTCAAATATTTGTGTATTGAAGTCAAATTTGTTTGAAACATACCTGAATTGAAAACTTTCAAAAAAAAATAATGCATGCCAAGATTTTTTCCCAAAATTTTGTCTAATTCTTGATTTGAAAAATTATCATAAAACCAAGAAAACATGAAAAAATAGTCCTTACTCTTAAAAGAACTTGAACTTTTAAAGCAGCTTCAAATTTTCAGTCATTTTAGTTTTTAATGACTTGTACCATTTTTCTTGAAGGGTAAACCTTTCATTTTTATGTATTTTGAATTTCCTTTTAAATTTTAAAAGCTTTTTATTCATCTTCTATGTAAAACACTTATGCTTTATAAGAGTATTTTTTCCATTCTTATTTTTGTATACTCGTCAGGGATTATTAAACTTGTTTAAATCACAAATATTTGCGGATTCCTTTTTTTTCATTCTCTTAAGTAAAGCAAGAGAATCTCGGTTGACATTGATTGATTGGGTATAGATTTTGCTTTTAAAACAAAACAACTTTAAAATACTTGTATAAAAATAGAAAATAAATTTCCTTTCCATGAAAAATTCCATGTTTAATTCAAATTTTCAATTTTTACTTAAAATGAATACCAAAAATTTAAAGTATCAATATTTAAATGAAATAAACAAAATGTACATGTATTAATTTAATTGACAAGCTCACTAAATGAGAATGCAGACATAAATATTTGAATAATAATCATAATTTTCATGTACATAAGGGAGCTGAAAACAAGAATATTTTAACCATAATTAACATAAACGATCTTCATGCATATTCAATAATATTTAAATTAGTACACATTTGGATAAAGGATGCATTTAATGTGACATTAAATTTAGCATGAAATAATAATAATAATATAATTCATGAAACTTTATGAATTTAATGCAAAATGTGCAACTTTTACATTACTAAACCATACTCAATTAATTTTAAAGTAGCTTGATGTTAAACATCAAAAGTAAAATAAAAACAAAACTTTAGCTCATAAAATAACACTTAACTTTAAACATTCATTTAATTTTTTTTTGTTCTTTTTAAGGTTTTTTTTCCTGTAAACTGCAATTTTTGTATTACAACAATTCTCGTTTCAGGATAAAATGAAATAGTAAACACAACTGAAAAACAAAACAAATAACAAGAAAATTTAATATAATATAAAAGTATCCGAAGTATCACATAAATAAAGTGTAACATTTTAGTGCTGTGGCAAGAATGAAACCAAGACAAAATGGTTTGAAAAGAATCGTTTTCAAAATTACACATTTTTTTTTATTTGTCATGTTTTCTGTCTTGTTTTGGTTAAATTTAATGTTCATTTTATGAGTTGATGACATAATAATAGTAGAAAATGAGGAAAAATTTTGTGTAAAAGAAAAACAAAACTTACAAGAAAAATGCTTCGATTGCTACTCATCAGGTAGACCTCAAACTGCCTCGAACCACTTGGACCCAACCTAGAATATTTTTAAATCAGCCAAAAATATGAATTTTGAAATTTGGAGAATGATCTTACTTTCTCTGATTTTTGACACATTTGCATGCTCCAAGTTCCGAGTACCAAAATTTCAAAATTTTTCAAAGAAATCCAAAATCGGTTGATTGCATCTCATCAGGTAGACCTCAAATTGACTCGAACCACTTCGACCCAACCTAGAATATTCTTAGATCAGCCAAAAATATGAATTATAAAATTTGCAGAAAGGACTTACTTTCACTGATTTTTCACACATTTTCATGCTCCAAGTTCCGAGTACCAAAATTTCAAAATTTTTCAAAGAAATCCAAAATTTGTTGATTGCATCTGATCAGATAGACCTCAAACTGCCTCGAACCACTTTGACCCAACCTAGAATATTTTTAAATCAGCCAAAAATATGAATTTTGAAATTTGGGTTAAAGGCTTTACTTTCGAGTTCCGAGTAACCAAAATTTCAAAACTTAAACGTCAAAGATGTTCGATATCTCTGTAAAACAACTCTTAATTACTCTAAGTTTATACTGTAGCTGAACAAACAAAAAATTAAGATGAAAACATTTTAAATAACTCTTACAATAACTTTTTACTTGAAATATAAATGAGAAGAACATGAAAAAGTCCATCATAAAAGTAGAAAATAAAAAAGAACTTTAAAGTAAATTAATCTGGAACTATAAAACTTTTTATCAACAATATTTTATTTTATTTATTATTATTTTTATCATTATCATTCACATACACAAAACAATGTGAAAAAAAAGAATTAAAAATGTCTGGTAGTTAAAACTTTAACGAAATTCAAGTTGATACAAATTACTGCCAGCTGATTTTAATGCAAATGGTTTTTTATTGAAAGAATTGAAATTGTTTGAAATTTTTTTTTGGAAAATATCGTTTTTTGAATAATGTGCTAATAAAATGCAATTATTGCAATTCATTTTAAATGTAAATAACAAGGATTATGCTTTTCAAAGAAACAATTTTTCTTTACATTACATCATAATTACTACACCAATTGTCTTTCAAACTTACATCTTATTTGAATCAACTCAAAAAATATATTCAATCTATATCCTATATATCCAATTCAATTGAGACACTTTTTTTTTAGTCAACAAGAGCATGTCAATCACAAACAACAATTGATTTGCGCGTTTTTTTCATTTCATGTATGTTCATTGTTAATTTGATTCAGTTCTCAAATGAAAAAAATAAATAAAATAAAACAGTGAATAGAGTAGAAAAATTGAAAGGATTATCGTTGATTATTAGGACAGATATCGATTTTCTAAAGTAGCTTTATATGACGGATTAAGTGGAAGTCGATTGCTGACAATATCAATCTAGGAAGTGAAAATAAATGTTTATGTCAACAAAAAAAAAACACACTACACATTAAAATATGGAGACAGTGAAAGGATAGGAGAATATAAATATTTGAGCTTTGACTTAGAAATGACGGAAAATAAGTGGTGAAGATGATAGACAAGTATAATAATGTGATAAAATGTGGATTATGGAAGTTGTAACGCTCTGAACTTGGATTTTGAGTTTTATAGACATTATTAGGATATTATCATGACCCATGTATTTTTCTAATTTTCTATGGATCAAGTCTCGTCTTTGAAACACCTTCATAAACTCGTTTTAGACCAAAATTTTACTTTTACATCACATATCCTACACATTAAAAAAGTGAAGCATTAAAATTTGAATGATGCTTACTAAAGCATAAAAGCACGTTTTCTCACATTTTTCTATTTTTTTTAACACTTTTATGTAGTGTAAGCTCATGAATGAATGAAAACTTGTTCACTGGTTTCTATAGTCACATAATTCAATGGAATTTTCGAATGAAAACAGAAAATTTTTTGTCTCATTCATACAATGTTATAACATTTTTCAGCTAATTACAACTCAATAATCCAAATTTAATCACTTTTATGTATGAAAAGTGTCAAATTTAGTTAATATTTTAAATTAATGACATCTTATGATTTATAATCATTTAAAATTTTTCATATCATTTCAATTTTCAATGCAAATTCAGATATTTTTTAATTAAAAACATCAACAAATTTCATATCCCTTGCAAATATATCACTCTCGCTCACACTGCAAGCACTTGACTTTTTCGAAATTCTCTCAGAATTCTCTTCCAATGAATGTTTTCTATCTCTTTCATCCACACAGTTTGCGCATGAAATAGAAACATAAACAAATGATTATTTACTCAATTGAGAGCCAAATTCTTCTCTCACATTCGAAATTGACATTCTATCATTGAATCTGTTCTCTTTTGTAGTTAGTCGCTGTAAAATCGTCGCGACGTTAAGGTGTATTTTAACGTTCAAGTTGAATTTGACGTTTGTGACTTGTGGAATTTTATTCTTTTCTATACACAACACACAACAACAACAAAAAAAATCAAATTCAGAAAAAGAATCGAAAATATTAAAAATTTCTATAAAATTCAAGGAAAATATTGAATTAAATGGTGAAATTAATACAAAATCACTTCTAGAATTGAAATTTAACAAATTAAAGTGTTAAAATATTGTGAAAAACAAGCAAAATAGGTAAAATCATTGAAATTCATGTAAGAAAGTGGCACAAATATAATTTTTTTTTATACTTTGTCAAATTGATGATGATGATGATGATGTTGTTCTCTCATAAAAAATAGAGAATATTTTATGTGTTCACATAAATTTTAGCTTGTATGTGAATTGAAAGAAGGCAAAAATGAGCAACGTGTAATTTTATTAAAATAAAATAATCATCATGAAATAATTACAGTAAAAAAAATAAGAAAAATATACACAAAAAAATAATTAATTAAGTAACTGAGGTTTACTTTAAACTTTTAATGAAAAATAAATACAAAGTAAAACTTTGTACGAAAAAAATATTATTGACAAGAAAACGAATCAGCTGATTTCAATTCATTTCAAAAATTCTTTGTTTAATGATAAAAAGCTCGTTAAGGATAAAAAATTCATTTAAAAAAAGGTAAAGTAAAGTAAATTCATGTTTTAATTAAAAGACGGTTGATTAATTAATTTTGCATTTCATAATATTTTTTTTTATTTTTTAATAAAACACCGTTTAATGTTGATGTTTTAATCATATTCTGTTATCTCCGTGCCTCGCTTCATTAAATAATGTATTTTTTTTTTTGAATAAAAATTAAAATGTTTCATTTCATTTCATAACTAAATCTCAAGTTGAATTTAATTAAAAACCGGTGTTTGGGGTGCATTATGACAAAAAAAATTATATGACCATTCAAAAACTTTCTTTGCGATTCCTTAAAATTTGAATATGAATGTGACCAATTTCAATTTGAATTTAATTTTCTTATCAAGCTTACCCTGAATAATGTAATTTCGAATAAAAACAGAAAATGTTGATGATGAAAATCCTTAAAACCTTATGAATTTTATTGTAATACCAGATAATTTAGGATAAATTGTCATTTTACATAAAAAAAAATATGTAAATTTTTTGGTATAAAATTCATCAACTGACACAATTTAAGATAAATGTTCCATCCAATAAAGTTGACAAAAAAAAATGTACGAGTGATGAGAAGACAACTGAATGACACAAGTTCCCTTTCTCGTTTTTGTATTTTTTTTTCCTTTTTTATTATTAATTGTATAATTTTAATATTAAATTTTTCATGTCCCTTTCTCTATTTTAATTTTTTTGCTGTAATGTGGAGCTTAGACTGTGAAATAGATAAAAATAAAAATAAAAAAAAATACTTGTGACAGACAGGACTTAGATGTAATTTATTGAAATATATTTTGATGGGTGTTGTAAGGAATTTTTTTTTCAGTTGACTTGAAGTTGATTGAAATAATCAGAAGAAAAAAAAAGAAAAAATGATGTAATGGGTTACATTCATTTTAAATTTGATTGAATTCGTTGACCTAATTTCATTGTTCTGATTAAGGTTTTTACATAACATAAAGTGATCTTAAATAAAGGCATTGAATAATAAAGGCCATCAATAATTGGACTTTTTTAAAAGCTATTCATTTTTGAGTCTTTCAATACATGGCGTCATTTGTTGAAGGTTCGTAGAGTTAGGAGGCAGGAGCTTTTCATTCTTTCACTGGTTCACTAGAATTTCTTGTTCAAAATGATTAAAAGAACTGATGATTTACAAAAACTTATATGTTCGGGATTGTAAGCGTTATCACTGCAACCGTGCATTAATAGTTAGTAACTTGGTGGACTATCGATCTTTTGGGTCTCAGTGATCTTTTCATTTTGACAATGAAACTACACAATATCAAACGTTTTCCTGTTATTTTTTTAGAGTTAAAGGCTAGATAAAGGTGACGACAGTTTGGGATGACAGGATGATTATAAAAGCTACAGTCCTCTGAAGGGTAGGCACAATGACCTAGACTGATGGACTGATGCTATATAGCTGCCTCATAAATCTGAATTTGTACCATTACACAAGGACTTTTGACCGCAGTGGCCGTCGTTTCATTTCTAATAAGACTTTAAATACAATATTGGCTTGAGATGAATCCGAGTTAAAGAACTGCGAAAATTCAACTCAATCATGGCTTTATCTTATTTAGGGGCGGTACTCCTCCAACGACAGTATAAATCTATGTTCCTACCTAAGCCTTACTAGTACTACTAGTACATTATGCATTGTATAAGTCCTTATAATTTACGTACAGAGCGCGTTAAAATTTGTGCGCTATCTATACACATACGTATAATTAGGGTCTTCCAATTTCATTTGGTGTTTCTTGTCACCCCACCCAAGGTTTTTCTTGAAAAAATCCTGGGGGATATATTTTTTTTATATATTTTCAGAAGAACAATAATTGTTGAGGCAAACTGTTTTTTTTTAATTAAAAAACGTTATTTTTCAAAACCCATGACAGCAATGTATTATTGTACATTTTATTAAAATCTGTATACTAAACAATCAAAATGCTGTCATATTTTACCGATGTTTTTTATTTTCATAAAAAATAATTTTTAATTGATTTTAAATTTTTTGAAATAAAACACTTATTTGATAATGGTTTTGTATAATTTGATTCAAAACCATGTTTTATTTTTACGAGAAATACATTTTTGTTTTTTTTAGTGTCAAACGTGTATGACTGCATATATTCGGTCTTAGTTTTACATTGTGCGGAGTTATTTTGAGTTGGGATTATTTAGGAGAAAATTTCCAATATTATGCAGAAGAGAAAATTATCAAAGTATATTTGAAAATATGTTCCGTTGGCCAAAATATTGATTAATTTGCTGTTTAATCTCATTCATTTTCAGATTGTAAGATCAGAAGATTGTAAAAAAGAAAATAAAGTTATTCAGCATCGTAAAAACCACTAATAAACGTACTGTAAACTAATAATTACAAAATAAATTATAAATACTTTTCATATAACTTTGTTTTATGCTTCAAAAAATTTTTGAAAAATATATTGAGAGAAATATATACACACCCATCCCCCATGGTTTTTTTAAAAAAATGTGACAAGAAACACCAAATGAAATTGGAAGACCCTTATAAAGACTTATACCTTGCATAAAGTACCGGTTAGGCATCAGAGTTGGTGTTTACTTCAAGACATTCAAAAGGATCCTAACTAGCAAAGTTCTTAGGATAAAATTTCGCTGTACATTTCTTTTGACGTTTATTTTCTATAGAAATACATACGGAAAATTCAAAATTTTGGACTTAGCGCGTGAAATATCGTGGTTGAGTCTCGTAACCCCTTGTCTACCCTTACCTTGCTGTATCAATATCATAATGCGATTAAAACTTACTCAATTTTATACATATTTTTCATATCATTCAATGTGATTTAACACATTCCAAGAAATAATCAGACATTTCTAAACACTTCACTTCAAAATCACTGTAAATTAAAAATCATCTTCATTTCTCCAAAACTCATTTATTTCATGTCAACGTTTTAAATTTGTATTTCCTCACATTATGAAACATTCATTCCAATTTTTACCTGATTCTCAGTTCCTTTTGTCTTATGTGCAAAAAAAAAAACAAAAAGTATGTAGAATTTATCTTATCTCTATTACTCTCTCTCTATTACTGTGTTATTGTTGTTTTTTTGGTTCAACTTCATTGTTTTACTTTTTGTATCAATTCTCCATACAAAAATTATGGTATTATGTTGACCCAAACTGTGTTATACAATGTATGATGATGAAGAAAAAAAAGGAATTTTAATAATAAATATAAAGTAAAACTAAAAGACTACAAGAAATAATACAATAAGCACTTTACTTGTGTGTTTATCTTAAATTTATATAAAATAAACCAAATCTAAACGTCGTACACACAGTTTGTGCAGCATCATTATTATAGTTTATCTTATACCGTCATTCATATGAATTGAATGTATTGAAACAGGAAAACAAGAAACAATTTAATATGAACTGCTTTATGAATAAAAGATAAATTTCTTCATATGTTTTGTTTTTTTGTATATTACTATACACACATCCATGTTTGTGTCTCTGTCTATGTTTTTATTATTTTTTATTTTCTGTGTAACTTGTTAATGTGTATATTTTTGTTGAGGTAATAAATGTGCGTATATGACCTTCAACGAGAACTTTGCTTATAAATACTTTAAACGAACTTGCTTGAAACAACAACAAATATAAAAAATCACGTTATTTTGTATGTTACTTAGGGAGTTTGTAAATATTTATTTTAACTTCTTGTTATGGTTTTATTTTTTTTATTTTTAGACGTAAAAATATTTATTTTCACTTAATATTTCATTACCTGGGTGATTTAATTATACAATGCGGTAATTAAATGGTCGTTTCTCATCAAATGTTTCCTAAAAATAAGATTATGAAATGAAAGTTTTTTAAGTAACAAAAAAAATAGATCAATGTAAAATCGATATTCAATGAAATCCATTTAAAATTAATTGAAGTGATCATTTGTTATAATAATAATAATAAAAAAATAAATATTTGAATTTTCAACGTCACTTAGCGTTATGTGTGTATATAAATTGATATTACAGTGCCAATTTAAAATGTAAAATAAACTTTCTGCATTATAATTGACCGATTGTTTGTGTACCGTGTATGTGTGTGTGTGTGTGTGTATATGCATTCAAAAGTAGTTCAATTTCATTTTATTTAAAAATATGCACAAATGAGTTGTTTATTGCGCTCTGCTAAATGATGAATGTTAACAAGCGTTTGATATTCATATTAAAATGAAATGAATGAAGATGTTTCGGATCAGTTATTTATGAAGTGCACTCATAAATTTCAAATTGAGGTTTTACAGCTTGTTGATGTACTTTGAATGATTCATTTTTATCATGGTAAATCAAATAATAATTGGAAAACCCACATCGTATGGGGATTTTTGACTAAACTGAAGTTATTAAGGTCCTTATCAACGACTTTTTCAGCCTCGAGGCCCTCTCCGACACCCTCCCAGTGGCATCAACGACTTTTACCATGACTTTTTATTTTTTTGCTGTTTTTCAACTTTTTTTTCGTGTAAATCACAAAATCAGCTCTCAGCACCCTCTGGAGAGCCCTTGTCCGATTATCAAAGGTCGTTGATAACTTAAGTCTAGTGGATTTTTGGGCTTTTTTTAACGCAATTCAAGTCTGGACTCGGAATCTTCATGAGTTCTTTGGATGAGTGAGTCAATGTTTCGCCACCTTGTCGTAATTGGCAACGAGGTCTAGTTTTTTATTGGGTTGAAAAGAGGCTGCAAGTTTTTGGATTTTTCAAATTTAACTTTTTTTTCTATCGGGTTTTCAGTCCCATCGAAATTCCCTTTGAATTAACACTCCAATGGTTATAATTTCTCATATTAATTGAATATGAATCAATTTTAACAATAAAATGACATATGAATACAAATCATGCAAATACTTTGAAACACATGATTAATTCTTTCATTATTTTGCCATCAATTGGACTCTTCACTTTACATTGTTTTACATCACAAGAAATGATTATATGAGTTCAAGAACCTCTTTAAAAACAGTTAAAACAGAAAAATAAACAAGAACGAAGAAAACTACATTCATATTATTCATATTCTGATCATTCTTTTGAAATATTGTATTTATATTTATAGTATAAAAAATGTTTTGTGATGAGAATGAACTTTTTTTATATTCGAATCAAAGTATAAACATGAATAAAAAAGTAGAAAATACTCAAGTTCCTTTCATGATATGTTTTGTTGATATATGATACATATTAATTCGATGCAATGCAGCAAATACAATGAATCTGAGTGAGTAAAAGAGAAATTTTAATGTAAATAAAGGATTTTTTTTCATGTATTATATCATGAAGTGTGGTTGAAAATGCATTCACAGCTCAAATGTTATAGAAGTGTAAGTTTCTATTCAAAATCTGTTTTATTGTTCAGTTTTCTACATTTAAAATAAAAGAATGAGTGTGGTTTCATCATTATTTGTACTTATTATGATAAGACTCTCATTAAAATCGATTTTTATTACAATTTCTTCTTTGTTTTTAAAGTATGTTTAACGTGATAACTCGTACAGTTGTTTCAAGTCAAAAACATGTTATTTTATTTAAAAGTCTATGTTTTTTGATTAAAACCACATCAAAGCTCGTACGTATATGATCCTTGATTACCGTTCATGCAAAGATCAAGAATAGGTACTTTAAATTATTAAAAGAGAGAATGATTAAATGAAATGAATATTCAAAGAAAAAAAACTTCAAACAAAAATGTTTTATTTACACTTCTTAACCCAAAGGGAGCTAAACACTAATAACAATAATTAGCTCTATGCTTGTTAAGGAATAAAAATAAAATGTAAATTATAAATATCTTTTTATGAATTGTAATATAAAAGAGATTTTCTATGAGCTTTTGATCTAAAATTATATGTTATTAAAAAAAACATTAGCATTTGTATTTCTTTTGTGACATGAGTTTAGTTTTAATATAGAAAAGTATCATGTGATGATATGTAAGATTATATGGGATATGAGATATGGGTTGACATGTTTCATTACAAATGAAAATGAAGGCATGTGCACGATGAAAAAAATTTAAATTTAACCCGTTTGATTCGATTATTTAAATCCTAATAAAAAAAATGGTCATTCGGACACCTATGAGGTCTGGACTCCGATGATGATGATGATCACAACATGGGATTACCAACCACAGAAGCTTTTGAGAACTTTCTCTGGGCTATATTTTAAGAACCAAAGTGTCTGAGAGCATACGCCAAACCACTAACATGAGACTTTAGGGCATACATCGTACATTATGCAGACATTTGGTTCAAAAAATGTTTAAACTCTATCTGAAATGCATATAAAATCACGCAAAAGGCATTAAAAATTTTGCAAAAGACATTAAAAGTTGCGCTCAAATTTCCCATCGGGTGGTAAATGGAAGTGTTCTACAGAATGCACATCAAAGCATTGTCTTGCGGCTATTTTTGACATAAACGAGGGACAACGTTTGTGTGACTAGTTCTATATTTTGCAAACATACTGCGTTCTATGAGGAATTATGTCACTTGATGTTCATGTCTTCAAATCTCTTTTCAATTTGACTGCTGTAAGATCCAAAATTTCATCTTAAACGACTCATTTTACGTTGTTATTATAATGTAAATCACTTTAAGTCTGAATTCCAGTTAAAACAATGAGACACAAAAATAGCATGTATCAGGTCACACAAATTCCATTGAATCATGAAATTATATAAATTTTCATAATCAAAACGTATCATTAACCTCTTTCATTAAAAAAAGACACATAAAACAAATTCACAATGATAAGAACAATCAAATTAGTATGAATTTACATTTAACGGATGATAACATTGTAAAAAAAAATATATTTAAACATTTTAAACTTCACATGAATAACAATTTTATTATAAATATTTATCAAACGGTCACGGTCGCGGTACAAGTTGCATTGAAGTATAATAATAATAATAAATAAAAAAAGTAGTGCATGAAATGATGTTTTATAAAAAAAAATATCACATATACAGTTCAAATTTCTATTTTTATATCAATTTTGCATGATGACGCTAATAAACTTAAGTTATTTTGAAATGAAATTTAATTTGTTGCACTGATTTAACCCTTAAAGGGTATCAAAATTCAGATTGCCTTGTAAAATTCATGATAAAAACCAAAATTTATAGAATTTTAAATGAAAATTCTGTTACAACATAAGACATGTTCTCAAAAAAGGTTAAATTGAAACATTGTTGCATTTTAGGTGCATCATCAATTTAATTCTAGGTATTTTATATATTAATAACGTTATTATTAACATCAAGAGTCGTTTCATTATTTTTTTGTGTAAAATAACCTTCACCTCATCACATTACGCTGCATTTGCACGATTTTAGAAACTGCATGTTTCAAATTGGTTTGTGATGTCAACAACAGCAACAAAATATAATGATGAGCATTGCATGTATAAAATTCAATGGGTTTTTTTTTATTTTTGGCAATTTTGCGTGTTTAGGTATGTTTCATGGATAGAAAAACATACAAAGTTTAATATTGGTATTAAAATTAGACATGTATATAAATTTTAAAGTCATGCAGCAATGTTATGTTTAGCAACTCAGACAATAACAACAACAATAATAATATTAACAACAACTACCTTTTTCCGCTATATTTTAGTTTGTATATATGTTTAAATATATGCCACAAAGTCAAGAACCGCACCTTTGTACGTACACGTAACCACAGTTAATGTAAAAAAATGTTAAAGAATGGTTTGCTAAATAGACAGTCACGATTTTAAATAAACACTCATTTTTTTGTATTGAAAAAAAAACCTTTAAAGTAAAATTCAAAGAATTTTTTTTTATATATTTTATGAAAAAAAATTCAAGCAGGCGAAACAGGGTGAAGTAATAACACATAACAATAATAATAAATGCTTACGATTTGTGCAAAATAGTTGTTGTTGTTGTGTGATTCCATTAAAAATAAAAGCAAAAAAAGTGAGAGGTTTTTAGTTGTTTTAAAATAACTGTGTAAAACGACCACCACAGAGCAGCCACAAAAGTTAATATCATTTTTTTCTATAATCAAACTCAATTTTCTTTTATTACTCGATATTTTTAATCATGTTTGACAGTGTATAGAAAAACTTTTACTTCCTCAGTTGCATTAAATTCCATTATATCTCAATATTCTTATTAAAATTCATTGCCACAGCTGAGCACTTATCGTGGATAGCAGTGTGATAAACCAACATCGATTTTCATTATTTATTCGCGTTCTGATTATATTTTCTCCCCTTATTGCCGGTTAGACTAAACACTGTTCATTTACCGCAAGACCTTGACATAAATCAAACACCCCAAAGTAATAATAAAATTGTAAAATTTTATATTTTGTTGTTAATTTAAATGTAGAAAAATAT
Organism: Culicoides sonorensis; assembly: GCA_900002565.1. Taxonomy (NCBI): domain Eukaryota; kingdom Metazoa; phylum Arthropoda; class Insecta; order Diptera; family Ceratopogonidae; genus Culicoides; species Culicoides sonorensis. The sequence goes on along the minus strand of LN483391.1, from coordinate 146,121 downwards.
TAAACATCAACCCCAAACAAGAAGATGTACAAGTAACCTTTTTATTATTAAAATATACAAAACATTGATACTGTTTTTCCAAATAATTTATGTATTGCGCACGGTTCCTTTTGATGATACATCAAAAATAAATAAATGAAATTTTGATAATGAAATTTTAACCCTTAAATGCAAATGTTAACGACACAGGTGTCCAATACGACTTATATTTTATTTTACATGAAAAAACTATAAAAAGGTCCTGAAAAAAAGTTTTTAAATCTCAATTTTGCTCTTAATTACACTTTTATGCACTTTGATGCTCCTGATTTTTACTCTTTTATACTCTTTATTACATTTTCATACACTTAAGCTCTCTTTTATACACTTCGATGCATTTTCATACTCTTTTATTCTCTTCAAACATTTTTTTTTGCACTTTTATACTCTTTAGTGCATTTTTATGCGCTTTAATTGATGTTTTTTTTACAATAGGAGTATCATGAAGTGCAGGAAAGACAAATCAGGCGTCAAAAAGGACTTAGAAGTGTAAAAAAAGCAAGAAGAGAAGTCAAGCACGATCTACGGGTCTAAAAATTGCTTTAAAGTGTAAAAATTACCACCAGATGGCGTAGAAATCATTCTGTATATAAAAACAATTTTTTTTGTCCCTTCTCTCATAAATCCAGCCCTTATCTTAAAATTTATTGTTGACATGAAGCAACACTCCAACCACGTATATGAAAATAGGGCCAAACTAACTTTCACGGCAATTAAATGAACTAACACAAATTTTTGCATTATTTTAATGATAAGTTTCGAAAATGGCCACGTAAAGCGCCAATCTAACATTTTATACCTATTTTTTCGCGCGTATGGAATGTCATATACGTGCTTCAACGTTACCAAAATATTTTATAGCATATACTTTTATCTACATATTTCAAAATTCAGTACGAATTTTTGGATTATTTCATCAAATGTTAAATAAAGGGTTAAAATATATTTTACACTTAAACACGCGAAAAATTATTGATTTTTCTGTCATAATATCATACCTTTTAATGTCAAACGAATTCAAATTAATTCACAATAATTATTTGAAAATTTTGTGAAACCTACTCTAAGCAAATTATCATCATTTTGTGCAAAAAAATGACAGTTAGACATCAAAACTGTCGTAACATGAAACCACAATGGGTTGTAGAAATATTTTATATAATTATTATATAATGCCTCCGATCAAATGCAAATATTTGATGTCTGATAAAATTCTTTTTAAAAATGTAAATGAATATTTTATTAATAATTATACAGACCTTTGTGCAAATCTGTGGATGTTAAATCAAATAATTATTACGTTTAAAGTGCCTTTATATGCCGTTATAGAAACATTTATTTTATTATTAATAATGCATTTGCTGGTAATTGCTTGCTGTTGTATTTGACTACTTAATGCCTTTTATCCGGTATTACATGTGACACGAGTGAAATATCATAGTCATTAAAATTTGATGCGATAATTAAATTAAAGCGATGAAATATCTCATATTTCCTTCATGCAACGCAAAATACAAAATACAAGGAAAGACTTAAGACGTTCAAGGTCGATGAGATAATCCATTGTTTATGAAAACGTTTTCAAAGTATCATCATTTGAAGAGTACACCTAAGCTTCATAACAAAATAATTAATCGATATATAAATAATAATAATCCCCTTTTTATCTCCTTTCTCTTCTCATTTTACATCTTGAGCATGAAAATGATGAAAAAGCAAAGTGGTTCGTTTGTTTTCATTTAAAACATCTTTATGAATTAACTATGAAATTTATTCAATTGCTACCACTATACTGAGGCTTACCCACTTTGTGTGAATGTGAAAATGAACAAAGATATTTTTTTACGTTGTCGTCATCATACCAAATGTGTGTCATTCTTCTTTGATCTTGTCTTTAATCATGATGATGATGCTGATGATATTGTACTATGAATCTTTTGTGAATGTCGAGTAAACGTCATCATTATTTTCATTATTCATTTTTTTTATCTTCTTTTTCTTTGTCTCGGTAGTGATTCCCTTGCATATTTTTAATCTTTGAGATTTCATTTTACCGGATTTTGAATAATTATGATTTTTTTGAGTTACTTTTTTTATTTCAAATTCTGGAGAAAAAAAAAGAAAATGAATTCACATTGATCTGAAATAATTATCATCATTTATCTTTTATGCTTTCTTTGCTCTTTGATATCCGTGATATAATAAAAAAAAAGAAATCGTTTAAAGTTCAAAAGATTTTATGATTCAGAAAATACAGTAAAAGGTGCTTTACATTTTAACCATACTTAAAAGCTCTTCATATATAAAATGCACGTTTGATCGTCTGTATCTCACAGATTTATGACTTGAAAAGTGTTGTTGCAGTAAAATATTTAAATGACTCTTTATTGTGAAAATGAAACAATGTTAGACGATTTATTGTGTTTTTAGGTTAAATTATTAACGTTGAGTCGCGTTTATTACAATTAAATGACGTTTTTTTTGTGTATGTGAGTAGCAATAGCGTGAGAAATTCTCATTATTTTCCAAGAATTTTATAACAAAGGATTTATTTTAGTTCAAGGTTCGACTCTGTATGAATTTGAGGTGCACACAGTACAATTTTTTTAATTAGAATTTTTTTTAACGGTCATTTTTTTTTGAATAAAAAATATCTGATTAAGACTAAAACTCATCAGTTAAAAACAATCAAGGACCTTAAGACCATTGGGATTAGTATTTGACACGCTCGGGGTAATGCAATGATCTCGTTTTATGAAAATTCACATAATTTGACTTGTGCGCCATCTGGTGGACAATCAACAGCATTTTAACTTGACCATTAAATCATTCAAGTAACATCATTGTCCTAATTTTTGAAAAAAATGTTTAATTAAATTTCATTCTACATTTCAAATTCAATTAAAATGTGTCTCAAAAAAAAACTTTGTTTTAAATAATCATCAATTCAAAACAACCTAAATAAATAATTTTATTTGAATTTTTTTTATTTTGTTTTGAATTCATCATTTTTACATAAACATATACAGCAAAATTCAAAACTTCACACGCAAAAACTATTTACTTTGGCATCAAACAATACGGTAAAATTTTCCCTCTTTTTCAAAATCAACAACATAAAAACATAAGTTTTAAATACAAACAAATGCAGTATCGTATCTATTTGTCTGTGATATTTATATTTCTATTCATATTGCTTCTGGTATTGCATTGCAAAGTATTTTTTTTTCCTGAGCATCATAGAAATGAAACAAAATATTGTGTGTATAACATGACCAAAATGCATACACACACACAGACACATGTACAATTTTTTTTTTAATTTTTGGTTTAACATTTTTCTCTCAGTTTTCATTTAGAATTTAATTCACATTTATTCCAACATTCATCCTGCAATATTATTGTTTGAAGTGTGTGTGTTTTTTTGTGAGCATCTTTTTCTCTTGCATGCCATGGCTTTTTTTGATTATTCTACAGTTGCATTGGAATTGTGAGACGTTTTTTGTGTGTGTTGAGCTGCCATGCCAGTATGATTTCACACTATTTTTGATGGTGGCTGGAATACATTTTGTTTTGGTTATCATTGACACTCAAAAACTAAGGCTCGTGGGTGTGTCATGACTTTGGTATTAAAATGAAAATTTCTCTGAGGCTTTTTATGTGAAAGATTTTCATTTAAAACAAAAAATGAACAATTTTTGAGGATTTCATTTCACATCCCTTGAATTTTTTGTGTGTTCATATCTCAAAATGATGATGATGATGATGAAAAATTTATACATTGAGGATATAAATACAACACTATTTTGTTTTGTTATATTATTCAAGTATTCTCTTGTCGATAGACTGTATCGTATAAATCTGATGTATTTTGCTGCTGCTGCTGCTCATGATGACGTTGCCAACTGTTTTTTAGTTGTTTATTTATTTATTTTTTATACACACACATTAATTTTATAAATCATAATAAAAACTCGTCTCACTGGAACTTTTTTTGTACTTGAATTTAGTCTTTAAAGGTCTGCAATGGCGAATTTCCGTCCTTTTTTCATAAAAAATCAATTCTCATAATTTAAATCAAACAAGCAGAGCCTTCCATGCCCTTCAAAATAATTTTCCATTTATTCCATTTATCGTATATTTATGATGCGGGATTTAAAATTTTTTTTTGTTGTTCGTTTTCAAATCAAAGTAAATCCGATTCAATTTGATTATGATGAAAACGGAAATTCAATTCAATAAAATGTGATTTTTTTTTCATGGCTACATTTTTTCGATGGTGTTTTTGTTGTTGCCTGAAATCAATGTTAAACCAAGATAAATCGGTCGAAAAAAAATTTATATTCCCTTTGTATTACATGATATGGTCTAAATTTATTCATGTAAAAATGTAATTTTATTTTCTATTTATGAGTTTTAGGCTTTTTTTTTTGTTGAACAGTTTTTCGTAGAATTTTTTATGCGTGTTCAGGCTACAATTTTATAATCATATCAAATTCAACTGAAGTATGTGTGAACTTTTTATAAACTTTTTATCATATATTTAAAAAAAAATGTTTGACTCTAAAAATAGAAAAATTTAACTCGTTTAAGGCAGAAGTTTTGATATTTTTATTTAAAAAGTTTGTAAATTTTCATTATTAATCATTTTTTCGCATAAACATCAGTTACAAACATGCACCTATATACACACACATACCCTTGAAAATGTTTGTTGAGAAAACATGACACTGAGAAAATAACATGAATTTCAAAGTTTTTAAATGTTACATAAAATTTGTTATCAAAAATATTGTACAAAAAAAATAAACATACACAATTTTCATATTTACACAACATTTGGAATGTTCTTTGGATGAAAAGGGTGCATTCACATGTTATTCACTATGATAAACTGAAAATATGATGATGTGCTTATAAATTTTCTTTTCTTGATATTTTAGAAATTTTAAACATAATGAAAAAGTTTTTTGATATTGACATACCAAGAAAACAAGAAAAAAAATTGGTGAAAAGGTACATGAATGTGAAATGAGAATTTTATTTTTTTTGTTGTCTTGAAAAACCTTGTTTATGATGTAAAATGTTAGACATTGCTTAGGTGAGAAAACAATTTCAATGCATGTTTACAGAAAATTTTAATAATTTGACTTGAGGCTGTTTTTCACTGTACGTGTACTTTGAATAATAAAACTTGAGTTGATCCTTAAAATTTTGATTAATTTTTCTCGTTAAATCTTATGATAATTGAAGAAACTTCACTTTCACTGAAAATTTAGTTTTAAGTTCATTTTATGCATATCTTGTTTACTTAAGTTTTGTAATAACATAACCTCTAAAATAAAAGGTTGCCATAACACAAACTTTACTTTTCAGACAAATAATAAAACGAAAATTACCTTCATAGTAAAAAAAAATAGTTTTAACTTAAAAGGTAAATAAAATAATTATGAAAAAGTTTTTTATGACATCAAACTGTTAATTGAATTTTATTTTGCGACAAAGTATAATTGTCTAGATGTATGTTTTTTTAAACTTTTTAAACAAATTGCTGTATTTAAAATAAAAATAGAAAAAGTTTCATGAAACATTTCAAACTCCATTTATATCATTTGAATGAAACTACTTATTGTTACAGCTCTCTTACATTTAAATTTCACTTTAACTTGACAGATTTCATGTAAAAAAAGGAAAATGAGAGTACATAAATTTCCAGGTCAATGGTACATAAAAAGCAAAAAAAATAAATGTACTGCTTTGAATATTTGAACTTTTCTTGTGATTGAATGTGCTGACAATGCAATAAAATACGAAAAAAATATAGAATCTGATCATGACTTACAACAAAAATGATGATGTGTAAATATTTAAAGATAAAAAAAATATTTATAAAATAAGATAAAAATTAATAATAAAAAAAAAAAATCAGAGATGTTTCTATTAGCAAATTACTTATTTCAAGTATTTTCACATTTTTTTTACATCCCTGTTTTTATTACAAAAAAAAAATATATATCATTGAAATTACAAGCACTACAAGAAATATTTCAACAATGATAATAAAAAAAATAAAATAAAATAAAATTCTTCTACAAAATTGACATTCATGATATGAACTTACTTGTGTAAGTAGTACTTGATCACATTTCCAAAGCAAAAAATAAAATAAAAACATTTCTCGATGACTTTGTCAATTTTGATAAAGCATTTTTATTGAAAATCTATGAAATTTTCCATTAAATTGTATAAATTAAAAGATTTTTTTTTCGTAGCTTTTGATAAGAATGACATTTCATATTTTCGTGATGATTTTAATTTACATGATATTTTTTGTTTGTTGGAGCACAATAAAAAAACTTTGATTTCTAAAATCAAAACCCTTTTCATTTTTGATATTAAACAATAAATCAAAATCAAATAACATCAAATAAAAGTAAGTTTTAGGATTCATGCTATTTTAAGAAAAATCATATCATCGTATCACATACAAAGAAAGATCCTTTTTCTTTGATTCGCTTTCGACTTTAATGGAAAAAAAATAAATTAGACTGAATTATGATATTGATTTGAGTAAAAGCTTTCTATTTTTATTCAAATTTGATATAATATGAAAGATTTTTGTTGGTATAGGGGAGTTGGCGAGAAAAAATTCAGCGCCATTCGTTGAGTGGTGAATTTTTGAACTAAATTTTAAGTCAAGGTTGAACTATAAGCTAAATATTCGTGACTTTGGTTTTCCATGATTAATAAAACCTCTAAAAAAAATTATAGAATCCAAGCTTTTTTATGTTCCACATCACGCTTGAGCCCCAGGATTGAAAATTATTAACGGCCTTGGCATTTGTATGATTTTCTTTAAAATTTACGCTAAACTTAAGTTTTACAAGACGATCGACTGCGGCCTTTCTGGCCGTATGGCCAATTCGCCACCCACTTCAACTCATTATCACATGTAAATTCATTTATATTTGTCAGACTATATCAAAGGTATTAAAAACTAAGAGAGTCAGTGAGAGAATTAAAAAAAAATAAATGTCATCAAAATAAAAATATTTTGATATCAAATGCTTCGCTGCTTCGCAGCTCCGCATTTTAACATGAAAAAATTGAGAGAGGGAGAAAGAGGAATCTTAAAAAAACTTGTTTAAAAGAAAGATAAAGATTATTTCTTCAAACATTCACGATTTTCACATAAAAATATTTTTGTTTTACTTAAAATGTTAAGAAATGGTAATGAAGTGGTAATGAAGTGGTATAAAAGGGTAATAAAAAGGTAACAGCCTTTTTCAATTTTTTTTTAAATTTTTTGAAAATAATGGTAATAAATGGTAACAAAATGGTTAAAAACTGCAATAAATGGTAATGATTTTTTTCATAATTTATAAAAGGTAATAAAATGGTAATAAAATGGTTAAAAATGGTAAAAAATGGCAATAAAATGGTAATAAAAAGGCGGTGCAACTTGTTTTGAACACACTGTATGCTATGAAAAGTATCACAGTAAAAATCAATATAAAATGATGATATCCCAATTATTATTAGGAAAAAAGGTCATAATTTTATCCCTTGTATTTACTTTGCCTTGCAGCTATCGTTGTTATTAGACTTCTAATATACTGTAAACATTTCAACAAATCATTTTTATATTACATTTAATAAAGTAAATCAATTGAATGCTTTCTATTATATGAAGAACATGCCTCAAATTGTTATCTGCCATAAAAATCTTGTTTTTTTTCTTAAATAATAATAAATTTTTATCCTCAATAAAAACAAGAACCACAAGAAATGATAAAAAAAAATAAAGAAGATGAATCGACAAATTCTCTATTAAATCCATGATATTAAATTTGATTTCTTGATGATATTGATCAGGTTCTTATATTTTTTTTTTCATTAGAATTTTCTAAATACACTTGAACAACAAAATATTACTCAAATATTTTTTTAAAATTTTTTCAAAAAAAATAAGAATAAAATAAAAATAAAGAATATTGTCTCCCAATAGACTTTAAATACAGAAAGAAAAGAAAACACACAAATCACACATGGATAACATAAGAAGAAATTTAAAACATAACAAACATGAAAACCAGTGGCATGTTTGGTTTAAAAGTGGGTTTAAAAGATATTCGTAAAATGGATCATGATGACATAACATATGGAATGTACCACAAAAAAACATAAATTTTGTCTAGAATGATGTAGAAATATTAAAAAACAAAAACAAGAAAGAGAGAGGGAAAGTAAAATAAAAAAAAAAAAACTATTAATTGAGACTAAATATTTATAAATTAGATTATTATTATTATAACTATTTAAAAAAGATTTTTTAAGTATATTTCATGTCGATTTGTGAAAAAATTCTCTTATGGTGGGAACTCGTAACGTCCGTCCTTCATGTCAAAGTGAGTAAGTGAGCTCCAAAAATATACAGATTTTTTAAATTAACCCATCAACCACCGATTTTCTCCTAGAAGTTCTGATTTTTTTTCTAGAATTTTCAAGTGTAATGATTTGATATGATAAGAGATGTCGCACCAGGTACTTTGATTTTTTCGGTGAAATTTAGAAAATTATTAGCAGAAATAAGACGAGAAGTCATTCAAATTTTCTTATTCGTACAAGAATTCTGTACGTATTTCTGTGATATTATACGACACTTTCAATTGACTCTCCTCTTCGAAACGAAAATATTCACTACACAAAGAACACAAAGAACAAAGCCTAGAAGAAAGTTTTGCTCTAAACTCAATATTTCTAGGAAAGGTGTTTCATGGGTTAAATTGAAATTCCATCGATTTATCTTAAAATCTAAACTTAATTCCGTCACCTGTAATGCGCTTTTGCATTTCATTCACCATAGCGTCAATCTTTTTTTTTGAAATGGAATGTACAAGTGTTCTTTTCAAGTAAAATAAAGATCATCTTAAATTATCTTCGTTATGAATAATATTTTTATGATGATGACAGAGATGAACCATAAAACTAGTGTCAAATTTCTTCTTAAATTCGATGTAAAGTAAATATTTATGTTATTTTATGTTACAGAAACGTTGAATATACATCACAATTTTAATCGATGGCAATGTAACACAAAATTTCTCTAAATATCTTTAATTGAAACAAATAAAACTATGAAGATTAGAAATATTGTTCGTCTCAATTAATGTTTATATAATACAAAATAATATAAACTTAAGATAAATTTCATGAAAATGCATTAAAATACACACAATGTATTTACATTTCTTTTTACGCCTCCCTTGTGAATAGTTGCATGATCTACTTTTGATGTCAGACGCCATGAAATATTTTTGTTTTATTTATTCCTACAAAAATTGCATGTTTGTCTCAAATTACTATCTAAATTATGCTACATTATGTTATTTTTAGAGTAACATCTTAGAAATGTATTAGATTGAGATTAGACATTTTTTTTTGTCTCAAAATAAACAAGAGAAATAAGAAACCCTCTTTAATTTTAATATTCTGGTACACTTTTGAAGGACCATTAGCACACTTTACGTTGAAAGAAAAAAAAATACGAAAAGTGTTCAGTTACATAACATTAAATTTCAAATGAAAAGGCAAAAATCAGGAATTTATTTTCCTCTTTAAAAGTATTTGATGTAATTTTTATGTAAAAAGAGATAAAAATAGGAATTCATAAGAATGCTTTGTACTTTTATTTTTGAGTAGAATATAAAAAGACCATTCTCTGCAATGAAAAGAAAATGTTTTTGATGATTTAGGGTATTATTATTATTATTATGGTATAGTCACATTCACTCAAAATAAACAATAGAAATTTTTTTATAAAGTAATTTTACATAAAAAAAAGTATAAAAATAAATATTTTCAACAAATTTTTCATGTTTTATAACAAGAGGAGTGTGATATTTTGAGGTTTCATGTTTTTTGAGGAATTATTATGAAATTGCACTTTGAAAGCATCGCAAACAAAAGAAAATCAATTTTGAAAAGTTTACGGAAATGGATATAAGTGTTTTTTACATTTTTGAGCATTAAAAATATTTTTTTGGAAAAGCTTTTCACATTTTCTCAACCAATAGGGTCGAGTTTAGGGTTTTCGTTACCTTAATAAGACTTATCGATCATTTTGTTTTGTGGAATAACTGATTATCTAAATAAATTTTAAACTTTTGATCATTTAAAATAAAATCCAATGCTGTAAGAAAACTGATTTGAATCGTTAAATTATGAAAAAAAATATTTTAATAAAAATTACCTAAAATACACGGTAAGGGGTTATGAACGGTAAACGGCTACATGACCCTATATAACGATTTTCACCAAATTTTGACATAGTTTGACTTAAAACTCACAAAAAAAAATCTGCCAGAATGGTTGTTGCCTTTCTGGGGGTTTTTAAAAGGATAAATTTTTAATGCAGTTCCTATCAATTTTGAAAAATATCCTTTTTTAGGCATTCGGGTAGTCTGCGTTACTCTGGCATTGATGAATGGTTTATTAGACGTTTTCAACTTAAATTAAAATACACTGAGTAATAATTTATTTTTGCAAATCATAACTGAGGTGATTTGACCTTATCAAAACCATCATGAATTGTGTTTTTCAATTTAATAATCAATAGATAAATGATTTTTACCTTTTTTTTTCAAAACATTTGTGCAATTAGTACCATTTTAAGATTTTTTTTTAATCTTAGTTGACCTTTAAGCTTACTCATAACAATTTTCTTCCTTATTCAATTATTTAAAAAAAATACCAATCTAATATTTCGCCCATTAAAGATCACACAGTCAATTACGTCAATAAATTGCTTCATTAACTCTACAAATAAACACCTTTCATAACATCACACTATTGTTTTTTTTTTTGTTGGTCCATCATAACTTACATACCTGCAAACGGCATTAAAATACACGAAAAAAACAGGTTAAACACATATGAACATGAACTTGAAAAAAATAAAATAAAATTAATGTGCAAAAAATTGCTTACCGGTTCTTTTATATTTTTTTTGCTCTACATCACACTTCATATAACCAATTTCAATTTATATGGATATTTTTTTTTTCATTAAAATGTACCTGCAATGATTTTATTTATATGAAATATCATACTATGCAATGATATTTAATTTTTATACTTGAAAAATGTTTACTAGTTGTTAATGACATGACATGAGTCTCTTGCTTCGTGTTACAGGTGTAGAAACTTTTTTAATTAACAATTTATGAAAAAAATGTGTGTGATGATACGAGTAAGTCACTAAAAGGTTGTGAAGTCATCATAAAATGGAGTTGTTTTGGGTTTTATCTTTAAGGTATTTTTTGAATGTTTATTACATTGAAATGAAGATTTACCGGTTTAACGAGATTATTTGATTGATTTCCCATGAATTTAGTATCGAAATTTGAATTTTATACCCAGATAATTTAAAATTCCAAGAATTTCTCATCATATGCTATTTTACTTATATGATACATGGAAATTTCAATGAATTTGAATTAATTACGATTATTACATTAATTTATCAAATGAATTCACATTTATAGCTGTAATTAAAAGTATGTAAGTAAATCAATTTCAATTGAGATAATATCAAAATAAACTTTGGTATGAGTTCGCATATCACCCATTCAATAGAAACCTAATTTGAAATTGAACAGACAGAAATGATATTCAATGGATCATAATTAACATAATTTGTTTATCTGACTATGAAATATTATATCAAATTAGTCAAAAATTAACCTTATTAAAATATATTTTTATGTGTTAATCCATGAAATGAAGCATATAATTAAAAAAAATATAAATTTAACGATCAAAAATTGATAAATAAAAAATGTCAAATGCAAATTACATACCCTTCAGTATTTCATTCATTCAAAATGTATGTTATACACAATTTTTTTAAGCTGAATATGGGTTATCGTTGTTCAACAAATCAATTATGTCAAAGTGACAAGGACATACATGAAATTTTTAGTACAAATTTGCATTGTAATGGTGAATTGTGAAGACATATCACTCTTGAAAGATATAAATAAATAAACATGTCTTGTAAAATGTTTGATACGGCCGCTTTTTGCCTAATACATGACGCCTTCTTTATGTTTTGTGTCATCATCGTATTTTATTATGCAAAAATTGAGTTTTTTTGACGTTATTTTGGGTGAACTGAATTGAAAGCTCAAAATAAAATGGATGACGCCCATATTATTTTACATAAAATGTACAAATTGTTTGTAATTTATGTTATTTTTATGCTGTAAATGATAAATTTTGCTAACAAATGCTTTTTTTTAAGAATATGCTAAGAATTAGGTCAATGAGTCTGTAGTGAAAATAAGGAATAGAGATAAGACGTTATTATGGTTGACAGACATGAGATTTTGTCAAATCTTACTTGAATTTGAATTAATTTTGTAATCTTGATTCAAAATCAGGCATATGGCTGTTCAAATGTTAAGTTATTTTCCGTTAGCCGTTTTTTTAAAACAAATTTGAAGATTTAAGGCAAAAACTTTTAACCGTGTTAAGAAACCGCCTTGATGAAAGACTCGAGTTGATTTCATCCAGCCTATAACCAAAAAGTTGAATATCTCATGAATGAATTTCTCATTTCATTCAAATGAACTTCTAACATCGTCAATTTCATTTTAGGCTGACAATTTTCGTATGAAATCGATTCATTGTAAGACCTTATTTCCTTCTTTTTATGACCATCCTTTCAAAATGAACCACAATACCTTACATTCAAGTTAAAACGAATATATTTTGACAATCTAACTTAGAATCAAGACATATGACATGTTAAATGGTGATTATCTTCCGCACCAACAACAACAACAACAACACTAACATCAACCAAAAAAAAATATGTAAAATGTGTATCATTTAAAAAACATATAAAATTGAAAGCATGCGATTGCAATAAAATAAAATTTTATGTTCCAGACATTTGGCTGTGATTCAATATTATGTTTTAATTTTTTTTTCTTCTCCTCTTAAAATGTTGTAAATCATGATATTTCACTCTTTTCATTTCAAAAAATTTTATATTGTGTTTTTTTTTCGACTTCCTCCATACATACTCGATGAGAATGACACTTAAAAAAGTCTTATGTCATCATGTCATGCCATGCTAAAGCGATAAAATTCAAAAGTGTTCTGTAATTATTTTTCTTTCACTCTGCTACAGTACCATAAAAAGATTTGAGAGAAAAGTTATTACGATTCAGGGAAATTTTATGTTATTTTTCACCTGTGTGACAGTTAAAACACGAAAAATCGCATGTCACTTTTCGTCATTTTTCATAACATCACTGATTACATTTCACATTTCCACTATTTCAGGGCGATGATCTATGAAGTTCATTTACACCCCACTGGATATTTTTTTGTGTGTTTTTTTTTGTTCTTTGCCAGTCATTATGTAAAAGATAGACATTTTTCTCATTATTATTATTATTTTCATAGACAAACGACATAAAATGTCGTAAAGTAAATATTTTGTCACATAATGTCGCTCTAGGATGAGACTGTCAGTTATTATGTAAGAAAATGTGCTTCATCATTGATTTAATTAAAAATAAAAGAGAAAGAGATAAAAATATGATAAAGAAATTTAAATTAAAAAGTCGCTTTTTTTGTCTCAAAAAAACTGTTCAATCTTTTAACAAAAACAAAAAAAAATTAACTAATTAGTTAGATTGAATTTGACTTTTGATTTTAATTTTGGAACGAATAATCCAAAAAAAAAAAGAGAAATTAATTATCATTAATTTCATGTTCCTTTTCATCATCATTGAAAGTAACCTGTGTAATTTAAAGGATAGATAATTTTAATGATTAAAAGGATTAAAAATGTTGTAAACGTCCTTTTAAACTGATATGATCTTTCGTTGAAACAAAAATCAGCCTAGATTTTAAACACAATCCTATTACTCTCTGTCTGTTTATTATCTTTACCCATAAAAATACTGATATACAAGTAAAAATGAGATAGAAATGAAAAATAAACAGCATTTCTGGCATAAAATCAAGCATGGTCAGATACCCTTTTGTCGTACTTGTGATAGCTTTGTGTCGTCGTTTATGTTGGTTGAACTTTATAATCTTGATGTTTGTTTCCTAGTTTTTTTTTGTCTGTCTAGAAAGGCCAATTCAAATTAAGAGGGAGTTCTACGTTTCTTAAATTTTTAATCATCTTTAATCTTTAATCATCAAGATGACCTTTGAATCGATAGAAAATGAGTTGACAGTTTTACGCTTCAGTTTTGAAACGATTCCAGGAGTGAAATCAACGATACTTCAAAAAATTTGTATTGGGGGATTGGGGAGGGGAACATAAAATTTTTCATTTTAAATTCAAGTAGCAAATAAATTACATATCAGTATTTTATAAAAATCTCATGCTTCATGAAATTACCCCCTATTTTGAAGATTGACACTTGACCATCATCAAATTTTGTATAGAAATCTGAAACTTGGATTAAACTTGTATCGGCCTCACATAATTATAACATCAATGTAAGCTTTCATAATTCCTACTCATTTTAAACTCGAAACGACTTAGACAAAATGCATTTTTTGTCTCCATTTTAAATGAAAACAGCAGTAAACTTTAAAATTAAACTAAAACCAAAAAAACAGAAGATTATTACAGTCAAGTCCCCATATAGTGAAACATAAGCTGTACGTAATGTTTCTATATGATGACAAGTCAGTTTCTATGGATCTACTGTTACTAAGGATCTACAGTTTCTATAGTTACTAACTTTTCATTATATAGAATCTTTACGTACAGCTTATTTTTCATTATATGGAGACTTAACTGTATTTTTATTTTTTTTCTATGAAAGATCATTTCGTTTTACTTTAATTAAGAAAAAAGTATAGAAAAAAAAGTTAATTAAGTATCTTAATCTTAATCAAGCATATAAGATAGAGATGTAATCCTTAGGGTAAAACGTCGTCTTGTCGTTTTTTTATTATTATTATTATTGTTTGTTTCTGTTTCTGTTACCAACACAACTTATTTAACACAAATAATCCTGGTATATGGTAGAAATTATCTTGTTTGTTATTATTATCTTATAATTAAATAATGAAAAATAAAATGATGGTTTTTTATTAGACGATTTTTTTATTTTAAATGTTGAATATAAAAAAATATGGGTGGGCTATGGAATTATCTTTTCTTTTACGCTTTTTTTATATAAAAAAAAATAATCTGATATGAAATCTTGGAAGCTGTTTATTACACTTATTTAATGAATGTTTTGCATAAAGAAAAAAAACATGGAAAAAAATTGAAAGAAAAACAATGATTTTTTTTAATATATTAAAAAAACCCATGATTTTTTGTTTGTTAATATTAACGTTATTAAAAATTCTGTTTTTGCTAATTTGATGTTTTGAATCTTGAGAATTTTTTTTCCACTGAGTTCAATGTTTCTGTAATTTGAGATTATTTATTAAAATTCAGATTAGACTGGCATGTGCATGAACTTGAGATTGTTTATCAATAATAATTTAATGATGCCTAAATTATTTTGATTGTTTACTTAATTCATTTTATACAATAATTTGATATAAAAAAAAAATAATCTGATTTTAATGTTGCTCTAATGCTCTGTAACATTGATATAAATGTTCACAGTAATATTAAATTGATTTCAGTTTAAAGGCAAATTCTTGGTAATTAAACAAAAATTCAAGAGCATGATTAACTTTAACCAACATTAAAAACACGTTATTTATTTTAAATTGTAATTTTCGAGATACGCCTAAGCATTTTTTATCCAGAAAATTTCTTTAAAGAAACAAAACATAGATAAAATTAAAATATGAAGGAAATAAACAACTTCCATACTTGTTAAAAACATTTCACTTAATTAATTATATTTTTTTTAATTTTCTTTACAGAAAATCATCATCATCGTCATCATAATCACACAACATGAAATTTAATCTGCATCAATATTTAAACAACTGAAAATCAAGTCGACAATAAATTAAATTTTACAAAGAGTGGTTTTTGAAAAAAAATGTTTAATTTTCTTCATTTCACTTGAAAAAGTGATAAAAAACACACAAATTTAAAAAAAAACCACCAAAAATTAAATAGAAATAATTTTTCCTTTTATCTGCTTACTTGGATGATAATTTAATCAGATTATAATATTTAACGAATTTTCACATTCAAATACACGTAATTTTTTTATTTTGGTTGTCATTTTCATTTTTAAGTATTTTTTCATATTCTCCTTTGGAATACAAGAGAATTCATTAATATTTTATGTGAATAAAAACTGAATAACAGAAGGAAAAAATTTTAAAATACGAAAATGTGGTACTTTTTTTTGTCTCCTCATCTTTTATTTAAATTTTTTTTACTCTTGTATTCATGTGTAATACAAAAATTCAAAAAATAAAACGTGGATAACTTAATCAATAATTCGTATCACGATTTTCTTGTATAATCATAATATTAAGAGAGTCACCACATGCAAATGAGGTTAAAAAATGAAAAAAATATCACTTATTTGACAAGAAAAATTTTTAATATGACTTAAATAGAAAGTTTATATTTTTATTAAATTAATAAACATGTTCTTATGAAGAAATGACAAGAAAAAAGAAAAAACTATTTTCAAAATTTTATTTCAAATAAACGAGAAATGCATAATAAATTATTTGAGATCATTCACCACTGCGATAAAAAATAGTGGTTTGAACACAAGTCTGTTCATTAAATAAAGATAAACTAATAATGTGATAATTATGTTCCCCAAAGCCGCATAAATCTTAATTTAGTTTAATATTACAGGTAAACCTCTCTAATTTCACACCTCTATACTTGCAAAACCTCTATAATTAATACATGTTTGGATCAGATTTGCATGAAAACTTCTCTCTATACTTGCACACTCTCTTTATTTGCTACAATTTTTTGGTCCCTTGAGACGTGCAATTATAGAGGTTTAACCTGTATTTATATTTAAAAAGAAAAAAAAGACGAAGGAAAACACATAATTATATTAATAACTTTTAATACGAGGAAAAAGAAGTTTCTTTTAAAATAATAACAAAAATAGCTTCTCTCTTCTTTATTTGGACTGAAATTTCAGAGGACCTTCTCAGTTACCCTCATGCATTTTCTGAGCCATTATATTCATGGTGTTTAATCACTTAATATTTTAAGAAAAATTTTAATGGAGTCATTTTTAGCGCATATCTTGAAAATGCAGGTATTAAGGGTGGTCACGCGTCTGTCTGTGTCAATCATTAAAAAAAATGTCGCCAATCATTAAAAAAGTGTCGCCTATCATTGAAAAAATGTTGCCAAACATTTAAAAAATGTCGCCAATCATTTGAAAACGCCGCAACGCCTGACCAATATGGTCGACATACTCAAAATAGCCGACTTACCCAAAAACGATATAAAATCCAAAAACCGATAAAACTCAAATTTGAGGATTTATTTTCGGTCAGACATTTTTTATAAAATTGGCGAATTCTATGTATAGAAATGCGCTCGTGGATATCGTACACGATCACGCTTAAATTTTTTTTCTTGTATTCATTTAAGTGACTCTTTTTTGTTTTGAGGTTAAAATCTTTGACTTGCCTTAAAATTTCCTGTCAAATCCTTTCTAAGGTCGTTGAAAACATCAGTCTGGTAAAAATCAGCTTAATTTAAATTATCCATGAAAATCAAAAATATTGATTGGGTCGACTAAGGTTAAGTGTTTGTTTAAAAAAAAACAAAAAATTTCATGTGAACATGTGAATTTTTCACACACAATAAAAAACGTGCCACTTAAAATAAAAAATTATTCATAATTTATTATAAAACAAAAAAAATTACAATTTGAGCACATTTTCTTTGTCATATTTTAGATATCAAACATCTGGTTCACACAAGAAGAACAAATAAATTAAAAGGAAAATCAACAGAAAAAATGAGTGCTTCAAGCTAAAGTGGAAAAGAAAAATTAAATGAAAAGAAAGTGAAAATTTAAAAAATTAAAATAAAATAAAAAAGGAGAATCAAAATTAAAGGAAGAAAAGTGGGTTAAATAAAGAGTACACATTAAAAAGGTTGTTAACGACCTTGTTTTTCATCGCGTGTGCGTGTGTGTGAGTGCGACGGTGTGTAAATATATAAAAATAAAATGTGTTCCAAAAAACACAATGACACCTTCAATGATGAGGTTCGATGGACTAGTGCAAATATATCGCGTAAAAAAGACGATAATTGCCTCAATTTAATTGAAAAACAACAATTATTATTACCTTCGGCACAACCAACTGTTACCATCAGCACAACAACACATTTGCATGGATTTGCGTCTCATCAATCATCATCCACTGAAATTGATGCGAGTGATAGTAGTAGAAAAATTATAATTAAAGTACGTAAATTTATAAGTGAACTCCTCCTCGTCCTATGCCCACTGACAGCTACAAAAAATAAATCAATTTTTTATCAATTAATTGCGATATATCTAGTGTTAAATATAATTTGTAACAATTTGCTGCTAAGCACACTGTTGCCATGTGTCAGTGCTGATGAATTAATGGATGCACCAGGTGCCCGAGGTCATTATACACCAACATGGGCAGTACACATACCAGGTGGTGATCACATTGCACAACAAGTTGCTGATGATCATGGTTATGTTTTGTTAGGCAAGGTAAGGAAATATTTTTTTATTGCTATTTAATTTATTTTTTCTCTCTCATTTTCTCATCATGACCCCATTTAAAAAAAAAAAGGATATGATGTGTCGCATTTCTCACAATTCTAATAAAAATTTATACATGTTTGCTCTTATATGGTGAAAATGTGCCTTGGAGTCATGTGTTCTATGAATAATTCAATTCAATGAAGTTTTTTTTCGCGATGATGATAACGAAAAAAAAATTGTGTCATCAATTTCTATACACATAGTGTCTGCCATGTATGTGAGTTATGAAAAATGACATACATGCCAATTAAATGGATTTTTATTTCAGAGAACATAAATTTTTCATGTCACTTATTTAAACTCAGAACGTCATGTGCAAATATTACATTTCACTAAAATTTTGATCTTTGAACTGTAATTATAGGTCCTATTTGAGTGTTTCATCAATATAATTTTGAAAATCAAATCAAATTACTGTATCTAAGCAAATAATCAAACTTGTTTCAAATGAAATTGCAATTCAAAGTCCATCATGCTGTTCCATCAATTTTATTACTCACATCTAGTTTTCATCCATTCCACGGTTCATGGTGCAATTTAATTACTTTTTAATAAAAAAAAATAGCACCACCTTTTGAAAATGTATTGCAATACATAAATAAATTTTTATAGTTTATACACAGAATGAGCGATGAACTTTCAAGGAAAAAAGCAAATAAGAAAATTTCCTTTCATAAGGTTAGAGTCCATTTAATGATTATCCGCATATTACCATGGTTGCCATTGAATGGTGTAAAATAATAATAAAAAAGGCATCAACAAACAAAAAATAATCTTAAAATATAACAATAACCGTTATTTATGTCAGGTGTTGTTGAGATTCCCATCAATTATGTAGTAAAATATGGCGAAAAGAAAATTCAGCCTTATTTTTTTATGTATTTTAATTTTTAAGCTTGAATAAGCAGAAACTTTTATGTTCACAAAAATTTATGTAGCTACAGGATATATTCAAATCCGAAAATGTTTTATTTTTTTGAATAATAATAAAAAATTTACTGGATAAAAATGCATTTTACGTGAGTACTTGAAAGTTTTTATGTTTATTTTTTCCAAGTGAATAAAAGAAAATGGAAAGACACTTTGTATGTTTTTTCTTTCAAATAAAAACGTTTTAATACGAAAAATGGAATGCGAAAATTGATGCAGTGTACTTAGGAGGGTTATTTGTATGTGTTTTTTTTTACTGATTACAGAAAAAAATACAAATATATGGGGGTTGGTGTAATACTGTAATACCTTATTTAGCATAATCGAGTGCAGTAACATTATTTTATTTTATTTTACTTTACTTTATTGAAATTTTAAACACGTATTTTTTCTTCTTGCTACAGAGTGTGATTTGAGTTGTTTTTGTATTAAATTATTGTTAATTTTATTGAAATTCAATGTAAAGAAAATTCTATGTATTCGATTTATTGTCTGCACTTATAAGAAAAATTGTGAATTGAGAACGGCTCTCAAAAAATTACGTAGTGCTGGGTGACAGACTGGACTGGAAATTACTAACCGTCCTGGCATGGCAAATCCGCCAACGCAGGGTGATTCACCATGCTTACGGGTTGCTTTGCCTAGCATTTGCCGGATGATTGTGGAGCTGAAATTTTATTTTTCCAATAAATCTCTAGCGTTTTTCTCTTTAATTTGAAAAAAGCAAATGCTTACACCGCTGTTCGTCTGTGCCAATGGCTAAATTTTCTGCAATTTTTTGACAACCGCCAACAAGTGCGGAAATTTCCAAAATAGCGTCGTGAATCTTAAAGCGCTTCAAGTGATGGAGTGGGGTGTTTACAAATGTTTTAGCATTTTCCTCCCCACGTGACCTTTGAGAACCAATGACCAAGATTTTATACAAGAGCAATGGACCGATTACTCAAAAAATCATTTAAATTTAATAACAAAATAAAATAATTTTTGAATGAGACTTGAACAAGATAAAAAATTATGCAAAATATGCAAATAAAAGAGAAATGAATGAAGAATTGCATTTCAATCCGATTACAGTTGAAATGAAATGAAAATAAAAATCGATTTCATTGAATTTGTAGTGCTTTTAATCAAAGTGGAAAAAAGAGAATGTTTTACACGAAAACCGGTATCGAAATCAAACAACAACAACAACAACAACAAACATAATAATAACAACAACGAACCACACCTATCTATATTCTGATTGAGTTTTGATATGCAAATGTGTAATAGACTACCATTTTTTAAATTCTCTTTCTATCTTTCAAAGTATTGTCTGAGTAGTTAAAGGACTCGATGTGAAACGAGTTGTAGAAACTATGTAATTGTGCTTAGTAAAGGAATGTGGAAGAGAATTTAAAAAAAAAAAAAATTTTTATGTTAGTTGATGGATAGATAGATTGAAATTGTGATGTCTGAAAATATGAATATGAATTTAAAAAAATTAGATAAAAAAATAAATTTTTGTGTTCAGATATCAGAACAAATAATTTAATTTTGTGAAATTTTGAGGATTTGAAGTAACAAAATTCATTTCAAATAATGTTTTTAATCCTTTAATCACCAAAATTTCAACCTATATTAATTTTCCCTCACAGTATTGACCCAAATATGAACCAAACTTAATAATATTCAGTTAGCACAAACAATATGATGACACTTCAATTCAATAATGGTTATAAATAAACATAATCTGATGACATCACCCTATATCACATACTCCAACTCTTAAATCACTTTCATGTTAAATTTAATCAATTATTTTAATTTGAAATTGACAAGTAACATGGTTAAAATTTGCATATAAGATTAATATTATTGAATTGAATGCACTTCACCATAAAATGCACATACACATAAAATGATCCCTCTTGCAATATTTTAATTAAGATTAATTTGAATGCAGGGAAGGAATTCAGTTTCCATGTAAAATGCATTTAGCGATTTTTTGCTGCAAACATATTTATTTAAATTTTAACCAAAATTGTGTTAAGTGGATGAACTTGAAACAAATTTCATGTGATTTTATTATAAAAAGGGGTAAGGGCTTGAAGTGTTATACATCGGTAACCCACTTTAAAATTGTTTCGATGGTTTCGATGACAAAAATATCGATTACACCTGTTGTGTGGTATTGAAATTGAACCCATATTTACAATATTTTTCAAGTATCATATGGTTTTCTTTTGAATTTTATTTTAATATAATAGTAATTGAACAAAGTGTGATATTTAATATTCAATGGCGGGTTTACTATGCTTAAAAAATTGAAATTCAAAAGAGACCATCAAATTTGAACAAAAGCGCTTTTTAGTGCATTTCGTAAGAAAAGATGCACTATTCGAGACAGATGGTCCACCGTCACTACGACACTCTGTCCCACATTTAGCTCCATAACTGCGAAATGGTCCATTTGATCCTGGTCGAATCCTAAGAATTTAATCTCATTAACTATGACATTGGCCTCCAAAGCCTGAAACCGTTTAAACCGCTTGAAAATTAAAAAAATTGCTTAAATTTGTTTGTTGGAACGAGGTGCTTACTAAAATGAACTTTAATTCATTAGCTTTGATAGCCTGAAAACTGTCAAAAGCCCAAAATCCCAATTTTTCCTAAAATGTCCGATTTTTCAAGAAAAAAAATTAAAATGGCGAAAATATTCTTAAATTTTCATTTTTAAAAACTAATTTTTTGAAAATTTCGAATGTTTTGAAATTTTTTGAAAATTTCCGCCATTTTGAAAAGTTTAAAAAACTTCCGTCTATCGAAATGCACTTTTCTAAACAACCCAGTGGTTAGAATTTCTCATCTTTTGATTATCAATCTCACGATTTCTTGACTTCTGATTAAATATATGAAATTAAGCTGAAAATTAGTTTAAGTTGAAAGTGCCTCGCAAATTTCACAGCAAAAGTTTACAGCGCATTTCTCGACGATTTAAAAAAAAATTGAGTATTGCGGGCGCTCATGGCTCAAAATGGGAGCACCGAAAAGGAAAAATCGCATATTCAAATGTTTACTCTTTTATTTATCCTTTTACCTATTTCAATTTTGTATAGCACAATACAAAATACAGATAAGTGATGTATGGCAAAGTTGTAGCAAATTAATGAATCTTAATCTGAGCATGTGATTTTCAATGTCTTATGCGGGATAAATTTTCATATATTTTTACATTCAAATGAATTTCAAATATTTTTTGAACAACATTTTTTGAACTGAGACACATTACAAAGTAGTCCCATTAACGTATTTTTCATTGAAAATTTTCTCATTTAAAATATATTTAGAACACGTAATTATATTAAATTGCCTGTTTTTTAATAAAAATTTGTATAGTATTTTGTTAAACATATTTTTTTGTGTTTTTTCTGTTGCAATAATAGCAAAACAATCACTTAACAATAGCAACAATGAGGGAGAAGCGCTAGGAAACTAAACACGAATTTTAATACTGTTTACTTAATGTGTTCCGGATTGTATCATTCAAAACACCTGTTGATTGTGTGCTATTTTCATTGAAATTGAATTCTATAGAGAAAATTCTATTTTATTTGTCAGGTGTTAACAAAACTTATGTTTGTTTTATAATAATAAAAAAAACAACATTTTATTCCTTTCATTTCAATTTTACTTCAAAAAGAAAATATTTAATCGATTATTTTTTTTCTTTAAATGAAATAATTTTTCAATGTAACCATTTTCAAATCAAATAGGAATTGGGTTAAATGCACATGACAGCAGAAGTAATCTTGGTATTAACACCATTAAATGGTTGAAATGCGATAAAAAAAAGTTACATGCTCAAAGAATTAGTTTTATAACAAGTTTTAAAGAAGAAAAATGAAATAAAATGGTGGAAATTGCACGTATTTTAATATTAAAAGGAGGAAAAAAAACTGTCCTGCAAAATGCAATTTTAAGAAAAGTTAAGATAATGCAACGTGCATGTCATCTTAAGTTAAGCCTTGCAAAAAAAATTATCCTCGTTTTAAAACGGAAAAGTAAAGCAAATAATTGTGAGATGGTAGGAAGAAAAAATGCTGGGCATAAAAATATAAAATCGTTACATTATTTTCAATTGTATTTCAGTTTTTGTCCTCTTCACATTTAAATGTGATATAAAATAAGATTGTTAGCGAGAACCAAAGCAATTCAAATTAAATTTAATGTTTTTGTTTAAAGGTGAGAGGAATTGAAATTGTCGTTCACTATTGTTGACATGGCATTCATTACAGAAATTTTTAATAAGAGCATAATTAGCTTTTACTTCTATTAAAAATATAATGAATCAAAACACGATCACGATGATAATTGCGTGTTCTTGAATGACAACATTCATCAACATTCTCTTTTTTCGCTCATTATGCAGTTTGTAAGGAAAGGTGTCTTTTTAATTAAATAATTAAAATTTTATCATGATGACACTTTTAAAATAAAATTATGTTGCATTTAAAATTATTTTTTTTAACGGAATTTCATAATCATCAATGATTTCAGGGTTAACTAGCTAAAAATAATCACATCGCATAACATTTAATTCACTGATCGTCTAAAATTTTCGTACAACTACTCTCAACACTTACCCACCAACTGTGAAATGGTGCCCTCACTTAATAAAGCATGATTTCGATTTCATATCTCTTTTGCAGACATACAAATAACAAGACTTTAACAAAATAAAAACAAAAAAAATCCTCATTCCATAACAGCGAAGACATTTAAAATATTCAATTGCATTTTATTTTTCACAATAGGCGGTCTCTGTTCTTTTTACTTTTTTTTCAGAGTGAATCAGAGATTTTAACAAGTATACTTGCAACAAAAATAAACTGAAAAGCAAAAAAAACTCATAATCATAATAATGAAAATGAAAATAAAGTAGAAAATTTTATTGAGTGGGAAGAGGAAAAATTCATGAAATAATCAAAAGCTGTGTAATGTAACGTTTTTTTTATTTAATTCGGAAGCGAATTTTGCATAAAATGATGATAAAATTACATCATTTGTTCATTTTAAGTTTGGTTTGAAGGATGAATTGTAAAAAAATGGTAAGGGACAGAAAAAAATGATTTTATTTGTTTTATTTTTAATATAAAAATAACATCAAGTGATGAAGAGGACGCTTGTTATTATTATTATTCAATTATTTCATTTAAAGCACTGTCGAGCAACAGAAAAACTTTTTTTTTCGAGAATTTGAGTAGGAAATTTTAAAAAGATTTTGAGTAAACGAATTACAAATTACTGGAATTGTCTGAATTTCTAATTTGTACCAAAAATATCAGGCCATTACTTGCTTTGAAGTTTCTTATCTTATCATTGAACATTTAATTTGATAAGGGAACTGATAATAATGAGTTCAAGCCAAAATTACTCATTGAATTTATTTACTAGTGCGAAATTTGTCGAAATTTATATTGTGATGATGAACTTTTGTGAATCATGTCGTTTTCAAGGTCATTTACATTAATATGACGTCCAAATCATGGAAATTTACACGCTTCAAATCTTTTTCTTGTTAAATTTTAATTATAATGTCATTAAATATTATTTTTTTCCAAGTATCCAATTATCTTTCTATCACTAACAATATTATTTTGATACCAAAGTGATAATTAATATGACACAAAAACATTTCTCATGAAAACCATAATAATTTATCAGTTTACTTCAAATCAGTCACAAGTTTTGACTCGTGAACAACACTTGAAATGAAAAAATAAATGTTATAATACTCTTTTTTTCCTTTGTTCAACAACTTTTTTTTTCCATGTATCCCATCAATTCAAGTTAAAACAGGCTTCAACTTAACAAATTACACGCATCAATAGTTTTCAATAAAAATACACACTTATATTGCTGCTGGCAGATATAGGAACAAAAAAAAATAAAATTTGAACATTGATCTGCGCTGTATTATGTTGTTATATTGTTTTTTATTATTTTTATTATTATTATTGATTAAAAAGCACAAAAATAATGATAATAATGAAAGAATAAAATAAAAAAAAGTTTTTCGAGTGAGTTGAATGTGTTATTCGTGAATGTTTGATTATCTTTAATTATGTGTTCTGGCAAAGTTCATGCTATAATGATGGCCAATGAACGACAAAGCAAATGAAGTGAGTGCTATAAATTCTCTCAATTCAATTAAGAGGTTATTTTATGGACGAGAAAGGCATGAATAAAACATGTAAAATAAGAAAAGAGAAGCTTACTGTAATAGATATAAATAAATAATATGGCTTTATGTTTCGATGCACTACTTAAATTGATCAAATTATCACAAAATTGTAAAAAT
The DNA here is from genome assembly GCA_900002565.1 of Culicoides sonorensis. Taxonomy (NCBI): domain Eukaryota; kingdom Metazoa; phylum Arthropoda; class Insecta; order Diptera; family Ceratopogonidae; genus Culicoides; species Culicoides sonorensis. The sequence continues at coordinate 120,054 of LN483391.1, read as the reverse complement.
ATTGTTAGAAAGCATGAAAAATGAAATAATTTAGCATGAAATTGTCTTGAAATACGTCTTTTATATGTCATTGTCAGTAAATTTCCGTGTTTCATGTTTTTTTTTGTTTTATTTTAATGTAAAATGTGATTTTGAGGAGATTTTGATGTCTGTCTGTTGAATCTGACAGACAAAATAATTTAAAAATGAAACGAGGAACGAAAGGATTTAGAGTCAAAATGAAAGAGAGAGCCAAGTCAAAATGAGAGAGAGAGAGAAATACGTTAGATAAAAGTGAGAGAGTGAGAATGAGAAAGTTTGAGAGTGAGAGAGAGAGATTCATGAAAACTTCAGACTATAAAATGAAAAGATTTATCAGAGAGAATGAGAGTTAGGGTGATGAAAATCATCAGAGAGCCAAAGAGAGCTAAAAAGAGTAAAAAAGCCTTAAATGCGCTCATTTCCTCATAAAGTCGACAAATTTTGATATTTTTCTTTGTTGTAAACCCTCAACGCAAATATATCAATTGCAAAAAATCATGAATTTGAAATTAAATTGCCAGTTTATAGCCAACAATAAAATAAAACTAACTTTTAAATGTAATAACAATAAATATGCTAGAATTGTAGGAAAAAAAATAAATCAAACTTATTGGAGCATGATTATATACTTAAAAAATAAAAAAGTGGTATAAAATAAAACCAATGCAACAAGCAAACATAAAATAATGGTGTTTCCAGTCAATAAATAGCAAATAAGAAATATTGACAAGGTCAATAATTTGTTGCCCTATCCAATTTAAACGTAACATAAGCAAATACATTACAATACATTGAAAGTTTTGTGGGTGCTCTTGTCCAATTGATTTGAGTTTCAATTGAATTGTGGTTTAAATTTAAGTGATATGATCAAAAATTTATATTATTATCTCTCATGTTAAATGGCAAAAACAAACACAATTGTCTTTATTAGAAAACTTGAAACATTTATTTTGAACGCCACATAAAATACAATTAAATATGGTCTCTGTAGGATTGTACGACAAACGAACAAATCAAGACTGTCTAACAAATCAATTAAAGCAGCTCATACTTAAATAAAAAACTTTTTTTTGTTGGTATTTTGTCGTACGTTTTGCTTCAAAGTTTATTTCCTATGTGTGCTATGTCATTGTTGTACGGGTATATCTAGATAATATGAAAAAAAAATACACGCCAAACTAAATAATGTGTTTTTTTTTGTCTTAAATTCTATCGTGAATGCTCAATTTAGATAACATAACTATATTATTATTTTTTTCTTCTTTTTTATGTGCTGACCAAACATTTGAAGCAATCAAAATATTGTATTGTAAGAAATAAAAAAGGTCAAAATGTCAATGTCGGGAAATCCAAAAGTTCATTTTGAATGTCACTTAAAAGCGTATTTTCACTCACTCCTTGAATTTCATCTCGGCGTTTTTGTTCCTCTCTCACTGAAAATATTTTTCTCGTCACGGAGAGCCAAGAATGTCCTTTAATTCGCTATATTTCATTTTTTGACCTCTTGAGGTTTGAAATATGTGCTTAGCCACTTGGATATTTTTCTACAACTCTGTCTCACATCACTTTTACCTAAAACTTCAGTAATTTCATTAATTTTTTGTTACAATCTCCTAATTCATAATAAAAATCGTTGGCAGTAGTATTTACAGTGCTTCTCTCTCTCACTCTCTTTCAATTAATTGACTATTTCTCTAAATGTTTGAAATATGTGCTTAGTCATTTCAGCAAAGTTGAAGCTTATCTTTTTCTTTACAACTTTGCTTAAGGTCACTTTTTCCTAAAACTTATCTAAATATATTTGGTTTTTAAGGAAAAAATTGGTAAAATTTGATTTTTAACATTTGTGATTTACACGACTCCCAGACACATGTCAAAATGTTATCCAAATCACATTTTTTTCAAAATCGACTTCAATTCATATTTTGAGAGCAATAACAATAAAAATATTTTGTTTTATTGTTTTGTGGTAATTTAATGTTTTATTCCATTTTTTCATTTTGATTAATCTGAGTCTTTGTACGTGATAAAGATAAAATAATTTGACCAATTCAAGTTTGATCAATTAAAAGTCATCAATTAAGAAAAACACTTCACATATGCTTTAATTTCAAGAACTTTATCTTAACATCTCTCTTTATAATGAAACTTACATTTTCTCTGAACAAGTTAAAAGTAAAAATAAATAAACAATAAACTTTAACTTGAAATAACACACATGAAATAAGTTTTCTTGCTAAAAATATTATTATATCAAATAAAATAGAAATTTATGTTGCTTTTTTTCGTTGTTTTTCTTCTTGAAAATAATGTCACATGTATCTGAAATGTCTTTAATATAGAGATAAAATAAAGTTTCTGTAATTTTACAATTCTAGTCGTTTTTTACTTGAAAAGTTATTTTAAGTCATTTTTGTTCATTAGACAGATACTTTTCACCTTTTAAAAAACAATTTCAAGTAATAAAGTTTAACATGTTTTGTGAAAGTTGTTATCAAATTATAATTATTATGAAGAATTAAATTAGAAATGAGTTTTGTTTTGTTATTATTTTGAATTGAAAGAACTTTTTTGAGTTGACTCAAGTTCTCATATCACGTTTTGAGAAAATTTTATCCATTATATGTGAGTGAATAACGACACAAAAACACTTCAATACAAAATCCATCAAACATTCACTTATTATTACCTTTGATATTCATATATTTTTTTTGAATTTAAGAGTTCTTATCTATGTCATCTCCTTAAAAGATGAAGTAAAAAAAAATAATTTAATTTGAAATACATGATCACATAAAAAAAATTTAAACGTGACGGAAGGTGTGTTTGATTTTTATTTAAAATGCCATGAGAACAATTATGTAACTTTCATTTTATGTTAAATGCTGTTTTATTGTTGTCTATTAAAAATTAAAGGCAATGTTCAGTAATTTTTATTTAATTTTAATACAAGACATTTTTGAAAATCATAACAATCAATTATTAAATATAAATATTTTGTGCCAGTGAATTACGTTGAGTGATTTACGAAATTGGTTTCACTTTTCGTAATTGAATTTGATGGTCGATCTTTGTTTGATATAATTGATCAAATTTAATGGTGCTGATTGGACCAGTTGGATCACTCTAATCTTTGAATCAATGAAACGCTAATTGGAGTCAATTTGGAAGCCTAGTTCTCACGGAGGTGTCACTTGGTTTCATTGGTTTTACATTTCCTTGTCTTGCAGGACTTGATGCTATCTTGTACGTGTCTATGAATGGTGTGTAAAGCTGTTCGATGACAATTTCTTGTTTCGTCGTCTCAATGCGAGACCAAAATCGTGAAAAACAGTTTTTTCTGAATCATACTGATATTTTTATTAATAATTTGAGGCACTTTGGGCCTTATTTGACATATCCCAACTTTCAACTCATCCTAAAGGAATGCATAATTCTTCTGCAAAGTACAGATATAACTGGTGACTCACTTTATGATAGTCTAGAAACAACAGCCAAAGTTTTCCAAACTGCAGTTCATGCAATCTTAACCTGTGCCAATTTTATGCTTTGTAATGAGATCTTGCTAAATAGAGATATTATCATTGCTTCGGACAGTCAAGCGGCTCTAAAGTCGCTCATGAATTGGAAAATTACCTTTTCACAAATTTACCACTGCATTGAAAAATTAAATGAAATTGGGAAGTCAAATAATGTTAGACTTATCTGGGTACCAGGAAACTGTGGCATTAATGGAAATGAAGAAGCAGATAGCTTAGCGAGAAGCGCTGCCGAGTTGATACATGAAACCGATACTTATAGTTGTGGAATATCAATTGCAATTGTTAAAGAAAACATAAAGAGCAAATTGATAAATGAATTTCAAGCACAATATGACTTTTCAGAAGGACTTAGACAGTCAAAAAAGTTTATCCGTCACTTTGACCCTAAACGAGTAGATGAACTACTAAACTTGACTAAGGAGCAAATAAGGTGGACCATCGGAATATTTACTGGACATGGTAAATTCAGATATCATCTAAAGAAAATTAAAATGAGAGATGACGACACATGCATATACTGTCTAGAGGATCAAGAAACTGTGGATCATTTATTGTGTGACTGTAACGCATTTATTCACAAAAGGAAACAAATCCTTAAGGAATACTACCTAAACCCACCTGACATTGATGGATATAAGTTATCAAAAATTTATGAGTTTCTAGACAAAATTGGAATAGTGAATGAAACTGAATAGATAAGGTTGTGAGCCTAGTAGCTTACAACCCTTGGGCATTCCTCGATTTATATCGAGGTGACAACAATAACAACTCTTTGAGACCGCGGTGGTGCCCTTGTAAAACCTGACCTAACCTGCATAATTCAATGCACAGTTTCAAATTCAATAATTTTTACCTTTCATAAACTTCTTAACTTATAATTCACACTTTATTCAATAAAGACATAACGAAACTAAGATCAAACACATAAAAACAAGCATAAAAGTAAGGTGATGATATGTTTACGATAGTGTACTGTTTAACTTCTTAAAATGTTGCTAAATTCTGACAAGATGAAGAGAATTTTCATCTTTTAATAATATTTCCTAATTCTCTTGTGATCTGGTTTCATCACACAGGATTTTGAAAACGTAAAATTCCTTTCAACAAATAAAATTATTTGAAATAAACTTGAGAGCATTCACTGTCATGTGTTGAAATGCCTTAAATAAACTAAAATAACAACTTTTTAATATAAAACATTCATAAGGTGCAAGAAAAAGTATTACATTGAGTAGATTGCAAGGTTAACATGTACTCGACTCGATTCAAAAAATAAGCCAATTTACTGCACATTTCTATCTTTCTACATATTTTGACATTATATTTGTTTATTTTCACAAGTCTTATACATGAAAAATGCAAAATAAATGTTTCAAGATGTGTCTTTCTAAGGGAATATGACTGTTCTTATACTACTTTGATCATATAACTTTTTGATAAATGTATTTTTCCTTCAGGTGAAGCTAAATTGCAAATATGAAGATATGCACTTATGCCATTTTTATGTTTAAACCAAATTCAACGTATTTCATATTTATATTATAAAAAAAAATGAAATTATTTTGAGGTGAAAAGTGACACATTGATGTTAAAATACTGAAAATACAGTAATATCATTTCCCTTGACATCTTACTTGGTTAAAAAAATATATTTAAATATAGTCACTTGTCACCTTAAAAATATTAAATAAATGATAAATTCCCTCTTAATTTAATGTACATTTAATGCTTTAAGCTTTATTTCAGGGAAATTCATAATTTTATAAATTTAATGTATATTTCAAAATAATTTGCAAAACTTTTAATACCTTCCAAGAAATTTTGAATCAATTTAATTCATAAATTATACACAAATATTTTCAGTAACTCGAGGATATCTAACTGAATTATAAAATAAAAGATGTAATTTATTATTATTTATTATTTACACTTTTTGATTTTAAACTTTCAATTGAATTTAATTTCACCTGTCTATTTGTTTTTAAAAGGAATTTTAACAAAGTTTTTGATTAAAATCAGGATTTTGACAATACCTTGAATATTAATTAAATTTACACTGCCATGAATTTTAGGACAATTTAATGGTTTTAAGGCTATACAACGGTCACAAGTGATTTATTTTCAAACATGAATGAAATTCAAATTGAATTGAAATTGAAATCACGTTACATCTGCCCATGGTTCAGTTAATGTAACGTCAAGGTAGATTACAGTTTTTGATATTAAAAATTTATATAAATTTTGAAATATTGTGATATTTATTTAAATATTAAATGGAACGATGAGATAATGGAATTTGATTTGAAAGGTAAACAATAAATAAATGAAGATTTATTTGCGAAAAATGCTTACTGATTTTTAATTAGATTAATAAAAATATTTTTGATAGAGATACTTTTAATTGGGATATTTATTGTTAATATAAATAAAGACGAATTGTGTCTTTAGTACATTTCGTAAGAAAAAATGGTCCATCGGAGCGAGGTCTGTAAGATAAAAAAGATCATTTGCTGTTTTGCTAAGCTGTGAGATTAGGCTTCAAAGCTTGAAAACAGTCTAAAGCAAAAAACAAAATGAGCGTTTTTTTCCAATAACAATAAAATTGCGGATTTTATAAAAATTTTAAAAACTGGCGGATTTTTAAAAATATTTGGAATGACTGATTTTTAAAAATAAATTTTAATTTTATTCAATGAAACGAGTCCTATCGAAATGCACTTTTCTAAACCGCCCATTGGTTTTTTTTAAATTTTTACCTTTTTATGTGTTTTTTGAACATTTTTAAGAAATGGACACAGCGTAGTCTTATATCACGGTGTGATATTGACGTCCAAAATCCTAACTCAGTTTAGAGCTTTTGTCAAATTCTGCGCTTTTCGAAACTCCGCAGCTTTGGGGATTCTTGAAAATTCTGCGGTTTTCTGCAATTTTGAATGAGTCGGCCATTTTACGCGGTTTTTGAAATTCCAGCGGATTATGAAATTTTTCGCATTTTATTAAAGTTGTTATTCACGCGAACGGAGATCAACCGACAAAAAAACAGACAAAAAACGACGAGCAATGCCACGAGATTTACCTCGAGGCGTTTTTTTGAGAGTGCAGACCTCACTCTGATGACCATTTCTGGAGTTATATCTCAACTTCTTTTTTTAATTCAAAATATCAATTTATTAGAAAAACAATTATAATTAAAACATCTTGCTATTAATTTATCTCCTGTCATATCAATGAATATTCAAAGTCATTATTCGCATAATCCTCATTTTAGTACAAAACAATGGGGTGGCCTACTGTAAAAGCTACGTATATTACACTCATCATTTTCAATTTTAACGGAAATTAAAAGAAATTGCCTTAGAAAAATTTATAGTGTGCCACAATAAAAGCATTAAACTGACGTTAATGACTTGAATCTGGTTAAGATTATCATCATTTTTATTATAATTTTATTTTATTTTTTTTTTATATACAAAAATATGTATTTTTTTTTTTTGCAAAATTTTATCTCCATTCATAAGGATTAGTCTCTGTTTTTATTACTTTATATATCGTTATAAAAAGGAAATTATCAACTGTGATAGATCCCTTCCGGAATAATCAGTGTAAATTCCTACTCACTTAATAAAGAAAGCGAGAGAAAGAGAAAGTTATCATTAGTGAGCTCGTTAATCACTGTAAAAATGCTTAGAGATATAATTTTATGTAATTAAAGTGACCTTATAAATTTTCCACGCACAGATTTACAATGGAAATTAATTTACCTTTTAAATTTAAATGGAAACAAAAATATTAATTGCTTTAAATTAAGCTCATGAATTTATATCCTTTTATTTTTAATCTATCATAATTTGCTTCAGGATAAATTTCAATTTATTAAAATGCATACACACGACACTCGATTCGAGGCTCATATTGCTTTTAAAATATTTAATAAATTTTTTGAATAATTTTCACTTAATTTGAATCAAATACGAAATTTCTCATTGATAATCCAAAAAAAAAAAATTTGTATTCAAATTGAACATCAATTTCCTTCTCTTTTTTTTTGTAAAATAATTTTATTTTATTTTTACTCAGATAAATGAATTGATTCATTCATCTTCTGTCTTTGATTTACTCAATCAGATACAAAATCGAGTACACACAGAAATTTATTGATAATTTTACTGTCGTGCCATTTTCCTTCGTCAATTTTTTATTCCTCCTTTAACAAATTTGTTTCAAATACAAATTTTTTCTCTTATTGTGTGTATTCAATAGTAAATTTTAATATAAATGAATTTTTATTTTTTTTTTTCTTTCTTCTTGTTCAATTTTAAATTGTTTTTATTTTCCTTCGTCACCTTATAGACATAAATGGTATTAATGGCACATTTTATATTCCTGCAGAGAATAATAGTAAAGAGGTTTTTTTTTGTTTATTCTCTTCAATAATGTTCATCTTCTGTACACTTTTCTTCTATTGAATGAAGACTTTTTTCCTTTCATTTCATTTTATTTTTGCATTTATATTATAATTTTTCTTCGTATCGAATCGAATTTTATAAAATTCAAAGGAAAAAAAAAACGGAAAATATTGACATAATGGAACGGAAATGCCTTCAATTTATTGGAAAATTTATCGATTTAAATGTGTATCGTTAAGAAGAACATCATCAGTATCATTACCATCACACACATACACCCTCATCATCGTATAGCAAAGAAAATTGAATGGATAATTTTTTTTTTTAATTTACTCATTTTGCTTATTTTTATTTTATTCTTTTTTGTATGATGCTTAAAATGGAACTTAAGTCTGGTAAAAATATTTGCTTTTTCAATTTTATTATTATTATATTTTTTTATTTTAATGGTATTGCTATGGCATGCCATGACAGTTTCAAGTATAAAATAAAACAATAAAAAAATGATAATAATAATATGCAAAGAAAGATCCATTTGCATAATCAAATTAAGATTTTATAAAGAAATAAAGAATAAATTCACTACTTTTCATGTTGGAAAAAAATGGATGTCTTTGTTTTGTCTTTGAATGGAAAGAAAATGTAAGATTTGCTTCAAGGCATAATTTTTCCCTTTTTTTTATCTTACGATTTTTATTTATTATGTAAATATGATGTATGTGTGTTGTATGCATGAGATATGAATCCATTTAAGCAGAATGAGCTTAAATTTCCTTTCAATTTTTTATTTTCTTTACTTAAAAGAAACACACTCCTTCCTGTCTTTTTTTTTTATCATATATTATTTATATCACTTCAAAAATTATTATTATAAAATGGAATGATAACGAAAACGATAAAAGCACGTACGAGGAAAAATGCTATCAATTCGATATAGTATGAGTTTGAGAAGAAAATAAAGGATCATGTCAGTAAAAATACACACACACACACAAACACACACACACATAGCTCCATACACACATACGATTAAACTCGCACAGATAATTTTGTTTGGTTAAAAAGCAAATGATTACATAAATTGGTAATTTTGGTGAGGAAATGTTTGGTGCTTATTAAAATTTTCCGATCATTTTCCTTTAACTTATTCGCGTCATCCGTTGCGTCAACGCAACACCCACTTTGGGGTCACTTTTGTCGTTTAAATCATAAAAATTTCTTTGTCAATCTTTTTTAGAAACTTAATTTAAGATATTTTATAGCAAACAATTGAATCGTTTTTGAATTTAAATCAAAAAATTATGAGCTAAACTTTTAAGAAAAATCGCGTTTTTATCATTCTCGTACAAGATTTCTGTATGTATTTGTGTAGCACTTATACGTATTTTATTTTGGCTCTCCTGTAAAATTTTTATATGAAATCTGAAATTTTCATCGAAGAGAAAAGTATTCACTTTTACTTAAAGAATAAATCGTAGAAGAACTTTTTGTTCAAAACTCAATATTTCTAGGAGCGGCGGTTAATGAGTTAAACATATTTTTTTTTATTAAAAATACAGTCAAGTCTCCATATAGTAAAATAAATTAGCTGTACGTAATGATTCTATATAGTGTCAAGTCAGTTTCTATGGATCTACAGTTTTTATAGATACTCACGTTTCATTATATTACGTACAGTTCATTTTTCAATACATGGAGACTTGACTGTATTTTAGATAAGCGATTCGAGTGCCATGTATCACAATGAAAGCCCAAAATTATCTCTCTTCAAAACTAGCAGTCGTTTACCTTACTCGTAAAAGCAAATTCATCTCGAAAATTATGCAATGAAATGTACAAAAACGTCCCTGACTCGTTAAATGATCAACAGATGGCACCACTAGTTTAAACTCCATTTTGTCTTACTTCTTTGCTTGACTTAATCTCAAATACAAGATTTTAAGAAAATATGTCGCTTTTACAAGCATTAGTGAATGTATTGACATGGCTCTTACAATTCTCTGACTATTGAAGCATTAAGTTAATTTTTTTCCTAAAAATGAACCTTTTTCCATTAAGTTTCTTTTTTTATTTATATTATTGGATTTCATTCTACAAATTTCTTTGTTATGATATTTGTGATTTTAAATGCGTCATTTTGAAACATGTCCTTTAAGATACTGACCATTTAAAGGAAATAACATTGATATCTTGAATCGTATATTAATCCTTGCATCATCTTGAATCGTCTTCTAAATTTTATCAGAATTTAAGTCTTGCATTTTTGAATTGATTTGAAATCCTAAATTTTAATTTATTTTTAGTTTAAAATTAGATTCGAATCAATAATTTTTATGACAAACCCTTAAAATAGTAATTTCATGGACTTCACTCACACATATACAAATAAAAGAAAAACAACAATAAAGATTCTTGATTTACCCAATCTTATTTTTATCAAGAATCATTAATATTCTATTGAGGTACTTTACGGATTACCTTTGAATCCGTAGAAGTAGTTTCGATGATATAAATAAAATAAAAATAAAGGTGAGAAAAAATAAGAGACTTGATATGATACGATAACGATGGACAAAGGATTTGTATTAGATTATTATGTAAAGATAACACACTTGACATTTGCGTAAAAGCAAAAGTGTGTCATAAAAAAGGATTTCAAATTCAATACAAAAAAGGAAATTGGGACCAAGTTTAATCAGATATCATATAAAATAAAATATTGGTGAAAGATGAGATTCATTTTGATTGTTTTCCCTCTAACGAATTTTAATTTGAAATCAAATGACCTCAATTCAAAAATAATCAAATTAAACGAGAAAAATCAAGGTAATTACATAATGAAAGAAAAACATAACAAAAAAAGGTATCATTTCATCATGTCATAAAATTCCTGAATCATTCTGTTTTATTACAAGTATTTTTAGACATCCGGTTAACTTTTTGAACATGATGTCTGACATTGTGTCTGTTAGTTATTCCCTTAACTATATGAGTGTATGAAGGATGAAAAGTGACAAAAAAAGGGTATCTCCAATTATTCACTGTGAAATCATCACATTGAACCACTGATTAAATTAGAACAATCAAATATTTACATTTGAAAATTTAACTCACCCTCGAGCCAAATCTCGTTTTTGTATTTCCGTAAAAGCTGTTCTCTTTCATGGATGTGTATGTATGTACGTCAAAAAATAATAACAATGAAATAATAAAAATAAATTCACATTGATAAGTCTATATTTGGATTGTAATTTGGATCTTTTTTTTGCTTCAATGTACAACCTTTTACCTAGAAATCGATATTTAATGAATGCCTTAATGTATTAAGGTTATTGTCGGGAAAAATGTGTTATTTTATTTCAGTAGCAAAAAATTAGATCCGATTTATCCACAGAACGAATGTAAAAATGCTAATAAAAGTCAATGTTAAATAAATTAGTAATGAAGAATTAATGGTAACAGTAATTGGAATTGATCAACAATTTAACGTTATTTTAGGATGGATTCTATTTATAGCCATGTTTAATTAACTTGAAGAAGTCATATGGCCACGTGTTTTGATTTTTATTTTGGTAAAAGTTCAATTAGCAAGAAGGATGTCAAATGATTCAATGTTCAAACTGAAGGTGTTCAGTTTCTGTTTTATTTTTTGTTATCTGACCTTCACACATCTTACCTGAAGGGTCTTTTCATAAGCTATGCCCAATATAACCAAATTTTTTTGCATTTCGGCTTTTCTCAGCAGTTCCTCATTCGAAATTCTATTCGGCCAGAAGATACGCAGAGTTCGTCTAAGACAGCGGTTGACAAATACTTGCAGCCTTCTCTAAATGTCCTTTGTAACGAGCCAGGTCTCACAACCATACATAAATACAGAAAGTACGCATGATCTAAAGATGTTAAGTTTTACCGGTTTACTATAGACTGAAGAGCACATTATACGGTTAAGTATCGTAAGGGCACCCCTAGCTTTTCTTATCCTGGTTTGCACATCTTTAGCTGCGCCGCCATCCACGCTCACCACACTACCTAGATACGTAAATTCGTTGACTTGCTCTGTTGGAATTCCATCGAGCATCAAAGCAGCTTGAGATTTTGACTAAATTCGAACTTCTTTAGTCTTGTTGACGTTGATCTTCATTCCAACCTTAGCCGATTGCGTGGTCAAGTCAGATAGTTTCTCTTGCATGTCAGTTTGCCTTTGAGACAGCTTAATTGAGTTCCTATAAGAGCGACATTTGATCTGAAAAATTTCATTGGCTGAACCTTAAGATCGATAGTCCAATACGAAGAGCTTGGCTATTTTTACTGCCATTGAAGCTTTAAAAAGTCACAATTCATACAGTTTTTTTAAGTTTTCCTCAATATTTTTCGTTAATCATTATCAATTTTGGTTTTGAAAACTCCCTTTAACCTGTGAAAATTAAAGTTAATTACTTTTATTAGGTAATTTCCTTTTAAAATATTTTAAAACATTTTAGTTTACATAAAATAAAATCACTTTATCAATTTCAAGTGACAAGAAGACAAGAAAAGCATCAAAAAAAACGAAAATTTTCTACACCACCACAATTTAAACATTAATCTAATAATATGCATACATTTAACTTTATTATGTCACTAATCTACAGAGCAGATGATACAATTTTACGTACTTCATTTTAGAATTTCAGGTCAAATACGAGAACGAGAGACAAAACGACATACAGAAGTTTTTGTGGTTAAAACTCTTATAACATATAAGGAATCATTTTGTTTGCTCTTTAAAATACTTGTCTGTCTTTCGAAAAGCTAACAGAAAATATTCTCCAAATGCATGTGATATGATGTAGAGAAAAAATACACATTTCAAACCACAAAATTAAGTAGTAAACTTTCACACAGAAATGTAAAGATGTTTTGAGGAAAATACTTTAAGATCATTTGGTGTGTGTATTTTGTATGTGTGTCTGTGTGAACCAAAGTGACAATGACTCACCAAATGAAAATAATAATAATAATAACAATGTGACAAAGAAAAGTTTTTAGTAGTTCAGTAATTGTGCTAACCACTGAAAAGCCTTAAATCCAATTATGACTTTTCTCTTTTCCTGTTTTTCTGAAATTAATTTTATTTTTACTTCTATACAGAAAAAAAAAATTAAAATCCTTTTGTGCAAGGTAACAAACTTAATATGTACAAGATTTAATTGAATTGTTAAAATACTTGTTTCAAGTTTTTCTTTTGTTTTACAAATAATTGAATGCATATTTTCCTGGAACAAAAGTAAAATAATTCATGATAAATCTCTGTCTTTAGACAATGAAATAATCCTACAGAGACACATTTTCTTGTGAAATTGAAGACGAGACTGAGAATGAAATAATATAACAAGATTTGTATGAATTGAATGAGTAAATAAGAGACGTCTTCATACAAACACACACAAAATTAAATGAAATATTTAATTGAAAACAGAAATTTACGTTTAACTGCTTTGTTATTACATTTTATATTGTCTGAAAATTTAATTTTCTTAACTAGACAGTAAATTTTAAGACAAAATAAAATACAATTTTCTTATTGTATCGACTACATTAGAATTTAAAATTGGTTTAATAGGCTCTCAAATTCATAAAATTTGAATAAAAATCAATATAAAAATTGTTTGTATGTATGACATGTCATGAGAATAAAACTTTTTTTAACAACGTGTGTCCTATATTTGAAATATTTTTTCAAGAAAATTCTTATACTGGAACTTTTAGATTATATTGACAAGGAAACATTTTACAGTCAAAGTTTTCTGTATTAGTTTCTTATTTTCAAACAAAAAAAATAAGAAAAGTTTATTTTAAGGCTTACTTTATAATAACATCATAAGAAGTTCTTTGACAATAAATGTTAAATTATGTTAAATATGAAATAATATTCTGTTTAAAGTGAATAAAAACTTATAATGTATGAATAATAAGTGCATAATGATAGAAGTTCGATCCTTAATCCTCAATCATAAGTCTCAATCATTTTTTTTTATTCTCACTCATGCTATTTTTGTTTTGCATTCATTTTAATTTATAATTATTAACATGAAATCTCTATTTTTTTTCTTTTTAGGTAAGACGATTTAGTCAATAAAAAAATAAAACTAGTAACAATAAAATGAGGTAAATTCCATCTAATTCCATCAAAATTAAGCCAAGTAAAAACTTATTGTTGATATTAAAAGGATTTCAAACTTCAGATAATTCATGAATACAACCAAAACTTTCCTTAAAACATCTGCAGTCATCATTACACCGAAAATATTATTCCCGTCGCAAGCGAAAAAATAAAATACATGGTGATGTTTATTCTTTCTGGTGATCTTTTTGCGCTTTAAAGCACTTTATAGTACCGTAAATCTTAAATTTGCTTTTTTTACACTTTTATGTCCTTTTAGACGCCTGATTGATCTTTCTCGGACTTCCTGTTACCGTGTTTTGCTCTTCTTTGCATTTAAATGCACTTTTAACCATTGGTGTGACGCTTTCACGGAAGTGGCGTTTTGCGGCCAATTGTGGAACTAATAAATACGAATTTAAATGGCGGGATGCCGAATTTTTTAGTTCACATTTCACACAACTGGTGTATTGTCGTTTGTGTCTCACCAATGTTTTAACTCTTTTAAGAACTTTCTTGCACTTTATTGCTCCTAATAATAAATTTTTTGTACTCTTCATTGCACTGTTTAGCTATTTTTAGCGCTTTTATGCTCTTTACTGCACTTTATTGCTCTCAGACAGAAAATTATTTTAAATTCATACAAGAGCAATAAAGTGTAATAAAGTGTAAAATAAAGTGCAGATAAGAACAAACAGGATTCAAAAGGAACTCAAAAAAGTAAAAAAGCTCAAAAGACAATTTAAGAGCAAAAAAGTGCGTTAAAGAGTATAAAAGAGCTAAAACGTGCAAAGAAAAGCAATGAAAAGTACAAAAGATTTGGGATTAAGGTCAATAAAGTGCATTAAAGAGCATAAAAAAGCCAAAAAGTGCAATGACGAGCACAAAAAATTTGTGATTAGGCGCAATAAAGAGCGTAAACAAATAAAAATTGCAAAGAAGAGGAATAAAGTTCACCACAAAGAATAAAAATCACACTGTATGAGTTCAAAATTGTAGTTTTACCATTTTTAATCTCTTAATTTATGAAATATCGACTTGGTCAGCTGAGACAAAATTGCAGCTTAAAATATTCTCTATAACTTTGCTTCAGGACATTTTTACCTAAAATTTACGAAAACATAATTTTTTTACTCAAAAACCTAAAAATTCCCATCGTGAAAGAAATTTCCGTAGTAATTTTCTTTCGCCAGCGGCGGGAAGCCGTGACGGGAAAAGCATTTGCAGTGTAGATTCTCAGATTAAAGATAACTGTAGATTTTATATATAACTGGGGTCACTTTCAAACAATTTTGTATGAAATAAATTCACTTTCCAGTGATCATCCGATTCTATGTGGGTGTGGATTCTTGCTTAAAGTCTCTGTTAAAAAACTGACAAAAATATCTCATTTAAAGGTAAATCATGAAACAAATTGGGGGAAACCTGTATCAATTTCTACCTTGTCTAGCATTTTTCTTATGTCACCAGCATGTCTTCTAATATCAAATTTTGCCATGGAAACAAACAAAAAAATATAGCAATGAAAAGAAAAAGAAAAGTATTATCGTCGCAGCACTAAATTCTTGTGCGTATTTTCGTGTGCGCACTTTTTTTCTATGCGCCTATATGTATATCACAAAGAGGCGCACTAGAATTTCGTGCTGGGATGACAATACTACAAGGAAATAATACTTTCATAACAAATTCGTATGAAACATAAAAGTCATGATGCTGTCATTCTACAGTTCAGAGGGTTAAATTTTTTTTTTCATATTACCTTTAATACATGTATTGCAATATTTTTTTGAGGTTTTTTAGTGTATATTCAACCCAAGAAATGTACTAAAATTACTCTTCAATGATTTGAAAGAAATAAGCTGATGTTTATGTGATGGCTTATATACTTTTTTGTGTGGAAAATAACATTTTATATTCATTTAAAATAAAAACTCAACAAATATTCACAGAAAAATATTGGGGGAAATTCGAACGGTAGCTGATATAATTTTTTTTTCCTTTATTACATTACAACTTTTTTTTTCCTCATCTTACATAATGGTCTTAGTTTACCTTCTTAAGTTTGTGTAACAGGATGTCATATGTTAGAGTATTGCAATAATATAATATAATACATTTATAAGTCTGGTAAATTTTTAACATACATATAAAAAATAATATAACAAGGAAACATATGATCTCGTTATTTTTATGTGTGTGTGTAGGTTGTACGACTATTATTATTACATCAAGGTACCTTTATTTATTTTATTATTTTCCGTTTTTCTATAAAAATAGCACAGGACTGATTGTTAGATGCTGTCTTATGTTTCTTCTACGAAAAAATAATAATATAATATAATAAGAAATTGAAAGAGGGAGAAAAATAGGAAGAATATTTTACATGAGAGCAATGTAAATATTTGATGGTGTTTGTAGAATGGAAACAAATTGCAATAAAATAAAATGAAAGTCTGGAAAAGTTGAGAATAATTTTACCGTAAAATAAACCACTGATTTATAGCAAACCTCAACATGGACGGTTTTAATGAAAAAAGTTTTGATACATACATTTTTAACGCATTTCCTAGAAATGCCGGTATTGTTGGTGGTAGTGCTGCCCGTCTGTGTCAATTTCAAAATGATGGATTAACTCAAAATGGCCGTCTGCAAAACGATATAAAATCCAAAAAACGATATTTTTGACTTTATAACGATTAAATTCAAATTTAAAGATGTCTTTTCGGTCAGTTTTGAATTTTTTAAACAATTGGCGAATTCTTTATATAGAAATGTGCTCGTGTATATCGTTCACGATCACGTTTTAATTTTTTTTCTTTTCAATACAAAAATGAGCAATTTCTGTTTCAAGCCGAGCATATTTTCATTGCATAAATTCCGTTTTATTCCTCTTTTCAATTCGAATTGAAGTATTTTCTATCGATAAAATAAACATAATAAAATGTCAGTTACATTCTCGTATGTTTACATTTTCGCAAATTGCTTTTTTGTCTTTTTTTGCTTCTTTGTTGTGGGGAAATTACATTTTCATAGAACAAAGATGCTACACTACACTCATTTTACTACGAATTTAATACAAATATTTATATTATTTTCACGTTTTATGAGATCTATCAAAAAAAGTCAGTATAGAAAATGGACCAAATTATTTGTAAATATTTCACATGTTTGAATTGAATTGAATAAATAAAAAGGGAGAATATTCACCACAAAATTGCATTCATTCATTCAAACATTCATTCACAGACATTTTTATTGTTTATTTGAAATTGCGTACGTTTAGTGATTTAATGAAACATGTGAGGGAGATGATTTCAATTTCATGTAAAAAAATAAATTATATATTTAAAGGGGAACCTTGACTTGACTTTTTATTGAAATATGGCAAAAAAATACATTAATGATTAAATTTCATTCACAAAATTTTGTTTTCTCGGAATCAATGAAATGTAAATCAATACTCGATACTGACTAATTTTATTTGAAAATGAAAATTTTCCATTATTTACTGATATTGAGAAATTTGTATCTGTAGTGGGATGAAAAATGTTGTCCCTAGACATTTTTCTTGACAAAAAATGTTAAAGAGCACTTGATGATGTACTTTTCATTCCATAAAAATAAATTTCTGAGAAAAAAAATATAACTGAATGATGAGTATTTACACGTGCCATTATTTTAATATGATGACAGATGGACAATATTTTATTCTTAAGGGTATAATCTGTTTTTTCTGTGAAAATAATTCTTAAAAGTGAAAGTTCAAGTTTCAATTCAAACATTAAATGATTCAATTTTGATTAAATTACAGAGAAGTTTCAAGGAAATGTCACATTTTCTACAAGGTGACCATTAAATTCCATTGAAATACCTCATATTCAGAAATTAACACAAGAATTTCCCAATCTATTTAAATTTTTAATTCAAACAATTCATTCACGAATCATCACATTCAAAACCGTTAAGTGTCAATTGTATCAGCTCTCAATAAATTTCAACAACATCTGTTACAATCAAGCATCACTTAAAATTCATTACACTGAACAAATTCGGTCCTAATTAAATATAATACAGAACTTTTTGAAAAGAAAAATGAAGAGAATTCTATTAATAAAAACTGAAAAGTACAACTTTTCTTTTCACTTTTCCTTCAATAAAAAACGTACTTGAATGAAATACGAATAAAAATAATAATAATCATCATCTATTTGTCAGCACCATTCATAATTTGATGAATGTTATTTTTGATCTACAAAGTTTTTTTTTACTTCTTATTAAATTTTTTTTCTAACACGAAGAAATCATTTTAAAAAAACAAACTTGATGAAATCTGAACGTTTCAAAATTAAATCTGTATTTCCGGTACTTGTAGATGAAAATATCATAGAAAATCGTAGATGAAAGAGGAAAAAAACGTGAAATAAAATAAAAAATAATTGAAAGTGAAAATATAATATAATATGCGTCTAATTTATGTCTTCATTCATTATTTTTGGTAGTGAATGTTTTTTACTGTGAAAATTAAGATGACACGAGTCGAAATATTATGGAATTAATGTCGATTTTTGATATGAAATCAGATCAGATCAGATTTTTAGGGGGGCTATTAAGCCTACACTCAGACCATCCGTCTGGCCCATTGTGCATACCCGTTATCATCATCCCGGGGGCTTAGCTTTTATCCTGTCATCGCAAGCAGTCACCACCTTTATCTAGCCTTTAACTCAAATTGAATAGCCGAAAAAAGAGACATTTGAGATTGTAAGGTTCAATGGCCGGAGCGAGAATCGAACTGCTTACTTTAAGATTGAAAGCCGAACACACTAACCACTGCACCGTACAATGAAATCTAAGTGCCAGAACCTGGAACCTGTATTGGAGTATCCATTTAAAGCTTAGACCCAAAAGCACTCATTTAGACCGCTGTGGACCTTTGTAAATCTATTCTTGATGGCCATGATGTTTTACAAACCAAAATAACTCTTTTCCAACTACTCAACTTGATTCAAAAGCTAGCTACCTTTATCTACCTTTATTGCTTGAAATGACCGTATAAAATTTAAGGTCCTTTGATGACTATTACCAGAAAAATACAATTATGGCTTCATATCGATTAGAGTGTGGAGCAAGTAGGGTCTCATCTATTTTAATGGATCATATTTCTAATGAAAATTTTTCGCAACATTGTATTGAAAAATATATTTACCTTGATATGAACAGTCTTGAACCTCTCTTCAATCAACAAGAGATTAAAAAAGGTCATCTTTCATCATCATTCTCCTAATTATTAATTTTAATATCAAATTCTCTACTTTTTCCATTGTTTCACAGTGTCTCATTAACCCATTTCAAAATTAACACATTATTTTCCATGATGAGCAATTTGTCTTACCCCATTTCAAGACATCCCAATAAAATATTGCTAACAAGAATAATTATAACAAAAGAAGACAGGAAGAGAGATAAACTTATTTAACAAGGCACCTGGATATATCAAGATAACAATACTTTCCCAACTAACTAAAGCCATAAATGTCGGTTCACTTATAATAGATAAATTAAAATGTATACAAAAACACGTGTATAAATTTTGTATCTATTTCATTTCTATTTTATACTAACTCTATTCAAGAACTTCCTTTTTGTGTGTCTGTGTTCATTGAAATAAGTGTGATGTCTATTTTTAAGTTTAAGTTAAATTTATATCCAGAGAAGCCAATTAAAATTAGGGACCCCAATCGATTATTCGATTAATCGAATAATCGATGATTTTTCGATTATTTCGATTAATCGATTAATCGACTTTTTAAAACGATTAATCGATTTTTAAGTACTTTGTCATTTTAATATTTTTTCTCAAAAAAGTTTATATTTTTTTTTGAAATTTAACGATGGTTTTTATCTTTTTTCTACTGCAGCAAAGTTTCCACACTACGTGATATTTTTAAAACGTAATTCCCTATAACATAATTTTTTATAAAACGTAAAAATTTAAAATAATTTAAAAAAATTTCCGGGTTTTTATTCAAAAATTATGTTATGGAGAATTTCTGATTCTCTATATCATAAAGACAGCGGCACAAAAATTAAGTAGCATGGAGACTTTGTTGTATTAAAGCTCTTTTTGAAAATAAAGTGTCGGAAAACGAATGTTCTGTGTTGAGAATCTATGTAAAAAACTTTTAAGTATTCCGTACTAAAATTAAGAGTTAATTTGATGAAACCTATTCTGAAAATATTATTCTAAATGCTCTTAAAATATTATTTTTTTAACCCTCTCTAATTCAGGAATAGATTTTATATTTTTTAGTAGGTTTTAACCCAAAAATGAATGGTCAATCAAAAAAATTTGGTTGTTAGAGTAAAACATTTTCAAGGGGAGTTAGTAAAAATACGTATAACTCCTATAGAATTACGTACAGAAATTTCATTATAAAAATTGCTATAATAAATTTTGGTTTTTCTGACATAATATTTTAGACAGAATTTAATTTTAATTTTTAGTACAGAAAATATCAAATAACCCTTCAAAGAATCTGTTTATTCAAGAAAAAATATTTTCAAAGAGTGAAAAATATACATTAAAAACGTATTTTAAATCAATGTTCCACCGGTGGGACACTGGGAAAGTAAGATAGTTCATGCAGTTTAATGCAGTTATAGAAAAAAATAAGTTTTATTATACAAGTAAATGACTTAGAATTAATACAAAAAAATATAAATCCAATATTTTCGATTAATCGTTTTTTTCGATTAATCGATTTTTTTTGAATTTCGATTATCGATTAATCGATAATTTTGAAAATCGATTAATTTGGAGTCCCTAATTAAAATTGAAAATCAAAGAAAATTGTTTTTCAATTTTTTTTTGTTTTGACTTTAATTTAGAAATTAATTTTACTATGGTTTCATTAAAAATTTGTACATGTGGGATTTTCTCCTAAATTTTTAGGTCAAAAATAATCTATTTTCATATTTTTTGTTGATTTCAGTCACAAGAATTAATGTGAAACGTGACAAGTGCGAGTAACTGTACGTGACATTGTCATCATTTAGGGAATGAATTATATTCTTGATTATGTTTAATCTCATTTAAAATACATTTGTTTCACTACAACTGGGGATTAAGCAGATCATAATCGAGTAAGGGAAAAAAATTATACACGTAAATCTGGCATAAACGCGATTAAATGGTTTTTAACATTTGAATTACATTTTTCCTGCAAGTTTTAGAGACTAAGAGGTCAAATTAATGCAAATAAATCATTTTTTTTCTTTTTTTTTTGGCATTCAAGTTACAAGTTTAGTAGAAACATATAATCTTATTTATTTTATGAGACATGCTTCCACGTTGATGCAGCTTTTAAATAACAAGAGAAGAGGAAAAAAACTTCAAATGTAAATACAAGCAAATCTTTAAAAAGCAATTCCAACTACATTAGTTCATGACTTGTATCAAGTATGTAACTGCATTTTGAAATAAATAAATATGACTTTAAAAAGAAAAATTTTATCTTGCTCAGCAAATAAGCCGTAGGTTGTTGTAGATCCCTGTAAAAAATTTTACTGTAAATTCCACAGTCATTTTTCGGTTAATTAAACCAAAAAAACTGGTTGAATTTACCGAAAAAACTGGTAAATTCAACCGATATATTGGTTAAATTTACCAGTCAAATTGGTTGATTTTACCTATAAAAATCGGTTCAATTTACCTAAAAAATACGTTGAATTTACCAATAAAATTGGTTGATTTTACCGAAAAAAACTGGTTAATTTTACTAATAAAAGTAGAGAATGTGTTTTTAAATTCGTTATTTCGATCAAACTCGATAAAATATGTTGGGATTTAACATTATAAAAAAATAAAACACAAAAAATTCATTAATAATTAAAAGTTTGAGAATAATTATACCAAGAAATCAAATTCCATTTCCACTAAAACATTTTAATCGATGCGAGAGTATGATTTTTCGAAAATTGAGAGAAAAAACTAAAAAATAGCGGATTTTAGTTATGAACAAAATGGATTTTGCATCGTTTTTTCGTCCAAATTCGGGCAGTAAATCCACGGGTGTTGACATTAATCGATATTAAAGCTCTGATCTCTAAAGCTTCCTCTTTAAAAACGCAAATTTTCTATGAAAACTCGCTATAAACACATGAAGGCGGGAATCTAGCTCTTTTTATCTGACAACGTTGCCATACATCATCAAGTATTTGCCTTCTAGTATTTCCTACAGGAAAGTCATGGAAATTGAATAAACACCACTTAAAATCCTATAATTCGTTAAACCAACTCAAATGATACCCTTAATAGTGCGTTTTTAAAACTAAAATAACATTTTATTGAAAAATTGAGCTATTCATCGTCAATTGCTAAAGGAGAAATTATGTATATTTAAAAAAGCGAGGACTTTTAGTTTTCCAAAGAGCACCAAAGTTTTAAAATC